>OY763893.1:21672791-21915392 GCA_963667165.1 Barbarea vulgaris | reverse complement strand
AAAACCACTTGATCTAATTTGTTTCAGTAACCTTCAAAAATCACTTGGTATTTGTGAGTACTAATGTGCTTTTGCTGTTGAGGGATTTGTGTTACAGGATCACTGCACAGGGTCACAGTAGCTTTTAATCCCTCGGTTACTTGTACAGTAGTTAGACAGCCCATTCAAAACCTCTCATTGGCAACTCGACTTTGGAAAAGAGCTGCTCGTCATAGTTGTCATAGGTATATCTCCAATACGGATGGGTTAAAAAAAAAACAAAAAGAAAAAAAAAAGAAAAAGAAAGGGAAAGGTGTAGGTTGGATTCGTTTAACACTGAGGGTCTCACTACAAAACACCCTCATTCAATCACTTTGCCACAATATGTGATTGCGTCCTTGTTCAACTACACCCCCTCGGTCACAAGAATTCCATCTTGAGGAAGATTACCATGATGGGTATGACGATGTGTAGACTATCTTTAGAAGAGCAGTGAGTGTGAAAGCTACTCACTTGAGAAAGAGCTACCTCACTGAGCTGGTGGGTTGAGTCACCTTCAAAATTCATGTGGTGTGGCTCTGTGTACATTCTGTCTCACTCTGAACTTAATTGGTCGAGGTATGTTGGTGCTCCTTGTGCTGTGTTTTACCCCTTAATTGATTTAGTTCCTTATATGCTGTTTCTCGGGCTGCACTGAGTTTTCTCTGATAGTCGATTACTTCTCTGCTCTCGAGTGCTAAGTGGTTGCTTTTGGCTCTGTGTAACAAGTGACGGATATGTGTTACACATCTCTGATTTGCTAAAATGTGTGATACATTACGAATCGATTATCTTGGTTTTCTTCCAGTTAAACCCGGTATGTGTACTAATGTGGATTGGAGTGTTTTAAGTCGATTTCAGGAAAATGCCATAGTTCAACAGTTCAGCAACAATACATGTCAAAGCTGCAGGACAGTTGTTATACTCTGTTATTCTTCTGTTGATCTTAACTGTGTTTGGGTTTTTATGTGAGTGTGCACTCAAGCAGGGGGAGAATTCGGTGACATGGTTTGTTTTTGAATTATGTTTTTGGCTCTGATAGTTAGGGGGAGTAAAACATGGTGTGTTCTGGTTTGTTTTTGTTTTTGGCTCTGATAGTTAGGGGGAGTAAAACATGGTGTGTTCTGGTTTGTTTTCTTGGCTATGTGACATATTTAAAATCATGTGTTCCTTTGGTTGTCGGACTGGTTGTTCTTTTGTGATCTAGATTGAAGATATATCTTTGTGTTATCTGTTTGGAGAACTAATGTTGACAGGAAGCACTTGGGGCTTGAGTTGCCACACTCAGATAAAAAGGGGGAGATTGAAAGCATGAAGATGCTTGATCAACAAAGATCGTCTGTGGAACACAAGAACCGCTGGACGTGAGTAGCAGCGAGCTGGAATAGAGATGACGTGGCGAGCTGTGATTGGACGAATGATGTTGCCTTGTGTAACAGACGAGAATATTGCAGATATTATCGAATCAAGGAAACAAAGATTTGAAGATATCTATATTTAGGAAAGTTAGGGTTGCAACGTGTGTGTTGCTATCCCTATATATATTCAGCTTAGACATTAGGGTTAGGTAGCCGCTCTAAGCAAAAGTTTCACAAGTTCTAAAGCGGAAAAGCTTATTAGGGTTCTTGGTAAGTGAACAACGAGTGAAACACAGCTGTTGCTGTGTAAGTGAGATTGGGTAGTTAGGAATTGGTCAGTGACGAGTCCTGTTGACTGCGTGTAAACCTGATTAAACAGATCTGTTTGATTGTTTAAGTGATTCCTAAATAAAGAAAAGAAGTGTCTTTTCAGTATTGCTGCGTTCTAATTATAACAAAAAGATGAAGCCTATAAATGAGTGAGAGATACGAAGCAACTTTATGTGAAGCAAGATTCTCTCCCAATTATATAAACAGTTTGGACTTTTTGGTGTTTGGACAGTCGGTTTAATCTGTATAATAATAATAATAAATTATTAGTCTTCGATGTAGGATTCGGATTAATAGAAACCCTTTTTTATTAAGAAAACTAACATGTTATATTATAAGTGTTCAAGGTTTACAATATAGTTTATTTAATCGGTTTCACCTTTCATTTTGTAAATAAGTTTACATTCTTGCAAATTGTTATAGTACATAGTACTAGTTCAGATATCTATATTTTTTTTTCTCACTTATACTGATTTACGTTTCTAGCTGATTAATTAAATAACTTTGTAAACAATCTTTGATGATATCGAACTTACATTTCATGTAAATATAAAACTTGATAGTTAAGTAAAGATATTTTTTCTACATTACTAAGCAATGTAGTAATGCTTTAGAAAATTAGGGAACTAGGTAAGCAACATATATTATACTTAAATTATTTAAGATTTAAAAATTCTTGCACATTCGGTGGAGCATGTATTTTCAGCGTTAGGAATCTCTTTATCTACCCAACAGAAATTTTGTCGAGCTTCAGGTCCAAAGCAGCACCAACAAGGCTTTTGAATATTCATATGCGGACAAATGACTTTCTTACAAGGTGGTTTGAAATGTTCGGATTCCAGAGCCGATCTCTCTATGTTTCCAACTTTCATCCTCCCACCTATTACATTGATTTGAAACACGCAAAACAAAACTTTGACGATGAAATAAAAGAGAGATATTTGATATATGTGTGTATATAGATAAGAAAAGCTTATACTTACACTCATGTAGAGCGAAGACAGAGAACATCAATATGCATATTAGAGCTATATGTGAAGATTTCATGGTTTGGATGTCTCAAAGGAAATGACTTTCTTGTGATTCTTTTTTGTCTGATTGAGATGTAATTTGTCAATCCAAAACTTAAGATATATACTATTAATTGGAAAGGAAAATTTGGAAATGGCATTTAAAATTTAGATTATTACAATATATTGCCATTGAAGAATATCTAACAAATTATTTTTAAGAAGATTTATGTGTAAATTAAAGATTTTGTTAACCTATAATAAATTGAATAATATAATTTATTTTTAAAAATCTGAATTAGTTGATCATATTTATTATTAATACATTTATAAAGAAAAATATTATTTAAAATATAGCAAATCTATATATTATTAATATTACATTTTTTGAAAGACCTACCACATATCTTTTCTGGGTTTTTTTCAATTGATTCTTTATACAAAACTATATTTTGTATTTAAGAAACAATTTTCTATAGTTCATATATGTAAATAGGATAATAGGGGTTTTGTATAGTACAAACATTACTTTAGAATAATTGTTTAAAATTAACAAAAGTGAAAAAAAAATTAAAAGGGATGAAAGCCATTGATTCATAATGGTGAGAAGCCAATTTTTTTTTATAATAGTTCTTATTAAATAAAATAATCAGAAAGATAAAAAAGAATAGAATAATGCGAACATGTGTTTAAAAATATAAATGCATTTTTTTAAGAAAAAAAATTATAAGTGTCCAATGAAAAATGATATTAAATATATTTTCATATGTATATAATTTTATTTTTCTAAATTATAAAGGTTTTGTAAGAAATTAATTTTACTAACTAAATATACTTTCAAAAATGATATTAAATTTTGATTACTCTAATATTGTCATTCAATAAATCAATCAGATATTTTAAAGGTTAGTCTATTTTTGGTATGGGAACAGAAAATAGTGGGTATGAGATGAAAACAAGATAAGAATTTTGGATAACAATGCAATCTAAAAATTTGTGTATGTAAGTTCAGTTCTCAAATTATCACTAATTTAGGTAAAAATCGACAAAGAGACGGGTAAGGATCCACATCGATACAAGTATTTTAGGAATTTTGGGTAAATTTTGAAAACATTTATAGAATATTTTAGAATTATAAATTTTTTGGATAATTTTTATTAATTTTATAAAATTTAAATATTCAAACAGAAATACATGTATTCAATCTAAAACATTTAGCCAATTTTTTATAACAAACAATTTCCGAAAGGGTAGTTTTTTATAAAAAATTATCGAGCGGATAATTATTTAAAATGAAATGGTTATGGGACGAAAGAGTGTTTATAGATTCTGACCAAGAAAGTCATATTTTATAAGTTATGGATGCGGATCATCATATTTTTTAATGCGGGTTTCCGGGTACACACATTTAAAAAAAGTGATTATTATTATTTTATAAATTTTAGTAGTTAAATTTTAAAAGTATAATATATATATATATATATGTTTATATTTATCCAAAATTTTTTATTTTATTTTTAAAATTAGAAATTTATGTTTTTAATACTAAAATTTTATTAATAAATATTATTTCACTAAAATTATAAATAATTAATTTTTATTTATAATTTAAATATTTACGGGTTATCTACGGATACCCGCAAATTTAAGTAGGGTAGATGCGGGATAACTATTTTGATTAGTTTAAAATATATATTAATTCAAAAAATCAAATAAGTTATTCTCACAAATATAATCCCGCACATACATGCGGGTCGGATTCTAATATATATATAATCCATCATTTTTACATATTTCATACTATTTTTAATTTTCCATATTTAAAAGATTTCATATATATATATCCCAAATTCCCATGTTCTGTGTTATAATTTTCTATTGGTAGATGGATTTGTGTAGAATTTGGAAGATTTAACAAATGTAACGGTATATATTTAACGATTAATATCAAAGATTTTAGTGGACTTTTACTCATACTTTCTTAGATTTATATTTAACTATTTCTCAAACTATCTTTGCATAGTGAGTGTATGTTTATATTTTTCTATAAAGTTTCCAAATATCGTCTCTTCCAATCTTAGGTAGGTTTAACCATTTTTATTTTTTTTAATCAATTGCTACACTAACCTACTCAAAATCGTCTAACTAGATTAACCTTAATTTTTTTTGTCAAAATACTAATTAACCATAGTTAGATTTAATATAACAGGATTGCCATTACTTTTATATATTTTTGAAACTAATTTCAAAATTAAAATAAAAAACAAATAAAACAAATAAAAAACTAAAATTTGCCTAATACGTACTACTTTGTCATTTAATTGCTAAAGTGATACCCCAAAAATGTTTACCAGAGTAATACTAACTTTTTTTGTCAAAATACAAAAAAACCAACACAAAGTTCGACTATTCACAAAATTGCCATTATGAATTAAAATTAGAGAAACTAAAAAAAAATAAACAAAATAGATAATTTCAATAATGTAAAAATTAGAAGAGAAAAAGATGGCCGTAAATTTTCGGAGGCCCTCATTGCCGTTTATCTCTCTCACCATGTCGCCGTCGCCGTCGATAAACTCTGCGTCGCCTGTCGAATCGTCTCCCTGAGCACTGGCCGTAGAGTCGCCGTTGCTTTTCTCCTCTCGCCGCTGCTCAACCTCTTTTCTCCTCTTTGCGTCACCGATTCCACCTCTCCCCGCCGTATAGTCGCCGTTTCTTGTCTCCTCTCCCCGACTAGTCGCCATAACTTCTCTCCTCTCGCCGCTGGTAAGCCTCTTCGTCTCTCCAAACTCACTGGTTCCATCTCTATCCTTTGTTTTGTTTGTTGCTTTGTTTCTAAAAGAAGGTTTTCGTTCTAAAAGCTGGTGGTCTTATTCACGTGGAGTGAGTCAATGGAAGCTTTAATATAGCAAGAGCCATCGGTAATCTCTTCTCCACACTATGCAACTTGTTTACATGCTATCTCTGATTGGAGCTACTCTTTTTGTATGTGTAGGGACATGGAATTCAAGCAGAATAAGTTCTTGTCGTATGAGAAGCAAATCGTTACCGCCAGTCCATATATCAACACTGTAAGTGGTCTATATACCAATTTTCTCCTCAGGTTAAACTCTGGAATGATGCTGATTTCCTTGTTCTTGGCTGCGATATAATTTGGTTAAATGAAATTTGAAAAAGTTTTGTGAAACAAGTTCATTTCTTGATAGTGAACAAATGAATATGGTAAGCTAACTTGGTTTGGATTATAGTCTTTTTTCCTGTCATGCCTCTTATGTATTCTACAGCTTCTCTGTTTCTATTGGTAACGTTCAGGAAACAAAACTCTCAGTGATATGTGAAAAATTCCTCGACAGATGCCTGGCTCCAAACACCGCAGGTGGTGAAGGTTGTGATGACATGACAATGATATTGGTACAATTCAAGAAGCATCTGCAGTCCACTGAACCTACTCCCTCGGAAACCGAACTGAAGCCAGAACCAAGCCAAGCCGAAGCGAATCACGATGAGCTGAGCTCCTCAAGCTAGGCCCATCGTTAGAGTCACGGAAGATCACATCTAGAAGTTTGATTCACATTGTAAATCATTTTGAAATACTTATATATTAACTTGACGTTTCTGAGGATTTTAATTTTTAATTTCCTCTGAGCCCAGACTTTTGTCTCACAAGCTCTCCTAATGCAGAAGGAAAGATTGATATGAATATGTTGTTGGCCTTGAAGAACATATGATCATCATGTAAACAAACAAAATAATATGACATTTACACAACGTTACGTTTTGTATACTTCACATGGACATAAAGCTTCCCATAGTGTAGAGCTCTACTTGTATTAGTTGTGTAAAATGTCAAGCTCTATTAAGGAGCTGTTCGTATGTTTTAAAACCACCGGTCACAATTGTCTGCTACACATCGTATGGTTTACTAGACAAACTATATCCACAGATCAGAGCGTTAAATGTAAAAACATTCAGTTCAATACCGGCCCTTTGTATTTCATCGTAAATCTTCTCAGCTTCTTCCACCATTCCGGCAATACCCAGGTTTAGAATCAAGGAGTTTTATGTGTAGAGATCTGGGGTGATTCCTTTGTTGTTCGTCAACTCGTTAAAAAGCATAAGAGCTTCTTCAAGTCTTAGAGATTTCCCAAAGTCCGTTTATTATGAGATTGTAAAATACTACATAGGGATTGAGGCTGGATTCCTTCTTCTCCCTGAAGTAATGCAAGCCTTCATCTAATCTTCCGACCATACAAAGGCAATCCACTAGAACCGTGTATGTCTTGAGATCTGTTCGTACACCTTCTTTAACCATCCTTTGAACAACTCGCACGCTGCATCAGCCTCACCCACCTTTCCAAACCCGTTAACGAGAATGTTGCATATGGAGTTATGGATTTTTTTTTTTTTTTTTTTTTAATTTCATTTTTCGTCATTAAAAAAGTAAAATATTGAGAAAATCTACGATGTCATTCAAACAAATATACGGTAGAAACTCTGCGGTAACATAGTTGAAACAAATCTATCACAATAAATCTGCAGACACTAAAAATACTATTCTAGTAAGATATTTTTCTGCGGTAAAGGGAATTGCATCTAATATTTGACGTTTCTAGGAATAATAACTTTGCGATAACATAAAAAAAATCTGCGGTAACTAAAAGGTTAATCTTGCAATTAAACTTTGGTCATAAAATCTGTGGCCACTAGAATGTGAAACAAAACTCTGCTACAACTAAATTTTAAAATATACGATGGAAAAAAAGTCTGCCAAATAAATCTACGGTAAAAACTTAAATCTGTCGTATAAATTCTAACAGTTTAGGAAAATGGGAAAATCTACGGCCTCTTTCATGAGGTTCGAAAAATAAATCTATGGAGGTTAAAATATCTACGATGAATTAGAAAATCTACTACAACTAAAGCATACAAATCTACGGTACAAAATAAATTTTCGAAGCAAATCTACGGTATAAAATAAATCTACAAAGTATATCTGCAGCAAAACTTTAAGGGGGGGGTTTATTCAATTATGATTTAGAAAGAGTTTTAATGACTATAAAAATATGAGAATTTCATTAACTCTTGCATATTCTTGAATACATGTGAATATTACTTTAAAGATTTTTCTATATTCTCACAGATTTTAAAATATATTTTGATAGAGTTTTGTTAACTTTGGAGTTATCATTAATATTTTTTTGATATTATCTTACCTTTTTTATTATGAAATATTTATTTGTCTCTGCTGATTCACTTTATATATTCATCGTTCTCAAGCATTTATTTTTATGAGATAATTCAAGTTCTCAAAACTATCGTTGGAGCTTAATTACAGTGGTTCTCAAAACCATTGTTGAAACTGAAGATCTATAAGCATCCTTGACATTATGTAATTTTATTTGTTACTTCTTCACCTTTTTTTGACATGTTTTTTGTATTGATTATTAATTTTATAAATCATCCGAGGATGTTTTTTCACCAAAAGCTTGTGAGTTGCATGTGTTGTTGCCTTAGAGCACTAAGCATAGAATTTGTGGCTAGTAGCTGCTTGGGTTTAGAAAAAAAAGAAAAGAAGTGGACGAGCAAAAAAAAAAAAAAAAAAAGACTTTGAGAATCTGAGGGTAACACCTAATATTTTGGAAGAGTTTTTCTATGAACAAAAAATTATAAATTCAATCAAGCAATAACACTAGACTTTAATTTAATGTTAAAGTCAGTTAAATTCTTTTTATTTGAATAACACATGACTTTGATTAAATTTTTAAACTCTTTAATCCAATAATGCATGACTTTTAATAACTCTAAACAAAATTTTAAAACAACCAAAACCAATAACACATGATTTTAATAGAGTTTTGGAAATTCAAGATTGAATAACAATAAACTCTTTAAAACTTTTAACTCTTTAAAAATCTTAAAATCAATAAGCCCCCTAAATCTTCCATTCTAAAAAATCTGCGACAACGTAGAATCGAAGATTTATGTTGTAGATTTTCTGGTCAGCGTAAAATTTAAGATTTTTCCTTAAAAAAAATGTAATCCTCAGCGCAGAGCGGCTATAAAGTCTGTGAGACATTAGTTGAGATGGCAAATCCTCAGCGCAGAGCGGCTATAAAGTCTGTGAGACATTAGTTGAGATGGCAAACCCTCAGCCCCAAGTCATTCCTCAAGTTGAACATATGCTTTGGTCCCGGGTGTGGAGGCTTAAAACTGTTCCTAAGATACAACATTTCATCTGGAAATCACTAAAAGGAGCATTGGCGGTGAAAACGAGATTACAAACTAGAGGCATACTCACTGAAGTAGTCTGTTCGTCCTGTCATCTGGCCCCAAAATCAGTTTGTCATGTGCTTTTCAACTGTCCAATGGTCGCCCAAGTCAGGTCTGTAGCCAAGCTTCCCTTCCCAAGGTCTGGTTTCTCTCTTTCATCAACCTTCCTCAATATCCACCACATGTTGTCCTGCATTGAGAAAAATTCAATAGAGCCGCATACTCGTAGAGCGTTTCCCTGGATTTTATGGAATATATGGAAAGCGAGAAACTCCTTTGTCTTCGAAAATACTCGTATATCTGCTGAAAGTGTAGTGCAAAAGGCGCAAGATGAAACTGAAGAATGGTGTGTCGCCAATTTGCTTCAAGAGAAACCTGCAGGAAGAATTGTTCCTTATACAGTAGAGAGAAGTGGATGGGAGAAGCCTCCAAAAGGATTCACAAAATGCAATATTGGAGCTTTTTGGCTGAATTCCCAAAATCAATGTGGTGTTTCATGGCTTCTACGAGATCACCAGGGTAACTCCCTTTTTCATAGCCGTAGAGCTTTCTCACATGTTCAAACCGAAATGGAAGCAGATTTACTAAGTATGTGGTGGGCAGTAGAGAATCTGGGCAATCTGAAACAAAGCAAGGTGATTTTTGAGCTTTCCTCTTCCCAAGCTTTGGAGGCAATTCAATTTCGCAATAGATCTCGTGGCTATAAACAGTTAGTTGCTGCAATCCATCATCTGCTGCAAAAATTTGAAGAATGGAAACTGGTACCTGTTAAGGCGATCTGCAACTCCCCTAGTCTTCTGGTAGTTCGGAGTGTTATAGAGCAAGGAAAATACCAATCCTATATCTCACTAGGTGCGCCATCATGGCTGCTTCCTTTAATTAACTCCGAAATCTCTGCTTCTGCGATCGGAAGCTGATCTATTTCCCCAACAGCTTCGTCGTCACTGTCTGCAACTCCATCTTTTTTTCGGACAATGGCATATGCTGAATCTCGTTTATCTTCTTTCCTTTACAATCTCCATTATTGTTTTTGCTCTACGTTTGTTTTTTTTTTTTTTTTTTTCATTGTTTGGGCCAGCTATTGGGCCTTTTTCGTTTTTGTTTGTAACGACTACCAGGCTTTCAGCCTTTTATAAGAAAGTTCATTATTCTGCGGAAAAAAAAAACGCAAATAATGCTGATGTGGAATTAATTCTTAATGATATTTTTGTAAAAAAAAATTTGTTACTCATGGTTTTAATGGTATTTTGTGATCAAAAGAACCCACTTAACACTAATCTTTTCTATGTTAAGTTAGCAATTAAATAGTATTATTCTAGTAATTTTCTCAATAAAAAAGGTTCAGATTTAATTTTCCCCCAAATCGTGAAAACCCCATTACCCTAAATCAACCGCTGCTCATCTTCTATCGTTGATTCCTTTGCCGTGCATTGGCTCAGTTCGCCGGGGGATCAGTTCACCGTCACCTTGGCCTCTCTTCGCCGTCGCCTCTCTTCAGCGTGGCCTCACTGCCCCCGTGCCCTCATCCTGCTGTTCCTTTGCTCTCGATGTGGCCTCAGTTCACAGTAACTTTGTTGTCGCCGTGCTCTCTTTTCGTCGTGGCTTCACTCACCGCCGCTAATCGTTCATAATCTCGCCGATCTCTGCCGCTTAGAACCCAATTTCCACCTCTGCTCAACCTTGTCTTCTTCTCCAGATCGCAAAACCCTAATTCCCTTGAACTGTGTCTGGGTTGCGTCGAACCCAATTGAGTTAAATTATTTTTGAAAACCTTTTTATTACAACACTAGAAATTAAATCATCCAATACATCTATACTGACATGAGATGAAACCAATAAACAAAAATAAAGAAAATCTGCCGCTGATTGACAGATACTCATCTAGTTTTGATAAAACAGAAGATAATACAGTAGAACCTCTATAAATTAATACTCTATAAATTAATAACCTCTATAAATTAATAAATTTTCCCGGTCTCGAGTTGGGCCGGTATAAAAAATGACACAATTCGATAAAATAATAAGATAATAATTTATTTTAGATCCTTATGTAAATATATGGTCCCATTAATAACATAAATTAATAATCATATAAATTTATTGTATATATATAATATATTTTAGTAAAATATGATTATAATGTTGTTTACATATTCGTAAATTTATAATTTTGTTGGAGTTTATCTCTATTTTTCTTAAAATATCAAAAATATATGATATTATCTTCTCAAATTGCATCCAAAATTATTAAAAAACTATATATGCAATGATTATTTCCTAATGTGTAAATGCATTTAAAACACTTCAAAATATTGTCTTCATTTTTTTACTTTCTATATAACATTTTTAAAAATTCAGAAAAAACTCTCTATAAATTAATAATTATTAATTTATCGATTAATTAATAACTTCTATAAATTAATAAAATTCTCCGGTCCCAACATTATTACTTTATAGAGGTTTTACTGTACCTAGAAATAAGAGATATGAAGCAAGTTCATGTGAAGCAAGATTCTCTCCCAATTATATAAACGTTTTGGACTTTTTTGTGTTAGGAAAATCGGTTTAATCTGTATAATAAGAAATTATTAGTCTCAGATGTAGGATTCAGATTAATAGAAAGCCCTTTTTTGTTAGGAAAACGTTATACTGTAGAACCTCTATAAATTAATAACCTCTCTAAATTAATAAAAAATTTTGATCCCGAGTTGGACCAATGTAATATTTCACATAATTTGATAAAATAATAAAATAATAATTTTTTAAAAAAAATCCTATATAATTATATGGTCCCATCAATGTCATAAATTAATAATTATATAAAACTATAAAATATAACTAAGATAATTTAGTGAAACATGACTCTTGTGTTATTTGTTTATTTATAAATTTTTACATTTTTTTGTAATACATCTATAAATTTTTTCATAGTGCATCCAAAACATATGGTATTATCTTTTCAAATTACATCACAAAATTATTTAAAATTGCATATACGATAATTCTTTCTTAACATATATCTGCCGCTAAAAATACTAAAGTATTATTTTCAATTTCTTACTATAAATATGAACTGTATTTTAAAATTCTGCAAATCCCTCTATAAATTAATAATTATTCATTTATCGATATATTATTAACCTCTCTAAATTAATAAAATCTTTTGATCCCAACATTATTAATTTATAGAGGTTTTACTGTATTTTAAGGGTTCATGTTTTTCAAATAGTTTATTTAATTGATTTCACCTTGCATTTTGTTGAGTTTGGTCTCTTCGATTGACTCTGCAGAGAAAGGAAACAACATCTGTTAGAAAGGGGGAAGTCGGCCAATTTATACCTCAACATCTTCATTAAGTCCAAATTATACCTAAATTTAAGTGATAGACCAATTTATACTTAAATATATCGAATTAGCAAAATTCATACACCAATTATAAAAATAAGACTAATTTATAAAACAAAGGATGACTGTACATTTGAAGCTGATGATATGTCATCTATGTCACAGTGAACATGTGACGTGTCGTCCACGTCATCGGTACACCTTTTTTTTTTTTTTTTAATTAACAAAATCTTGAGATGAAAATAAAGGGTGCACATCATATATGTCTCATCTTGTCGGGATCTCATTTTGAATTCATAGTTTACATGTGAATGCATTCTCATATAGTACAAAATTTCACTAAATAATATTATATATATATATATACACATATATATACCATAATAATATGGCCTATTGTGTGGATGATTAGGCCCATACTGAAGAAGTGTTCTATTTTTGTTTAACTAAGGCCCAATCGTAGGAGTAAGTATTTGGTTCAAGTATAACTATATTTATGTAAACTATTGGAGTTGTTGGAGTCTAAGTAAGTGTGTAAGAGTAGCTAAGAGTTCTTGTTAGTAGTGTGGCTGTGTAAAAGAGACTAGAAAGTAGATGTATGGCTTAAGTGTGTAGTTAGTGAGACCATCCTAATCCCTAATACTTTTAAGGATGTCTTATAAATTAATTATTTTTAAAATTAAAGATATTCATATTTTTTTGTATCCAAAGTGTTTTTGGAAAGACACAACTCTATATTATTCATCCACTAAAGATACCCATTTTTTTTAATTAGTTTTATATATAAAGACACCCACAAAAAATAACCAATGTGGGTGCTCTGAGAGACTACTACTACTATAAGAATGACCTTGTAAGATGAAGCAAGAAAATGCAAGTAATGTATAAAAAATGAGTTTTTAAGAAAATTGATTCTATGAGTGAAGAAAAGATAGAAAAGAAAACAAACTTGAAATCTAAGTGAGAAGTTTAACACATTTTGTAAATAAGTTTACGTTCTTGCAAATTGTTATATAGAAATTTTTATATAGTACTGATTGATATATAGCTGATATTTATATAAATAGCTTTGTCATATAAGTCGTTAGATTTGTAAACCATATTTGATGATATCAAACTTGCATTTCATGAAAATATAAAACATGATAGTTAAGTAAAAGATAATTAATCTTTGAGTACTAAATAAAAAGGAATACAATTATTAAGCAATGAAGTAATGCTTTAGAAAATTCCGGAACAAGATAAAGCAACATATATTATTCTTGTATTATTAAAGATTTAAAACTTCTTGCACATTCGGTTTCGCATGTGTGTTTGGCGTTGGGAATCTCTTTCTCTATCCAACAGAAATTATGTATAGCTTCAGGTCCAAAGCAGCACCAACAAGGCTTTTGAATGTTCAATTGCGGACAAATGCTTTTCTTACAAGGTGGTTTGAAATGTTCGTATTCCATCGTCGATCTCTCTATCTTTCCAACTTGCATCCTCCCACCTATAACATTGATGTGAAACATGCAAACAAAACTTTGACGATGAAAAAAGAGAAAGATATTTGATATTCGTACGTGTGTATAGATAAGAAAAACTTATACTTACACTCATGTAGAGCGAAGACGGAGAACATTATTATGCATATTAGAGCTATATGTGATGATTTCATGGTTTGGATGCCTCAAAGGACCTAGTTGTGATTCTTGTTGTCTGACTGAGATGTAATTTGTAAATACAAAACTTAAGCAATACAAACACACACAGACATATATATAATCCTCCATTTTTTTCATATTTCATACTATTTCCAGTTTTCCATATTTAAAATATTTCATATATAAAATTCCCAACTTTCCATGTTTTGTTTTATACTGTTCTATTGGTAGATGGTTTTGTAGAATTTGGAAGATTTTACAAATGTAACTAAAAATATTTAACTATTCTTATCAAATATTTTAGTGGATTTTCGCTGACTGTCTTAGATTTAATTATTCTAACTTTTGCATGAAACTATTTTGTCTAAAGTTTCCAAATATCGTTTCTTCCAATCTTAGGTAGGTTTATTTTGTTAATATTAAATCTTTGTATGTGAAGATTTTTTTTCTATTGTTTTCTAGTATTTGTTTCTTATCAAAGATTATTTTGTTTCTTCCAATTCATTGTTTTCTATTTTCAGGTGATTTCTTCTTATAAAAACCGATAATCTTCTTATGTTCTTTTTATTGATTTTTAATCATTTTTTGTGTTGTTTACCTTGATATTTTTCTTATAATTCTTTTGACGACTTGACTTGTTATTGGCTCTAATCCTATGGTTTCACTACTTTTGGATTGGTGTAATATTCATCTTTGGAATAAAAAATATGGTTTATTCTTTTCCAACTGTATAGCCTTGCGGTTGATTCAAATAAAGTTAAAAATATTTTTGGTGAAAAATTATTATTACTTTTTTGGAAAAGTGCAAAAGAGAAAAAGATTCTAGAGAATATTTGTTTCATATAAAAAAATACAACAAAAAGTGTGGCGATACTTAATACCTAATGTTTAAAATGTTTGCAAATTAAATCCTGAAATGCAAATGCCATTGTTTAACTAACGGTTGACAAAAAACTATTCCATTCCATGATTAGGGGATTTTTGGGTAGATGTAACACCTCTCCCGCTATCGTTTGGCCTCACTTTCACCTAAAATGTTTATTTTACAAAACTTTTACCAAGAAATTAACTTCAAACTGCAACGAGCTTACTAACCTAGAAAAAAATTAAGGTGAGTAAAAGAAGTTTTACCTAGTGAGGAGATCGTTTTGTCCACAGAAAAAAACACAATGACTAGTGACTACAGTCCAAACATAATCAACAATGATCACTTATTATAGAATCAAATACCACATCCTCAAACATACATGCAAACAACATACAATATCATGCAACATTCATCCAACCACACTTCATATTACTACACTGTCTTAACATACATTATGACTCCAGTGTCTAATTAATCATACAAACATAACGTCATATCTAATATCACTTGCATGCAACTTGATGCCTAAGGTTTCAAACCTAACAAATTCTTGCAAGTGCACAGAGCACGTAGTAGTATAGAATGAGATCGAATTCACAAGGACCAAGAGGTACGCTACAGATCTGTATGAAACGAATAGAGCTAAGACAAGAATATGGTTTTGTTATGTAATGATTGCTGAACAAAAATAAAAGCAGAAAATTAAACGAATATATATATATATATATATATCGTATGTGGGGAAGGCATTGAGCATAGGAAAATTCACAAGGATTAATGACCGATAATCTAATTGATAAACATGGATCTTGTTAATAGATCACCAATATAAAGCTAGGCTACTCCAGTAGCCTAACTATCTAAACATGAATCCTAAGACACGAAAACTTTTGAATGAACCTTAGTAGATTTTCCAGCAAGAACATGTTTGATATGTTCACTTAGACGACTCAACTTCAACTTCTGTTTTGGGTAAGGATACTAAGGTCGTTAATTGTGAATTCCAACAATCTAACTATCGCTTTACGGCGTATAGGTTAACTTAGAGATCTTATACAAGGTAGCTAATCATGCATAAGAATTAAGATCACAAAAGATGAAGAACTCTAAAGATAAAATCCCTAATCTAACAACCTAAGCCTCACGATCATTGAATCCCCTTGAACAACCCCTAAAGCCATGTGTGTATTAGTCAGACATAAGTGAAATCATAATAAACAAATTCAATGACTGCATAAATATCAAAATTTCAATAACTGGGTTCAAAAGACACTTCTAGAATAATAAAAGATTTTGTCTCCCAACGCTACAAAAATAAGAATGCTAAAGCTGTAAAATAACAAAGTAGTAAAATAAAACAGATGGAACTGCTCTAGGACCATAAACCCTTATTTATATGAAAAATCTAGTCCTAAAGTTGGTTGGAAAAGAAGAAAAGGAAATTCTGTCACACGGGTCAATTGATCCCAGCTTCAAAACGCTTCACTTCATTGATTGATTGATCTTGTGTTGGACCGATTGATCCAAGGTTCTCTTCAATTGATTGATCAATCTGGTGTTGGACAGAGCGGTTGCACTTCATTCCTATGGTGTAGTCCAACACCAGACCAATTCCCTTAAGGCTCAACTATGGACCACCATACACACTCAAAGCAATGCCCTTAAGGCTCAACTACTACCAAAGTCAGAGCAAGGCCCTTAAAAGGCTCAAATACTCCTACACTCATAGAAAGACCATTAGTGGCTCAACTACTCCATTTTGGCTCGTCGTCCCTGAATCTCCTCTAACTTTCTCAGCTTACTTAATCATTCTCATCATATCATGCTTATCATCTAATCATATAACATCATAACTTATCATCTTCATACATCATGTCATCTTATGTCATACCATATTGATAAGCGAGGTTTTTAAGCTCGGGTTTATCAAATAAACCCTTTCGTACGTTGAGTACTTAGGGATCGATCCACAGGGAGAACAATGACTCACCAAGAATACAGAACTCTATCTAATCTAAGCTATACCCAAATTATGATTTTGGAAAATGACTAACTTAGAACAATCAAAAACCGAAAATTAAACAATGCATACGAACTGAACTTTATGATTATAGAGGCTATCGAGTAAACTAGTCACAGTACAGAATTCAACAACTATCAAATGCAACAAGTTATAATGATAATCAAAGAAACTTAAAGCTTTTATCGAAATTTTAACAAACGAATCCTCGGGTGAAGTATTGGACTCGGGTGATTTCTAATCTTTAATTTAGATGAACTAAACATTCAACTATGAGCATCCTTAGGACCTAGATCACTTCTAAAGATTAATCCACTTCCGTGGTATTAACCCCTTTGCTAGTTATCAACCGACAATAACTTCCGTTAGGGACTTCATAACTAACAAGCAATGGAACCAAATCTATTAGACCACAATTCACCATTTACAACAACTTCCGTTGGTTAAGATATGAAAAGTTCTTACTTAAGTTCGCTCGGTAATTTCATCGAACACCTTCCGGGTAATGAAATTCCTATGCTCTAAATTACCAATTCCTTGGCTAATCTAGCATTAAGACCACTTAATAAGAAAGGATAACCGATAACTTAGCATCTAAATCACCTAGAACTGAACTATAATCACCCTAATCTAACTTAACCCAAAGATTCTAGATGACTACTCACACATAACTATATGACAAAAATAAACCATACAAATTGAAGCTATGAACATAATAAACACAAATATGAAAACGGATTTAAGAAAACTTCACTAATAAGATCAAGATCTAGAAATGAAAATGATGTTACAAAGCTTTGTTTTACAGTAAAAATGGCTTAAAAATAACTTAGGTGTGTCCCTGAAGTGATAAGGTTCGATATTTATACAAAGAGGATAGTTGGAGTAGGTAGAAAGGTAAAGTGAGTCGGCCGGTGGTGTGGCGATGGTGTTCTGGCGATGGGGTACCGCCACGGTGGTTCTGGCGATCCATTACTGGCGGTGGAATGGCCGCTAGGATTTTCTCCGGAGAGCTGAGTCTCCATTTTTGTCTTGGCGGTCCTGCGATAGCGGTCTGGGGTGAGGGGGCCATATCTCCTTAACCGTTTACCCAAATCAATCGGGATCACTTCCATTCGAAAGCTAACTTAATGTCCTACAACTTTTATGAAGGAAGATGGAGCTAAATCGTATGGTAAAGGCTTCCTAGGAGACGATATTTCGACCCTTTGGTTTATGGCGGAGGGGGTCGCTACGGAGTCTCTGGCGGGCCTTAGGTGGCGGTGGGGTACCGCCAGGATGATTCTGGCGGGCCAATCCTGGCGGGGGAATGGCCGCTAGGATGCACTCCAGATGGTGAGTACGGGGTATTGATCTTGGCGGGCCATTCTTGGCGAGGGGGTGCCGCCATAGGCTCTGAAAGTTCCCGAAACTCGATTCTAGCATCCTTTGATCATCCCGAGCCTTCTCCTTCATGTCCCAAGCTTCATATTCACCTAGAAAAGACTCAAGACACAACAAAAAGACCAAAAACACTACTTCATGATCCTAGAACCTAATGAATGCGAATGAACTCTTAAAACAAACACTTACAATCTAAATGAAGTGAAAAACAAAGGAAAACAAATGAAAGCTAAAGTAAATATGAGGTAAAATGCAATGATATCAACTCCCCCAAACTTATCTTTTGCTTGTCCGCAAGCAAACAATAAAGAACAAGAGAAGAAAGAGAGATTTAAAATAAAATAGGAGCTCAGATTCACAAGTATCAACAAGGAGTCAAAAGGAGTCAATCATGTCTATTCCTATATGATTCAAGTTCAAGCCTCAACCTGCACAAGAATTCTTAGCATCCAACCCTTTAACGTTCATTAAACTATATAGTGAATCATGCTCATGCAAATCAAACAAACTCATTTGGTTAAGGGACAAGGTCTTGAGATAAAGATGATCTCAACATATGCATGGGGTACTCCAAATGCTAGGGATCTCTCGATGAACGAACAAACTTCGACAAAATGCTAAAAGTAAAAGGCAACTAATGCATACAAGGATAAATTTCCATCTACCCAATGCCTCGAATGCACTTAACTTCTAGCTTCTAAACCCAATGAAATTACAACCTAGACCACCATTTTTCTAAAGGCAATGTTGCCTTCATCACTCAAATTTATTCTCACTTAGGGGAAATCTTTCTATTCTCAAATTGGTTTAGTGTTTTTTTATATTTTTCTTATCTCGCCTCTAACCTCATCAATTGGATGCTTTAGCCATTTCTTGGACTTTTAATCATTTCACTTTAAACACTTAGAGGCTATACTTGATCTAGACACCAATGATTTGTAAAACTTTGTAATCCCCTAATCCTTTTCCCAAAAATTTTCTTTTTGCTTCACCTTTCTTTTATTTAATTATTCACACCAAATGTCCCAGAGTTTCCCGACCTATCTAGCCTATCCTAAAAATAGTTTCTTGATGATGGAACTACATCTACATGAAAACCTATCCTTGTCGCCCTAAAATTAACACTTTTTGCCAAGTTTGCTCGGAAATAAGGCCTCACAATCTCTCACTAAAGGATTTGGCTTGAAAAGACGTAATGTTCTAGGTGCGGAAACCATTCCAACAATGGGATATGGCTATTTGGGTCAACAGAGAGTGGTAAAAGGTAAAAGAAGACCCAAATATGTATATGGTGATCCATGAGTCTATTTTTCAAAGCATGATTATGATAATTATAAATCAAATTAAGGTTCTTATTGATAGGGTTGAATTTAATTCACAACTTGATTCAGCTAGGACAAGAACAATGAAGCATGAGTTCAAAACATGATGAGTCCTTAATTTCAAAATCACTACATCCTTTAGAATGATACTCTACAAGGAAAAATCATCATTGCTCCTAATGCAAATGAATGCAAATCTAAAATGATTCTAGACTCGATATTTTTTTTTTTTTTTTTTTTTTTTTTTTTTTTTTTTTTTAATAAAAATGCAATGCAATAGAAAAATGAAATGAAACAAAACAAGTCCAAATATCATTAGTAACGACAAGTCCCCCAAACTTAAATCTCACCGTCTCGGTGAGAAATAAGATGTGAATTGTTGTACAATAAAAAGACATAAAAAAGGTTAAATAAAACTGATAAACGATAATAAACTAGGTGAATTGACTACCTTAATTCTCATGTGTGGCTCGATCCTCCTTGATCAAATGCTGGCTGGAAAGAAGTCTCCGGGCCATAACCGGCTTCATCGCCTATTGGCGTGTCTTCTTCGTCCTCTTGGATGCTCGCAGCCGTTTCTTCTCCGTGCTCGTACTCCTCCTCGTCCGAGACATAGCCAGGAATTTTTCTGAGCTTAGACTTAAACCAGTCAAACTTCTTCTTCGCCATTTTGTTTATCCTCTGTTGAACTTTGTAGGCGTTGTAGAGGAGCTTTTCTCTGGCTGTCGTTGGCTTGATCTTCAGCTCTGGTAGTTCCCAAGGATCCGCTTCTCGTTGTTGCCCGTCAATGGGGATCTCTGGCGCTTCAGCACTTCCTACATGAGTCTCTCCTTGGTGAGCTCTCTTCCCTCTCGGACCTAGCACGGTAAGTGGTTCTCCGGGGTGCTCAAAGAAAATGTTCTGGAGGTCATCGATGGCAGTCAGGCTGGGGTTAGGGAGTGGTATGCTGCGTGACTCGCGTTGACGCGTAGAGTACATGTAGCGAAATGATTCCAAGTCGTCTGTGTCTTCAAGGAATCTGCAAAAGGTGAAGCACTCTCGGTCGAGAAATGCACGTCCCGGGTCTTGATAAATGGAGGCGAGGTCCATTCCAACCCAACGAAAAATTGCTGTGAGTAAACCTCCCATCAAGCATTGCCTCTCTTGTGTGTGCCTACCCCAAGCACGCACCCTTGTCAACTCTTTAGCGAATACACATCCGAGGTTGACATCGTCGTCTTCCGCATCTTTAAACATCGCACCATCTTCGTCAACCATGTAACGTCTCACCCCCTTGAACAACAAACACAGCTCCTCCTTTCTAACCCCTCCGGATTGTTTCCTCGCGAAGAATGTGTTGGCGAGGAATTTATGAACGAAACGGAGTGCGGGGTTTCGAATAAGCGTAGCCTTAGGGTTTCCAGCCGCGTTCCCCTCCGCTATCGTGGCCCAAAATGAATCTGCTTCTGAGAAATCGGAGAACTTCGTCTTGTTGCCATTAGGAAACCCATAGATCTCACAGAGCTCTGTGATGGTCAGATTATATGCTCGCCCCCAACAAACGAAGCTTAGAACCCCTTCATCCGGTGCCGGAGTCTTCTTCTTGTAGTTCAGCTCGACAGTGGCGAAGAACTCCCTAGCTAACTCGGGATGGACAAAATCTCTTGTTTCTGAAAACTTTGTGAGCCCCATACACGCAACGATCTTCCTCACGTCTTCAGCCAGACCCGTCTTTGTGAGGAAGCTGTTCGAGAAGTACCGTGTCGGGACGAAAGTTATCTCCCTGAACTTTTTGTAGTCCGTGATCTGCCTTCCCGTATACTCAATTGTCCCTCTTTCAAACTCTTCAGAAGTTGGAGCTGGCGGTTCTTCTTGTATATGTAACTTTTTTTTGGATGGAGCGGTTTCCGCTTGAGCTCGTTTTGTCGGTTTCCTCGAACCTTCTCCTGTAAGTTTTCCTTTGCCCTTGTCTTTGGCAGTAGGAGCTTTGGATGTGCCTCCTTTGTTAGTGCTTGCTCTCGTTACGCGTTTAGCTTTTTCATTCGTCATGTTTCCTACAAGAGTTTGAAAGCATATGAGAGCAATGCACAAATATCTTCAAGGTTGTGCAAAGATTTTACTATGTAAATCATCTCCAAAACATTAATCAAGTTATTTAAGAAATCAAACACCAACAATAACATCAATATGAATCAACAACACATTAATTAGACTTACCATTGCTAATTGGATTAATGCAATAGAATTTTCGAAAATTTTCGCAAATGATTGTACAATTTTCATGCAATTCATCAATGTGTAGCTTAATTCTATGAGTTTTGACAAGATTCAAATGTTTTCCCCAATTTGAAATTTTCGGCACTGTTCATCGAAGTTCTAGGGTTCATAGATTCTTGAATTTCTCATCAAATCCTGTTGTTTTGGCACGAATGTTCCTATATACACCGATTAAAAGCATAATCTAAGCCTAATTTCTCACCAATCTATCATTACCACAATGTAATCATCAAATCTTACCCTAGAACGAAAATAGAAAGATGGAGAGAAGAAGTTCATACCTTGGGGATTTTCGATGAAGAGATGAAATTTGGATGATTTTGAAAGTAACTAGTGAGAATTTGTACCAAAAAATGATTGAATTGATTGAGTTTTTGTTGATGAATTTTCGGGGGAGAGATAGGTAGAAGAAGATGAATTTTCGAGTGAAGAAGGAAGAAGAATTTTGGGGTTTTTTTGTTTAAAAATCCGAGCATAAACCGGATTAAACCGGGTTTGAGAAACTTACCTTCCGTGGCGGTACGTTCGTGGCGGCACCATACCGCTAGGCTGGTGTTTCGCATCGTAGCGGTACCCTTGTGGCGGTACCCTACTGCTACGTTCGAGTTCTGGACATCATGGCGGTAGCTTCGTGGCGGTCAAATGACCGCTATGTTCAATTCCAGATTGGGTGTTTTGCGGGTTTGTTGCTGGCGGTACCTGCATGGCGGTACCCTACCGCTACGTTCAGCTGATGATTGTAGCGGATGGGTTATAGCGGGGGGGGGGGGGGGTACCCCCTAGAACCTGAAATTTTAATTTTTTTTTTTTTTTTTTTTTTTTTTTTTTTTTTTTTATATAAATATGCATATAAGTATATAAGGCTAGGTAATAATGAAAATCAAAATAAAAACTAATATGTACAAAGGATATCATGGGATTACCTCCCAAGTGCGCTCGTTTAACGTCTTGAGCTCGACTTTCCCGTTTTTATGCAGTTACGGGGTCTGAAAGAGAAACCGTTGTTCTCTCTCCAATCGAGTCATTTGCCAAGTATGGCTTCAGCCTTTGACCATTAACCACAAAATCTCCTCCGGTCTTGTTCTTGAGCACAAATGCACCGTAAGGTCTTACTTCTTGGATTTTGAAAGGACCTGACCACCTTGACTTGAGTTTTCCGGGAAAGAGCCTTAATCGAGAATTGAACAATAACACATCATCACCCACTTTGAAATCTCTTGGTATGATCTTCTTGTCGTGAAAGGCCTTGGTCTTCTCTTTGTAGATATTTGAGTTCTCATATGCTTCCAGGCGAATCTCGTCTAGCTCATTCAATTGTATTAGTCTCTTTTCTTGAGCTGTCTTGATATCAAAGTTCAGAAGCTTTGTCGCCCACATAGCCTTGTATTCGAGCTCAACCGGCAAGTGACAAGATTTTCCATAGAGTAGGTTGAACGGAGTTGTACCAATAGGAGTTTTGAAAGCTGTCCAATATGCCCAAAGAGCGTCATCAAGTTTCATTGACCAATCTTTCCTTGTTGTACTAACCGTCTTTTCCAAGATAGCTTTGATTTCCCGGTTAGAAACTTCTACTTGACCACTTGTCTGCGGGTGGTAAGGAGTAGCAACCTTATGCTTCACTCCATTCTTCTTTAGTAAGCTCTCGAAGATTTTGTTGATGAAATGTTTGCCTCCATCGCTTATCACGACCCGTGGAACACCAAATCTGGGAAAAATTATCGCCTTGAACATCTTCAACACCACCTTTGCATCATTTGTGGGACTAGCAATCGTCTCAACCCATTTTGATACATAGTCCACCGCGACGAGAATATAACAATTCCCGTAAGACGAAGGGAAAGGTCCCATAAAGTCTATACCCCATACAACAAAAATCTCGACTTCAAGTATTGGGTTCTGTGGCATCTCATTTCGTCTACTTATATTGCCTTTGCGTTGGCAAGAATCACATCTTGAGATGAAATTGTTCGCGTCTTTGAACAATGTTGGCCACCAAAAACCAGCTTGTAAGACTTTGGTAGCCGTCTTAAAAGTAGCGAAATGCCCTCCGTATGCAGACCCGTGGCAATGCATTAGAATATCATTTACCTCTTCCTCTGGAATACACCTTCGGTAAATCTTATCTTTGCATAGGGTGTAGAGATACGGTTCGTCCCAGTAGTACCGTGTTACATCTCTGAAAAATTTCTTTCTTTGGTAGCTCTCGAGATTAGGAGGCTCTGCACCACAAGCTAAGTAATTCACAAAGTCCACATACCAAGGCAGATTTTCACTCAGCCCTTTGGCTTCTTCAAGCTTTTCATGAGTTTCATGGGTCGATTTCAAAAGTTGGATTGCCATGATCTGTTCCTCGGGAAGAGAGTCGTCAATAGGCACATTCTCCACGATCCTCATTCGAGATAGATGATCCGCTACACCATTCTCTACCCCTTTCTTGTCCTTTATCTCTAAATCAAACTCTTGGAGTAGCAAAATCCACCTCAATAGCCTTGGTTTAGCATCTTTCTTCGCCATTAGATGCCTCAATGCTGCATGATCTGTATGAACAATTACCTTCGAACCAACCAAATATGATCTAAACTTTTCAAACGCGAAAACGATGGCAAGTAACTCCTTTTCCGTTGTGGCATATCTCACTTGTGCGTCATCTAGAGTTCTGCTTGCGTAGTATATCACATGGAGTTTCTTATCTTTTCGCTGACCAAGTACTGCACCTACCGCATAATCGCTTGCATCACACATTATCTCAAACGGTAAGTCCCATTCTGGTGCTTGTACAATAGGAGCGCTAACCAGTTCATTCTTGATCTTATCAAAAGCTTCCAGACATTCTTTATCAAACACAAAATCCACCTCTTTGCACAGAAGCCGAGTGAGTGGTCTTGCGATTTTAGAAAAATCCTTGATGAATCTCCGGTAAAAACCGGCATGTCCCAAGAAGCTTCTTATTCCCCTTACAGAATTTGGGGGCGCCAAGCTAAGCATCACATCTATCTTTGCCTTATCTACCTCAATCCCTTTTTCAGAAATCTTGTGTCCTAAGACGATGCCTTCTTTCACCATGAAGTGACACTTTTCCCAATTTAACACGAGGTTCGTTTCTGCACATCGCTTCAGGACCCTGCAAAGATTGGAAAGACAAGAAACAAAAGAATCTCCATAGACGGAGAAGTCATCCATAAAAACTTCAACCACATTTTCAATCAAATCAGAAAATATCGACATCATGCACCTTTGAAAGGTTGCTGGTGCATTACATAGCCCAAATGGCATCCTTCGATATGCAAAGGTACCATAAGGACATGTAAATGTCGTTTTTTCTTGATCGTTGGGGTGAATCGGAATTTGAAAGAATCCCGAATACCCATCAAGAAAACAATAATGAGTGTGGTTGGCTAACCTTTCAAGCATTTGGTCTATGAACGGTAATGGGAAATGATCTTTTCTAGTTGATGCATTCAATTTACGGTAGTCTATACACATTCTATGTCGAGTAATGGTCCTAGTCGGGATCAATTCCTCTTTATCGTTTTTCACTACTGTGACTCCACCCTTCTTTGGTACTACGTGTACCGGTGAAACCCATGTGCTATCCGAAATGGGGTAGATTATTCCTGCATCTAAAAGTTTGAGAATCTCTTTCCGAACAACTTCTCTAAGGTTAGGATTTAACCTTCTTTGGTGTTCAACGGAAGTCATAGATTCATTCTCAAGGTGGATCCTATGCACATAAAGGGTTTCCGATATTCCTTTTATGTCATCAAGAGAATATCCTATGGCTTTTCTAAACCTTTTCAATTCTCCTAAAAGGGTGGCAGTCTCAATTTCAGTAAGTTCATCATTGATTATAACGGGATAGGTGGAGTTAGTTCCAAGGAATGCGTACCTTAGCCCTTTCGGGAGAGATTTGAGTTCGACTTTTGGTGCCATGAGTTCGCTCCAGTCTCCATCAATGCTAGGCTTACCATTGCTAGCGCTGTCTTTCTTTGCCTCATCTTCCTCTTCACCATTATTCATCTCATGACGACCTTGTTTTAGTTCAAGAAAGTTTCCCTCGGCTTCAACCAGATTGTTTGAGTCTAATAACTTCTCATATTCTACACTTTCTTCATCAAATAAACCAAACTCTCCCTGCTTTATCGTTAGAGTGCTTTGGAGTGAGTCTTCTAAGGCAATCTCTTCCAATAACTCATCCGCCAATGCTTCCATTTCCTCAATGTAAAACATTTGACCCTCAATGGTGGGTTTCTTCAACACTTTATTGATGTCAAAAGTCAGAACTTCACCCCCCAAGTGTAGATTTATCATTCCTTGTTTCACATCGATCATTGATCCAGCTGTGCGCAAAAACGGACGCCCTAAGATGAGGGGATCCTTTGGTTCTTCATCCATCTCAAGCACAACAAAATCTGTAGGTATCTCGAAATGTCCAACCATTATCGGAATATTTTCAAGCAAACCAATTGGTGTTCTGATTGATCTGTCCGCAAGGACAAGCGAGATTCGACAGTCCTTATATCTCGTGAATCCTAACCGTTTTGCAACCGATAGAGGCATCAGACTAACACTAGCCCCTAAATCGCATAAGCAACGGTTAAATGATAAGGGTCCAACAGAGCAGGGGAGAGTGAAGCTACCCGGATCATCTTTCTTCTTAGCAACCACCTTCTTTTGGATTATGGCGCTACACTCATGAGTTAAGACTACTACACTTTCCAACGCTTTTTGCTTTTCTTTCACCGCGTCTTTGAGGAATTTGTTGTAATGAGGAGATAAGACAAATGCATCGAGAATTGGCATTGTAATTGTTACCTCACTCATTTGTTTGTCAAACATAGCCCGATATTTCTCTATGAGCTGCTTCTTGAAACGCCCTGGGAAAGGAAGCTTGGGCTCTAAAGGGGGTGGTACAAAGAGGGTCTTTTTCTTCGAAAAACCTTGAGTCTTCGTTGGATAGCATTCTTTGACCTTGTCTTGGACATTGTCTTCGCCAACCTTACCCTTGCCTTTGTCGAGTATACCCTTCTCAATTTCCGACTTTTCGTCATTGAGCATATCATCTATTGTTTCACTACCATTAGTTTCAGCTTCCTCTTTTTTGCTTGTAGGTCCATCACCTATTTTCGTTTCTCCACTTGGTAGTTCTTTCCCACTTCTCAGCGTGATAGCTTGAATGTATTCCTTGGGGTTTGGTTCCGGCTTCCCGGGAAGTGAACCCATCGGTCGTTTAGATGAGGATGACACTTGGTTATCCAATATCTTCACTTGAGATGCTAGATTCTCAAACTTGGTATTTAATTCATTGTAAGCTCCATCCATCTTCGAGCTTAGTCCTTCTATCCTTGAATTCATTTCCAGCGAATTCTTGGCTTGACTTTCGATGATTTGTTGGAGCATGTTTTTCACCTCATTATCTTGAGGCGGTTGATTGATTGGTTGTCTTTGCTGCGCAAATCCGGGTGGTGAGAATGGTTGCTTGGTTTGGAACCCTCCTTGATTCCTCTGAAAGTTATTCCCTTGACCTTGCAAGTTGTTCTTGGGAATGTAACCTTGATGTTGATAGTTCGAGCCTTGAGCTTGGTTGGACTGTCCATAAACTTTTTGTTGTAGTCCTTGGTTCTGTGGGTTTGGGTTAGGATAGACTTGGTCCTGTGGATTCTCGACATTCGGGTTTCGGTAGGAGAAGTTAGGATGGTTCCGGTAGTTTGGATTGAATCCCTTTTGAAATCCTCCTTGGTTTCCCACATAATTTACCATTTCTTGTGCACTGTCCTCTTCTCCTTCATGCCTAAAATTTTGATTCTCATCAGCGTTTCCAACAAAACTAACAGTCTTGTGTGAGGCGTTAAGAAGCTTATCCATCTTTTCATTCAAAGCCTTGATCTGCCTTTTGGTGTGATCATCATAATCACTTCCTCCTCTTGAAGATCTGTCATAATCCTCGCCGTAGTTCCCATCGCTCAGAGCCAAGTTCTCTACTAACTCTTTTCCATCATTGACATCTTTTCCTAAGAAATTCCCGTTACTTGCTGTGTCGAGAAGCATTCGGTACTTGGGTAGAACACCACGGTATAGAGTACTAAGCAATGATTCATCGGAGAATCCATGATGCGGGCATTGCGTAGTGTATCCTTTAAATCTTTCCCATGCTTCGTTGAAACTCTCGTGGTTCTTTTGAGTGAAGCTCGAGATCTCATTTCTCAAACGCGCTGTCCTTGTTGTAGAGAAGAACTTAGTCAAGAACGCCTTCTTGCATTGGTCCCATGAAGTCACAGAACCTTGTGGTAGACTCTTCTCCCATTGTCTTGCCTTGTCCCCCAGTGAGAAAGGGAACAATCTCAGCTTCAAGGCATCTTCGGAGATGCCATTCATCTTCACCATATCGCATACTTGATCGAACTGGTCTAGATGATCTAATGGGTCTTCCATGGGCAGCCCATGGAACTTGTTTCCTTGCACAATGGAAATCAAGCTCGCCTTGATCTCGAAATTATTGTTTTCCACAGCTGGTGGATATATTCCAGCTCGATGTCCATGTACATTTGGTGCATCAAACGCTCCAATGGCTCTAGGTTGCCTTGGAGGATGTTGAGGAATCACTCCCACTCCTACTCCTCTGATTTCTCCTTCTCCACCTTCAGCTGGTGGCACACGATCATCCATTTCAAATTGATCTGGTTGATCTGCTCTGTCTCTGTCCCTTCTTGCTCGTGTATTCGCTCTTTCTAAACGTCTTATGTCTGGAACGAGGCGAATGAGATTCAAATGTCCTCCACTCCTCAGGTTCATGCACCTGTAAGAAAGAAAATCAACAAGCAAGTAATTAGATAACAATAAAAATAAGACTTAGTCTCAAACAGAGTCCAAATCCTAATGGCTATTGTTGCTTCCCCGGCAACGGCGCCAATTTGATAAGCGAGGTTTTTAAGCTCGGGTTTATCAAATAAACCCTTTCGTACGTTGAGTACTTAGGGATCGATCCACAGGGAGAACAATGACTCACCAAGAATACAGAACTCTATCTAATCTAAGCTATACCCAAATTATGATTTTGGAAAATGACTAACTTAGAACAATCAAAAACCGAAAATTAAACAATGCATACGAACTGAACTTTATGATTATAGAGGCTATCGAGTAAACTAGTCACAGTACATAATTCAACAACTATCAAATGCAACAAGTTACAATGATAATCAAAGAAACTTAAAGCTTTTATCGAAATTTTAACAAACGAATCCTCGGGTGAAGTATTGGACTCGGGTGATTTCTAATCTTTAATCTAGATGAACTAAACATTCAACTATGAGCATCCTTAGGACCTAGATCACTTCTAAAGATTAATCCACTTCCGTGGTATTAACCCCTTTGCTAGTTATCAACCGACAATAACTTCCGTTAGGGACTTCATAACTAACAAGCAATGGAACCAAATCTATTAGACCACAATTCACCATTTACAACAACTTCCGTTGGTTAAGATATGAAAAGTTCTTACTTAAGTTCGCTCGGTAATTTCATCGAACACCTTCCGGGTAATGAAATTCCTATGCTCTAAATTACCAATTCCTTGGCTAATCTAGCATTAAGACCACTTAATAAGAAAGGATAACCGATAACTTAGCATCTAAATCACCTAGAACTGAACTATAATCACCCTAATCTAACTTCACCCAAAGATTCTAGATGACTACTCACACATAACTATATGACAAAAATAAACCATAAGCTATGAACATAATAAACACAAATATGAAAACGGATTTAAGAAAACTTCACTAATAAGATCAAGATCTAGAAATGAAAATGATGTTACAAAGCTTTGTTTTACAGTAAAAATGGCTTAAAAATAACTTAGGTGTGTCCCTGAAGTGATAAGGTTCGATATTTATACAAAGAGGATAGTTGGAGTAGGTAGAAAGGTAAAGTGAGTCGGCCGGTGGTGTGGCGGTGGTGTTCTGGCGATGGGGTACCGCCACGGTGGTTCTGGCGATCCATTACTGGCGGTGGAATGGCCGCTAGGATTTTCTCCGGAGAGCTGAGTCTCCATTTTTATCTTGGCGGTCCTGCGATAGCGGTCTGGGGTGCGGGGGCCATATCTCCTTAACCGTTTACCCAAATCAATCGGGATCACTTCCATTCGAAAGCTAACTCAATGTCCTACAACTTTTATGAAGGAAGATGGAGCTAAATCGTATGGTAAAGGCTTCCTAGGAGACGATCTTTCAGACCCTTTGGTTTATGGCGGAGGGGGTCGCTACGGAGTCTCTGGCGGGCCTTAGGTGGCGGTGGGGTACCGCCAGGATGATTCTAAATGAAGTGAAAAACAAAAGAAAACAAATGAAAGCTAAAGTAAATATGAGGTAAAATGCAATGATATCACATATCATGTGGTTGGGTACAATAAACTTAAAGGAGTAAGAGCTTACAACATAGATAGGAAGAGAGATTTGATAAGCCATTGAGAAATCGGAGAGATAAGCAATCAAGCAACATGCCACATGCGAGCTCAGGGTGTATCAAAAACACTTCCATGATTAATTCAGGGAATTTAGTATTAGTCACTATCAAGAGATCTTGTGATGTTGATTTAAATATTTCTCCGGGTCCAAGCAAAGATGGGTTTACGCATAGGGTTCGAGATAGTTGAACACAATAACATACTAGTTTTATCGAATCAAGGCTAGATTGGTATCCCATTTCGATCAGCTCAAAGAGACAAACATTCCAATCCAAATATTATGACAATAATATTAAGTTCACAAACCTGGGACATGTTGGGTAGAAGAAGGAAACCTCTCTCCAGATTAGCATTGACTCGATCGTGCGCCGTCGACGATTCACTGGAAGAGGCGCATCTGACGGTCAAAAATCAACCATAACTGGGTCTCTTGCAGTCAACAAAATCCAGTCATTTATGAGGGAGGATGAGAAAAATGATCTCTCATGGCCCCGACATAAGGAAATTTGGTAACGAGGCGGTGAATGAGGTTCAAGATACCCAAATTTGTTGTACATGCCCATATTTTGCTTAACCAAATTATATGGCAAGAGACAAATGGTTGTTGTGGAGCAAGTCGGAGATGGCGCAGACTATCGGAGCTGGTAGTGGAAACTGGAAGAGGCGGTTGTTTTGACTTTTGCGAATTTAAGCAAGCCAAAACGTTCTTCATGTTGGACCAGAAGGGCTTTGGGCCAATGAAGCTTATTGGCCCAAATAAAACACATGGTCAAAATATGATGAGCCAAACCCATTTAAAAGTTCATCTTCTTCGGATGAGACTTGTCGAAGCATAGTCTGATGAGACGTCTCCGATTTGAAATTTGTAACCGTTTTAGTTCATATACATCTATTGACTAAAAGAAAAATAATGCTTTGGAAAAGTATGAAATTAATTAAGCAAAATATATTATTATTATTATATTATTAAATATTTTAATTCTTATAATTACATTTTTCTAAGCATAACTCATGGGCTTTCGGAAAATCTATGTCCCAGCAAATCTTTGTGTTCTCATCATAATAGCAACACCAACTCTCACGTTTACCTATCATAGCTATTTTACACACTTGTTTAAAATTGAGAATCGATCTCTCTACCTCTCCAACCTCCATCCTCCCACCTACACATTTATTTGAAACACAAATAAAAAATTTGATTACAAGAAAAAAGAAAGAGATATTGGATTATACGTGCGTATCTAAGAAAGAACCTTTACATACATTCATGTAGAGCGAAGAGGGAGAACATGACTATGCATATTAGAACTATATGTGATGATTTCATGGTATGTATGTCTCAAATGACCTTCTTGTGATTTTTGGTGTCTTATTAAGTTGTTGTAATTTGTAAATACAAAACTTAATCAATATATATATATATATTGAAAACATATGTAAATACAAAATTGTACAGAAATCTATCTACCAATAGAAAAAGAAAACATAAAATGATAAAAATCGTAATTTTATTATATACTTAAAATATGAAGATTTGGTGATTATATGAAATATTTAAATATGGAAAATTGGAAATGGTATGAAATCTAGGAAAAGAAGGATGATTATCTGTAAAAATGAAATCTGTATATCCCCATATAATGGTAGTTGTAAGGATATCTTTTAAAAAGGATTATTTGGTAGATGGATTTCTATAGAACTTTTTGATACTATAGGTTTATGGATTCTACAAATTTAGTAAAAAAAGATTGTCTCTGACGGTCCTATATTTAGATTAATCATATATATAAAAATAGGATGTCACTCCCTCACAGCTTGCCACGTCATCACTCAACAGACTGATATGTGTCCTTTTTCCTTTAAAAAAAAAATCATAGAAAAATCTTTTATCCTATAAAGCAGCAGTCATCTCACCAATCAAATTCTCACACATAGACTTTTATTTTAAATTTAAATATAAAAAATGAAAAAAGAAAGAGCAACAGAAAATTAGGACAAAATCAATTATTTCAGATTTTATATATTTTGAAATAAAGATTTTAACCCAAAAAAAAAAAAAGAGAAAACAACATATTAAAAAAAAAATCTCTATATTTTCTCATACACTACACCACAACTACACGCTTTTAAAAATTTATAACCATCACAAGAAATTTTTAAACTGTTTTATTTTTCTATGAAAATTTGATTCAAATGGATTCACATTCATCTCTCGCTCTCTCCTGCTTTCTATCATTTTTTATAAAAAAAATGATGAATTTTTTTTATTTTCCATCGAAAGATTCATGAAGAACTTCTATCAATATTTAATTTTTTGATGTCTACATCCTCATGTCATTATCCATCTATACATGTAAGTTAATAATATTCTCATGTATACCTAATATTTGGCTCTAATTATAAGAACATTGTTTTCTTTTGTATTTTTTCATTTGTATATATATATACACTGTTGGTCACATATCCAACAAATTTTTTTTTTTTTGTATTATTATTTCATTATAAAAATCATAGTTATTTTACTTTTTACTAAAATACTAATTCAACGAATTGATTTTATTATTGCTTCAGGCATATAATAATCTAATGATATTAACCATTAATATTTAAATTTTTAATTAAATCATATAATTTTGATTTTACCATAAACAACAAAATTATTTACAATAATATTAGAAAAAGATTTTCGTGCGTAGGACGGGTCATAATACTAGTACAATTGAAAGCGAAACATCACCGCCGGCTCCTCTTCTCTCATATATTCTCTATATATAAATCGAAACCTCAGTTGGAAAGCCAAACATCATCGTCTCTTATTCTCTTCTGAGATCATCTTATCTCTTCCTATTTATTTATACATCTGCCATCAGAATACCACAAACTGTGCTATCTAAATTACGTTGCCAAAATCGTCTTAAAAAAAAAAACTTCTGCAGGTAATGAAGACAAATAGGTAAATCCGATGAAAATAGCCTTTCATTGGTTGGATCAATCAATCTCCAAGGTACCCAAGAAGGCTCATTCGTGTGTGTTCATTTGCAAAATTCTATTTCTGGATTTCTGAAAAAATTGCAAATTTGGTTATAGTAAGATGTGTTTCATTTGAATTATAATGTCTTTGTTTCATTTCTTTTGCAGGTCGTATGAGTAAAATTTATTCATCTACTCCTACAAGCGAGAAAATTGAGAATCATGGTGTAAATATGAATGAACAGATCATTCACTACGAAAATTCAGCTGCTAGAGTTTTAGGTGTGAATGAAGCTCATCATGGCACACATTCTTCTCAGATGAAAGCTGTAGTTGACATTATAGCAAAACTTGGGAAGATCAATGATAAAAACCTCAGTCAGTTAGTTCAATTTCTCATTGTTTGATTACCTTAAAGTCGAAGGCAGTTATTAAAAGGGTAAACTTTTAAAATGTTTATTTTTATTTTTGGTTAACTGTCTTTTTTTTTGATAATTATTTTTTAATGATTTGATTTGCGATATTGACGTTTACATGTAGGCTCTGATTGGTAACAATGCATAATTGCTTAACAGCATAATTGGAGAATAAAACTTTGCAGAATGAAAAGATGCATAATAAATTTTTTGTGCAAGATGAAAAGCTGCAGAATGAAATAAACCACTAAAGACTTGCTTATTTGTATAATGAATTTTTACTTGTATATTTGTAAGCAAAAAGTAAATCTTGCGTTTTTGCCTAATTATCTATTATTATGCAATTTTTATGATCGGTGAAATAGTTGCATAATTGCATTAGAAAATAACAATTCCGCCCCATTAGACAATGCGTTGCACGCAGTTGAAAAAATTGGCCGGCCGATTCTTTCTAAAATTTTTTAGTCGGAGAGACGTTGTGGGTCCTACCGAATAAATGTAGAGTCCACTCACTCACTCAGCTTTCCTCAGTTGTACTCGTAGGAGTTGGTTTGAGTTTAGTTAAACTTAACCGAGCAAATTAGAATAGTCGCAGCTGCATAAAAATTGGGCAAAACTTGTTTTATGGACTCGGCCGATGAAGTTTAGGCCCAATAACGACCACACAACTAAAATACAGTACACAACAACACACAAATCAAAAACCTTTTCTTAAAACGCAGCACTGGTGATGTAGCCATTATAGGCTTGTGATAACAGTGGCCAGCACATTTATAGAAGCGTAGCCGTATCAACTTGAAGAGAGCGATCCTTTGCAACTCCTTTAGTTCGTCACCGATTTGAAAACTGTAAGTTCCAGAAATCAATTTTACTTCCATCTGATTGATCTTGATTTCGTTTTGTTTTGGTGAAAATCAATGCTTAATCTTTTTTCCCTTCGGTTAGAACCTTTTTCGAATTCGCTCTTTAGGATTTCAAAGTTTTAGATTCGCGTTTAAGTTATTCATCTCTTTGGTATTGTTCATCGAATTAAACGTCTTAGGGTTTGATTCACAATAGAAAACCGACATAAAACATTAAACACACAACAGTAAAACAAACATTAAATATTAAACACACAACAGTAAAACAAACATTGAAACAAATTTTTGAGAAGCAAAATCTAAAACCTGGGAAAAAAGTTTCCGGTTCCGCTTAGGAAATCACCGTAGTTGGAGAGATCTCGAGCATCACTTGGTGATATTTCGTTTTGTCCTCCATCGTCATCTCCTTGAGATTGCTCGTTTTGATAACGAGATGAACGATACTTGCTGTGAGAACTGTCTCCGGTTCCTTGAGTTTGATAGGTTTGATGATGAGATGGATGATATGGGCGGTCAGATCCTTCTCCGGTTCTTCATACTCGTTTCTTTGTACTCCTCTGCTCATAATAATCTCCCTTTGAGCACGAATATACTCCCGACACGCTGGATCGCTTATGGAATTCAAATCCGCAAACAATATTTTATTTTCCTCCTTTTTTATTTTATTTTCCTCCTTTAATCTTTGAACCTCGATTTTTTCCCTCTGAATTTCATTTCTTTCAGAGGTACCTTTAGCAATCGTTTTAATGAGCCTTTCATTTTGCTCCAATATTTTTTTAAACTGTTCTTCGTGTTGATGTTTTCTCTTTGCTTTTTTCACGCCCATTGGTCTTTTATTTATATTAAAACAACCTTCCTCGCTACTCGTATTAAGATCAAACGAATTCATACCAGAGGTTGGTGGTGAGTCATCTTGGAGTGATGGGGATGAAAAATCTTGACGAGGTTCTTCTTGGGAGGCACCAAATCGGCTACTCTGGGAGGCAGCAACTCGGGTACTCTGGTTGTTTGCGAATTTCTCAATAACACGAAGTATGGGCCATACATGATCAAATTTGAAGCCTTTTGAGTAATTGGCATCCTGGGTTAGTAATATTTTTGCTTGGTCAACCTGTTATAATTTTCAGAAAGTAAGAAAATGAGTACTCCGACATGTTCAAAAAATAAAAAGAATTATAATAACTACATTTAATCCACTATATACTTACAATATCTTGGTCAGAAGCACCGCTAGGATTTTTATTTTCAATCTGGTTAATGCATCCCCTCAACTTCGAGCATGCAGTGAGGCAAACCGACATCCGACTTTGTAAAGATCTTCTTGGTCTTTCTTGAGTACGAGCAATATTTGATTTATCAAACTCAGTCTTCACTCTGCTCCAAAACATATCTCCGGATTGGTTAATCCCTATGATGGGATTTTGAGATACATCAAGATAGACATGACATAACAATATATCTTCTTCAATCGAGTATGAAGCAGATCTTTTAGTAGTCATTTTAGATGATATATATGTGGAAATGAAAATGAAGAGAAGATTGAAGATAGTTGAAAGAGATTGGAAATTTAAATGAAGAGAAGATGTGTGATAGTTGAAAGAGCTTGGTCTGGATTTATAGAGAAAGTAAGGTAAAGATGTAAATGTTTGATTTCTTCTGAAGAAAAGAATAGCTACTATTGAAACAAATCAATGGCTCAGATTGAATGATTCTTTTCTTACAAAGTTAGTATGGATCTAGATCAAACAAATCAATGGCTCTATGTGTGTTTTGCAGTTGCTGCTTTTCTTTGCTTTGGAGGACAACGTGAAGACGGGGTTCGTATTTTTGACTCATTGCTGGAGATGGTTCCAAACATTGAGGAAGCAGTTTACATTGGTAATCAAGTTTGTGACCAAATCCAACAAATTAGTACTCCGGGCACTCATCAGATTGGGTTTCCTGCATTCCTGGAGGTCCCTTATTGCACTAGTATGGGCCATTATGGAGCCCTAGACGTCTGCAAGCATTGCTTCGCTGTGGACTTTTGCTTTAAAATTCTCGAACTAGTTTAAGTCCTAATCTGTGGTCTAATATTAATAAATAAGTTGTAGGATTGTCATAATTAAGTTGTGCTTGAATTATGTGTTGTCATATTATATTTAAACTATGTGTTGTACTAAGTTAGGTTTGAATGATGAGTTGTAATATTTTAAATAAATTATGTTTTATAATATAGGTAATCAATGTGTCCTATTAGTTAATGAAGTTATGTTTTATGTGGAAAAACTGCCCAACAGCTTGGGGAGGACAATATGCTGGGCGTAGTGGATCGCCAACTATTATTTTAGAGGCGGTAGCGGATTATGATCTTTGGATTTGGCATGCATATTTTGGATTACCCGGGACTAACAATGATATTAATGTGTTAGAAGCGTCTCATCTTTTTTCTAATCTAGCTGAAGGAATTGCTCCACCCGCCAACTATGTCATCAATGGTAATAACTATGATATGGGTTATTATCTTGCTGACGGGATATATCCAAAGTGGGCTACCCTTGTTCAAACCATTCATGATCCTCGTGGTCCAAAAAAAAAAATTATTTGCAATGAGGCAAGAAGCTTGTAGAAAAGACGTGGAACGTGCCTTTGGCGTTTTGCAATCAAGATTCGCAATTGTAGCAGGACCAGCTCGCCTTTGGTCGAAGACAGTGTTACATGATATAATGACAGCTTGTATCATTATGCACAACATGATCATTGAAGATGAACGTGATCTTGACGCACCAGTTCAAGAACAAACCGAATTCCCACCTCCAGAAGTTGAGATGTCGGGTGATGATGATGCTCGGTTTCAAGCATTTTTAGCTCGACACAGGAAAATCAAAAACCGCGATGCTCATATCGAACTTCGAAATGCGTTGGTAGAACACATATGGTCTTCTTTTAGTAATTCTGAAAATTAATGTTCTTTTAATTATGTTTTAATCTTTTAAGTTATCGATTGTTTTTGTTTTTATTTTGTACTCGTTTTTTTCTTTTGCTTTTTTTTTTTTTATCTTTTGTAATTTTTTTTTCTGTAATCATATTCCGAATTACGTAATAAAATATTAATTTTTTAATTATTAATCATAACGTTAAATTATAGTTAAGAGAATCTTAAATTTAATAATATAATAATAAAAGAATCTTAAATTTATTAATATAATATTGAAGAATATTCTTTTTGGTGTGAGATTTGGTGTTGTGGGTTAGAGATGAAAAACACCAAAACACCAAATTTGGTGTGAAATCACACCAAATTTGGTGTTGTGGTTGGAGATGGCCTTAACAAGTCAATAAAGCCTTAAAGATGTGACTTAATTTTCTGGTCAAGAGAAGTAACGAAAATGAAGATCAAAAGTCGCTTTGGAGCTGTGGTGGAGTTCAAGAGTTAAATCCACATTCAACTATCTTTATTTCTTTTAGTTTTTTTTTTTTTTTTTAATTATGCATTATCTTTACAATCTTTTCCTCCATGTAAATATCCAATGGAGAAGATATCCAAATTTTTAAATCAAATAACTTTTATTGTGAGAGTGATTCTCAACTAGTTAACTCTAATGGTCTTCTATTGTGTTTTAACCATCTTCAAGTATGTAGGAAACACTCTTAGTACTTCATCTTTAGCTCTCATAATTAAGTAAACCCATGTATCATGAGTGTGATGAGAAAATACATGTAACCTTCTACATTTGGCACAAAAAAAGGGACCAAATGTATCTATGTAAACAAGCTCAAAAGCATTGTCACATTTATCATCGTTCTTGGAAATAAAAGAAAGATAATTTTGTTTTGCAAGAGGACAAATCTACTACACTATTAGAAAAGTGTTTATTTATAAGTGTTTCTAAACACAATTTTTAAAATAAATTTAAATTTAAACTAGGATTACTATAAAAGTTGTAACCAAACACATTTAATTCCTTATCTAAATTATTAAAACAAATTATTTCTATATATAAACAATCCCTAATTAATTCTCTACAATAATTACAACCAAACACATTTATCTCATATCATATTTGTTTGATCTTATTTTCAAATTATTTTGAATAATTATATAATACATATAAACTAATAAAATTTTAATTTTTTTCTACATATATTGTGATTCAAATTTTTAAAAATGAACATATATTACTCAATTAATAAAGAAAAAAGTGTGTGTTCAACGTCCCACATCGGCTAAATTTTTTAGGTAATAGTTTAGAAGTATATATAAAAATGAGTTAATCCTCATCTCTATCGTAGCATTCTTGGTGATTACTAGCATAACCAAAAAAATGATTTTAAATACGAATAAGCAGAAAATTGACTTATCACGCATCCAAAGTTAAAAAATATATTCGATTTAATCTAATTCTTTAGTTGAAATAATTTAAAATAATATTTAAAGTTTTTAAAAATCATCGGTTTAACTCTATTAAAATATTTATATTTAAACTCTATTAAAAGTTTAAAGTATTACTAATATTGAAACTCTAATAGATTTAAAATATAGAGAAAATGATGATTATTTACAGGCAAACTTTTAAATTGGCCTAAATTATATGTTCTCAAAAATAATTATTTTTATATATACAAACAATCCCTAATTAATTCCTTAAAATAATCCCTAAAATAATAAATCCCAAAAAAACACATTTAATTCCTTATCTAAATTATTAAAACAAATTATTTCTATATATCCAAACAATCTCTAATTAATTCTTTACAATAGTTACAACCAAACATATTTATCTCCTATCATATTTATTTGATCTTATTTTCAAATTATTTTGAATAATTATATAATACATATAAACTAAAATTTTAAAAAAATTTCAATATATATTGTGATTCAAATTTTTAAAAATAGACATATATTACTCAATTAATAATTAAAAAAGTGTGTGTTCAACGTTCCACATCGGCTAAATTTTTTACAGTTCAGAATTATATATAAAAATGAGTTAATCCTCTTCTCTATCGTAGCATGTTTGGTGGTTACTAACATAAGCAAAAAAATGATTTTAAATACGAATAAGCAGAAAAAATTGATTTATCACGCATCCAAATTTAAAAAATCTATTCGATTTAATCTGATTCTTTAGTTGAAATAATTTAAAATAATATTTAAATTTTTTTAAAAATTATCAGTTTAACTCTATTAAAAATATTAATATTTAACCTCTATAAAAAATTTAAAGTATTACTAATATTTAAACTTTATTAAATTTAAATATATAAAAATGAGAATCATTTACATGCAAACTTTTAAACTGGCCTAAATTATATATTTTTAAAATAAAAGTATTGTTAGAAATAAAAATAAAAGGATGTTAGAAAATGTTCGCACATGTAATTGTCTACAACTCTAACAACCAAACACAATGATTTTTAACATTAAAAGTTTTATTTATTATTTTATTAAAAGTTTACAAAAATAACTTTTATATAATTATAAATTTAAAATGATCTCACATTAATTATTTTAAATAAAATGTGTTATTTCCAGATTAAAAATATTCTAAAATATTGATTGGATCATAATGATTAGAGTGTGATATACGAATATCTCATTCTAATCTCTTACTCAATCTCTTATCCTTTGAAGTAAAATAATTAATCCCAAATAAATAATTATATAAACGGGATCGGTTATAGGACGAAAAACTAGTAATGAATATGAGACATGACATGTTTCTGTCCCAAAATAAAATAACTATTAGATAACTAATTTTATAATATAGAGTAAGAAATATCTACTACACTATTAAAAAAGAGGTGACTAATAATTGTTTTCAAACACACTTATTAGAAGAAAATAAATCAGGATTTATGTTAGAAATGTATCCAAACAGATTAAACATCAATATTATGGAAATTAACATTGATTTCAAATTTCTTAAAATCTATCTACTTAATTTAAATCAATATATTGGAAAAGTTATTATGATTCTCATTTCACCTTTATTTGATCTTATTTTCAAATTATTTTAAATTATTATATGTTGTGATTCAAATTTTTAAAAACGGATATATATTACTCATTCGATGAAGGAAAAGTTTTGTTTGTTCAATGTTCCACATCCGCTGAAAAATATGAGTAATAGTCCATAGTCATATTCTAAAAAATGAATAAAATGATTCCAATGGGAGCCAGAATTGGGTGACTTATTTACTAATGAGCAGAAAGCGTGACTTATCATGCATACAAATTAAAAAAAAAATTCCGTTTAATCTGATTCTTTAATTCAATAAATTTAAACTATTAAAAATATTTAAACTCTTAAAGGTTTCAAATATTTTAAATATTTAAATTTTATAAGAATTTTAAGTTATTATATATATATATATATATATAGATTTAAACTCTATAAAAAATTTAATATATTAATATATTTAAACTTTATAAAGAGTTTAAATATTAATATTATTTAACTCTATAAAAAAAATTCACTATATTATAATTTGAGAATTACATTTAGAAAAATAATTTATATGTGTTAGTTAGTTAATATTAAATGTATTAAAGATATTATATTTTTTTTAATACACTAAAAATAGAAATGATATTCAAAATAATCTAAAACAATGATCAGCGGGTTGGTAAAATCTCTACACAGATATTCCGTTATCTTACTCAGTCTTTTACCAGCTGAACTAAAATAATCAAATCCAAAACATGTAATTATATAAAAAGAATTGCATACAAGACGAAAAATATTCGACGGATGCGGGACATGACGGGCTTTTGTCCTATAATGAACATTTTTAAGAGAAGTGTTAGATAACTAATCATAAAATATAAATATAGTATATATCTTCAATATTAAACCTACTTACAAAAAATTTAAAATGGGTTTAAAATAAATAGGTTTAGAATTACATTCTCTTCAAGTTTAAATTATAATGAGGATATTTATTTATATGTGGTGAGATTTAATTATACATAAAATTAACAAAATTGTATTAGTTTTCATTTAGTTAGGAATATTTTTTAATTGCGATTAATTTAATATCTAATTTGGTAGGAGTTGCTCTAAATTGTTTCAGTGAGAGTAAAAAGCATTATTTATTTGGTGTAGGTTTGATTCAATAACATAAATTTGATATTTGTACCTAGAAATAAAATAACTTCATGTTTAAAGCACAATAAATATATTATAACTAATAAAGAAATAAAATAAAATAAAAACACTACAAAAATATATTAAAAAAAATAAAAATATTTATAAATATTACAAAAACAAATTAAAATATTACGAACAAACTAAAAATATTTATAAATATTCAAAAACCAAAAAACTATAACTTATATAAAAGTAATACCGCGGGTAAGATTCTAATATCACAGTATACTGTCTTTATTTCTTTATTTTATCCCAAGTACATTTGAGAGAGAATATGTCTTGTGCATAGATGGATATCCTAATCTGTTGTGGCAAAAAGATGAATTAACAACAACAACAGAAGAAAGTGAAATTGGTGGAACCGATGCTGCTGGTACAGATGATGCATGTGTCTAGAACATACAGATTACCATGATTTAAAATAGAATTTAATAATCATCAAACAAATAATACTAAGGCTCATAACATGTTTTAAAGGCCTAGATAAAAACATTTTTAATCTTTGTTACGTTCCATTTGTTTTATATATTTTATATTAAAATTTGGTTATCGTTTCGAAAGTTCCAAATGACATTTTTATTAAAGGCATATATCTTTAATCAATCAATCAACATGTAACACATATGTGTTTATAGGTGAAGTGTAAATACAAAAGTCAAAAATAGTAAGCCGTGTACAACCGTTAAGATATTGACGTTTGGAGTTTTATTTGATAAAATAATATACTCTTTTTCTTAACGGAAACAGTATGCCAGAAGCAATACATGTTCTCTTTGACAGTAACGAAGGCAGAAATTTATTTTACTAAGGTCATATAAATATACTAAAAAGTAGTCTATAAACTATTAAAAAAAAATTTAAACGGAACTTAAACTATTTTATTGTTAATTTTATGCTTTTCAAAAATAAAAATAATTATATATCAAACAAATTATAAATAATTCATAATATTTATGTGTAGTCACAAACTAAACGTGAGTATAACTAAATAAAATAAGGTCAAATTAGTTTTTCCTATTTTAATATATCTTAGATTAATTTATTAATGGGGTCAAAAATTTTTTAATATGAGATCAAAATAAATTTCTTTAAAGACAATATAAATTTTGTATTTAGTTGAGATCAGATGACCCCATCTAAAAGTTGGTTTTCGGATACTAAAGCATATTACAAAGCAAAAATATAAAATTTTTGTGATTTAACACATAAATAAAAAAAAGATTAGAAAAAAGTATATATATATATATATATATATATATGTCGTGGAGTGGATTTAAATATTGGGAGAGTCCAAATCAGATCTCAAATTAATTTCCAGAAACTATGGAAAATCCACATTTATTTTTCATTTATAGTATTTAAAATAATCTACTATAACTGAAATCATATTAAAAGAATCTGACCATTTGCTTACACCTACATAGCTAGGAGCGTAAATTTATTACAGTCATGAATTCGATTTTACTGTATACAAACACTACTGTTAATCTAAAAGTGACTTACAATTAATATGAAAGTTGAAGATTTTAAAAATTAACTAGATTTCATTTCTCTCTTTTTTTTTGTTCACTAGGTTTCATTTCTCTTTTTGATTCAGATTTTTAAGACGTATATAAAAAGTCTTAAATTTTGTAAAGTTATGATCAGATTAATAAATAAACCTTAGAAGTAAAATGTATTAATCTCCTTAAACAAAATGCTGGTTTTCATTGATTTTCGTTTTCGTAAGTTCTGTTTATATATGCCTGAATATCACAACAAGTTAATTAGTTGGTCTTCAGCCCAAAATACTTTGTTTGTAGTAAATTTGCGAGAAATGTTTTCCCAAAAGATTTGTCTACTCCTAAGATTAGTCGAATATTTCAAAGAAACTCGAGTATATGACACATTATTCGATAAGCAGTATAAATATCTACAAAGATATTGCTGTCCAGAAGTCTAAAAATTGAATTAATTTTTCACACAACAAATAGATACTTCCAAACTCATTTTATCTCTATCGGGTGAAGTGTCCAAAATATTCAGAGTTTTTTTATATGTTGGATTTTTTTTAGTATTTTCTGTTATTTTTGCGTAGATTTATTTTGGAATTTTGTATATTTTTAAATAATTTATTAGATTTGCATTTAAAAATATTCGATTTTCAGATATTTAGGTAAATCCAAACCGAACTCGAACCTGTCCAAACACGAACTGAACCCAATACAAAATTTTAAAATATCGGAACAGATCCTAAATTTCTAAACCCAAAAAACTCGAACCCGATCAAACCCAACCCAAACCCGACTCGAGTACCCAAACGTCCAGACCTAAAAATAAGTACTCTAGTAAAAGAAAACCATCATATCTATTTGGAAAGATTTAGGCAAAGCATCGATATCAATGGAAAAATGTATAATCCTCAATCTAGAACTTCTCCAAAATAAACTTAAGCCAAAAGAACAAAAAACAAAAACATCAAAGTCTTACTAGCTTTTGCCGCCAAAAAAGGCTGTTTATAATTTAAAATTTTATATAGACACGAGCACATTGACAAATACTAATATCCTATTGATCGGAAATAAAATTAGTCATATTACAACACAAGAAAATGGGGAATTAATAATTAAAAAAAAAATGAATTCAAGAGTTAAGCTATTACAATACAATCCAAAGTATGTTACGTTTTGAACAAATATTGTTAACTGGATATTTTGGAAGAATATAGCCGCCATTAGTTTGACAATTAAGTTAAACACGTAGAAAAAAAAATAATAACTCGAGAAGCCATCTCTATTGAACATGATCTATTAAATTAATTTTGTTTCATTACAATACAAAAAACCTTCAACAAAAGTCAATGTTCAGAACATAAATAGAAGGACAAGAGTTAACTCTCTACCGCTTGAGAAACCGAACCTTTTCTCCACATGAGTTTGACCACTAATCGCTTTTTAGTTTATTTTTCTCTTATGGTGAAAAAAAACATTATACTATTAGAGGCTCAAACATATCATGTATGGATTCTAATTTTTTTTTTCTTTTGTTTTTGGGTTACGTCACAGATAATTTTGTATCCACCGAACCATTTAGTGATTTAGATTTTTTAATAACCAATAAGTTTCTGTTTCCTAAGACTGAGGATTAGAACAAGGACTTTATCAAAAAAAAAATAAAAAAAAAAAGGATTAGAACAAGATAACAAAATGAACCTAAATGTCATTTTAAACCATACGAATAATGGAGCAGAGAAATAAAAATATGTAAGAGACAAAATTAAAAGCTTTAAAATAGAGAAATTCCCTCAAATTGCACCAAAATAAGTTTTTGTTTCAAAAATAGCTCACATTTTTATTTAGTACAAAAATAGCATTTTATGAAGTTCATAATTTAATTTTTTTAGTTTGGGTTGACTATATTAGAATTTAGGGTATAGTTTTTAGGGGATAGGGGGTACAATTTAGGGTTTAGGGCTTAGGGTTTAGGGTTTTCTAAACCCTAAACCCTAAATCATAAACCTTAAAAATATGAAGTTAGGATTACCCTTTAATAAAAATGCTAATTGTGTCTTAAATAAAAATATGAGATAAAAATGTCACAAAAACTTCATTTTGTGCTATTTTTGAGAATTGCCCTTTAAAATAAGGTCACCATAAAGTTCTAAAAATAACTACATTTGGAATTTAAAAATGAATTAGTAGAACCAAAAAAATCTTTTTAAAAGAAATAGAGAAAATTAGTCACACAGATTAGAAAATAAATTTATCGGCTATGATAATAAATAGTATATTTGCTGCAAAAATAATTACTTTTGGTTAAAATTGTGAAAATTAGAGCTTTAATTTATTGAGTTATTCACAAAATACGAAGTTGATAGGTTCTGTTTATGCAAATATTCCAACCTATTGTAAGCTGTTCAATTTTTAGTCTGGAAAAGGTCTAATAATTATATTAGACCTCTTGGATAATATAAAATGGGAAAATAAAAGAAACCAAACCAATTTGGTCCAAAAGAAAACATTGAGAATTAAGAGTTAAAAAAATCACAATAATTAAGTCACGACCCATGAGGTAGTTGAGACTTATAAAGGCAGCTCCTAATTCAATCACCATTCATTTTCTCCATCTCTATCTCTCTCTCTTTCTCTCTAAAGTCAAGCTTTTCGTCTTAAAGGGAACATCTTCCAAGAACCAGAGAGGCAAAACAAGAACAAAGCATCCAAAGATTCAAACCCATTAATGGAGATAGAAGTGGCAGTAGCAGCAGCAACAGAACTCAATTTCGACAGCACAACTTCATCTCCTTACATAACAGCTCCTTCAAGCCCAACTAGATTTGGTAACAACAATGCTTTCTTCTTTAGTGCACCTACAAGCCCTTCTCCTTCAACTTCTTCCAACATACCATTTGATTGGGATGACCAACCAAGAACTCCCAAGAAGAGATCAGCCAGCGATTTCGATGATGATTTCGAGTTTAATTTCAGTGGTCAATTGGAGAAAACTTCTTTCTCTGCTGCTGATGAGCTCTTTGATGGTGGAAAGATTCGACCTTTAAGGCCACCACTCAGTACTCCTACTGTTTCTTCTCCCAGATCTAAGGATGTTGAGATAGAAGATTCTGATCGAGGAAGAGATCGGTCTTCGGGATCTTCTTCTTCGCGTTATGATCGTAAAGGAAGGCGTTCTATGTCTCCTTTAAGGGTTTCAGATATTATGGTTGATGAAGAAGAAGAACAGTCAACAAAAATGGTTGCTTCTAATGCAAGCAACCAAAAATCCTCTGTTTTCTTGTCGGCGATTTTGTTCCCTGGTCGAGCTTATAAGAAGTGGAAACTTAAAGATCTGTTACTGTTCAGGAGTGCATCAGATGGAAGACCAGTTCCAACCAAAGAGTCCTTGAAAAGATATGATATTCTAACAAAGAGAGAGGTCGAAGAAGCGAAAAACTCGAGTATTAGGTCAAGAGATAGTGGTGATTCATCGGTTTCTAGGTCAAGGAGGAGGCATGGTGCGGTGGTTTCGGCTCATGAGATGCATTACACTGAGAACAGAGCAGTGTCGGAGGAATTGAAGAAGAAGACATTCTTGCCGTACAAGCAAGGTTGGTTAGGCTGTTTAGGGTTTAACCCTGCGGTTCATGAAATTGCAAGAGTTGGGTCATTGTCACGTGCTTCTTCTTGATCCCTCTTGTCTATTTTTTTTTTTTTTTTTTGATGGGTTTAATTTTCAGATGTGGGTGATGAGGTTCCATCGAATTGATGGAGAATATGATATTGTTTTATTCGTGACGTTTGATACAAATGAATTAAAGAAAATACAAATGTAAAATTGTGGTATACTATGTATTTTGGCTATTATGTTCATTCGTCCTTTGAATATAAATTGACAATTATTTGGAATCTTAGCAACTGTATAATTATCAGAAAGCAAATATTTAACGAATTTGCTTTACCATAACTAGGCTAGTGACTAGTGAGAGTGATCATTCTTTTCACGCGCTCTATATTTTATGTGTCCATTTAAAGATTTAAAGCAATTGGTGTTAGAATTTTCATTTTAAAGTGTTAAAGGATCAAATAATAAATGAGTTAATCCAATAATTACTAAATAGTACTAGTACTCCTCCGTTTCAAATAAATTATCGTTTTAGGAGTTAATTTTCGTTTTAAATTAGTTGTTGTTTTAGATTTTCAATGAATGTATTAGGTAAAATTTCCAAATTTATTCATTAATGGTTTGATTAATAAAATCAAATCAAATATAAATTAATTAAGCGTAAAACAGAAAAATTAATTATTTTAATCTACGTAAAACAATCCATAACGACAACTAATATGAAACGGATGAAGTATTAGTCTATTAGAGTTCAATAATTCTAAACATGTGTATAATGTTTGAATCAAATGAAAAGTAGAATAAGATGAATAAACCCAAAAAAACTATGATCACGGATTAGAATCTCACATTCTAAGTGTTATGAACCAACATTAATAATTCTTCAATTTGATTTGACAGTTTGTATCATAAATATACATTTAGTTAATTTGAATATTTATTTCACAAATATACATTTAGATTTTAGAAAATCCACTCCAGATGAACCACACATGACTACATCATGCTAACTCAAAGTACATCATTAATCTCTTTGACTTGGACTATTCTTTAGAGTAATTGAGAAAGGCTTTTCAATAATGTGTGAATGTTCGGAAATGGTTTTTATGGCTATGCGATTGGTAGAAGAAAAAAATTGTAATTATTATTTTTTCATAAGATATTTTTTTTCTTTTTTTTTCGACGATTGTAATTATTTGCAGAGCCATCAGAATTAGACCGGTCACCAGAAGAGAATAAATCCAATAGATGATAGTTGGTGGGACATTACATTTTAAATCCAGTTTGCAATTGTAAGACGATACTGATATTTTTAGTGACTTAAAATAGATATATTGTTAAAAGATCTAATTTAAAATAAGTGAAGGAATGATAGAAGCTGAAGGCTCGTGGTAGGCCGACTTATTCTAATTGGGTCTAACGTGAGAGTAATATATCATAAGCGATTAGGATTAGTTTTTGGGGATGCGCGGCACAGCTCCGCGGTACGGTACAACAGGGATTAGGTTTTTTAAACTTAATAAGATTGTGTCGGGTTTTGAATCTTATATAAGGAAGTCTGAAGTTGTAAAGTTATTCATCAGATCAATAATAAGAACCCTAAAGGATATTCGCTTCAAAACATTTTATTTTTGAATCTTTTTTATTTTCTTGAAATTTTGATTAAATCCTTCTTGAAGCAACATATACTAATTTGTAATTATTTTAAAAGCGGATTTTAGTACAATTCAATAGGAATAAGAATATTATGGGATTTTTTAGTTTACCGATGAGAGCATAAATTGCTCCTAAATTGTAGTGAATTAAAAAAGTGTTGGAGAATGAAGCAACAAATGAGGCTGAGCCGAAAGAGAGAATAGTAAAAGAAGAAATGCGATGCTCCTTAATCATGAGGTGTGTGCAATAATAATGGTAATGATGCTCTTAACAGAATAAAGTCTATGGACCACCTATTATAATATTAATAATAATTTTTATATAGTTAACATTTGATTTGATTAAGTAACTGATTACAACCTAATAAGTATGAGTTAATAATACCTTTAATACTACTTTTAATCTCTAAACAAGTCTATTGCATCTAAGCAGCAATGATGCAGTCCTGAAGCAATCCCTGGCGTTTCCTTTTTTCTTACTGTATTTTTTTCTTCATGTATTTAATTTAATAAAATTTGATTAATTTTATATTTAGTTTGTGCTTTGGAGATGTAAAAGTAGGCAAAAGGAAATTATTTTGATGCCATGTTAATATATTTGTAATTAGTTTTTTTTTTTTTTTTTTTGGTAAAGGTATTTGTAAATAGTTGATCTTCAGTTTCTTTTTAAAATATGATCCAAATAAAGAATTAATCGAACGGCGACAGATAAAATTAAAATAGGATCAGAGAAGTGGGTGACATTTATTAAGATGTTTGATACTACTTTGATTAGACAGGTTCCATGACCATTCTTAATTGTTCTTAATTGTAATTGATACTGATATGAACTTAACTAAATATTATTGTACCAAACTCTTCCATACAAAAATAATGCTAAGAAAATATGAACTTTAATAAGTAAATAAATAAAAGTCTATATTTTCCATGTCTACATTGCATTAATACTGTACTTGTTTTAAGTAAAACAATTTTCAATTTATCATTTATAGTTATGATTTCTTCCTTGCTGACATGGTGTATGGACTGTGGGTAAAGATGAATAAGCATAGGGTCAAAATTATTTTTAGTATTTTGCAAGATTAGCAATAGAAAAATAATTATTTAGGGAAAAATAACTGTTATCGTTGTCTACACAATAAAAATAAAGGATACTAAAAAGTTTCAGTTTGGTGGAGAATATTTGCGAAAGAACCACTTGGTATACATAGAGAGCATGTGGCACAACGTCAAGGAAAACAAGTTGGTGAGCATGGATGAACCCTTGCACGTCGACAGTAAATTGAACTGGGTAAGATATCAAGATTTGATGTTTTCCATGGTCATGTTAAATGCTAGGGCTGGGCAAAAAACCCGCACCCAAAATCTAAACCCGTACCCGATCCGAAGTAGGCGGTTTGGTTCAGATACGAATGTACCATAATATTCGATCGGCTACAGATTTCTTACAAATCAGATACCCGTATCCGATCGAGTAAATCCAAAATATCTGAAGTAAACCCGAAGTATCCGATAGTATAAAAAAATCTATATAGACCCTTTAACCCTGAATCCCTAATTCTTTTTATTTTTTTCTTTTGTCGAAAAAAGTCACTAGTCACAACCGGTTGAACTTTCCAATTCCGAAATTGATGCATATTTAACCCCAATTGTTCAAGTTGGAAACCGTAAACCACTTTTTATCATCTTCTCCTTTGTATGAGGCCTCACGGAGACAATCTCATGAGTCATAATCAAATTTTTCTTTTGGTTTTCTCTTCTAGTTTTCTTTATCGATTGTATCAATCTACTTGGTTTAAACTTTACTTCCATTTAATTTGAAGACATGAATATTTTGTGGTTTTGTAGTATGAACAAAGGTTGAAGACATTAATATTTTGTGGTTTTGGTAGTAAATAATTGGTATATCATGTTCGTTTTTTAGAAAAAGAGTTGTATAATTTTGGGGTTTTTGTATAATTTTGGACTTATTTCGGGTTTTTATCTATTTTGGATAAAAAAAACACCCAAAACCATCGGGTATCCGATTACAAGTTTGGATTTTGGGTATACCCAAAAATACCCAAACCCAAAAATAACCGATCCAAACCCGATCCGATTTCGTAAAATACCCAATCGAGTCCTATATCTCTAAACCCAGATACCCGAACACTTGAAGTACCCGATACGAACCGAGCGGTACCCGAATTCCCGTCCCTAAATGTATAACTACCCTAAGGGTATCTCAGGAAAGTGCCAAGATCTCGGATCATCTTCGCGTGCACCTTTGGAATATTCATATATATGGTAAGAACACCGACACAAGAGACCGTCAACAATAAGAAGTAGACATGTATATTTGATCCTTGTTTCCCGGAATCGCAAAGAGCACATCCTTGATTTCATCCTATGTTACTACTCTTATCAAACTAGCAACATCCAGATCACTACATTCAAAACTTAACAGATTCTTCATTTCGTTCAAAGATTTTTCCAACATAATCAACAACATTATAGCCTAGAAAATCCTTGGAAAAATCGCACAACTTCTTCTTTTATATAATCTTGAGAGATCACAGTCACACCATCAGGTCTAACAACTTCTCCAATGGAATTTCTTACTTCCCAAACCTTCACCGCTTGATGTTTAATATCGATTGTTTTTATCACCAACATTCAGCCAATGTAGCTTTGATTTTTTTCCTTATAAATTTCTCTTCCAACTCATCTAGTCTCTGCCATTTAGCAAAAGCCATTGCCTCAACTCCCATAATATCGTGAGTGGGATAAGTTAGTGTAGCAATATGTGCTGCACACAACTCCTCATATGCCTATTTCGTCCTACTCGGCTTTTCCTTACTTAATCGTTGCAACTCTAGCTTTAACGCTTCCAGTTTATTTGAGAAAAAGAAAAGAAAAGATTTCAGATATTGAGATGTACAGCTCCTTATAGTGCCTCCCCAAAAGTCTTCCATCAAATGCCTAAACCCTGAACAACTCGTTAGAGCATTTGTGAACTTAAAAGATTTTTTAGGCTATACGACATCACAATAGGCTATTAATTTCAATACGACATCACAAGTGATCTGAGCAACTCTTTGATTCAAACACACAATAAAACTTGTGGATAAGCGGTGCTAGCTCCAACTATCATTGATAAGAACCCAACCCAGTTTCTTGCAAATTAAATCCTCTTCCCTCTAATTTTAAATGGACAATGAGAAGCCATATCATTAGAGAGAGTTATGATGAATCACCTCTTGAAAGTCACACATACCATTTGTTGGCGCTGAGAACAAATTTTCCGAGTGCTCTGTAGCATATAATATCTCATTAAAGTCACCACAAATCAAACAAGACTTATTACTGCATGCTTCTATTTCTCCGTGGAGTCGATCCTTAAATGCTACATTGACATACAATGTACTTATGGTAGTGTCAAATGTGTTTTTTTTTAAGGTTTAAAACTTTGATCACATGATCACACTTCCATTTATCATATTAAACATCAGTGAAAATCCAATTTTAGAACTTTCGAGAATTGTTAGTGTTTGTATTAATAAAAATTGTTAAATAGTTCATGTATTAATCGAAAAACCAAACAAGGTTGTGTACTTTCCTAAAAGGTACTATTTAGTTAGTGTATTTTGAATCAATATTTTTGAAATCCATATAATCATTAAATAAATAAACCTTATATAAAAATTATTAAAAACAATATTTATTATAAAAAGTATTAAAAATAGTAGAAGACTTAGACATATCAAAGTCAAAGTTTAACAAATTAAGAAGTTAAACGAAGTAATAAATTATTTTTAAATAGAGGGATAGATAAATCACTAGATGTTCGTACATCTTATCTTAGTAGCTATTATAAAAGATCTCATAGCCACATTTCAGCGAACATGCTATGTTGTACTTTGTTTTAAATATTTTGCCTTGACAAGGATTCTTGCATGAATCACATAATGGCCGAGAAAGATTATTGATGCGAAGAATTTGAACCTCTTTGCCATATAATTTTATACATAAACCAGGCTTCATATATGGGTCTTCGCCAAATAAACATTCAAGATGAAAAGTTGTACCACATTCATTGCACCAATAAAACACTTTTGCGCATGTATCCTTTAAACTTAGTTCACACACTTCACACCAATCTGTCTCGCATATCTCTTCCCCAAACAAAACTTTGAGAAAGTGTTTGTCATGCTTATATCTTGCTCTGTATGGTAAGGTGGAGCATTTAAAGCATACAATAAAATCGCATTTGATGCAATTTAATTGTTCATGACATTCTGTTTTGCATGTGTGACATATGGGTTTTTCTTCTGGGTCTAAAGCTAAGAATAAGGGATGTTCATGACCTTTGTAATCAAATGGCTCAGAAATTAAAGCACATAATACATCTAGATCGAAAGTGCATTCCCTAATTGGGCACTGATAAACAAAGCCACCACCATCACGATAACAAGCATTACAGATGAAGTAAGTGCTACTATATCTACTACGAGCCTTCAATGAAAGTGGATGAGGATGTAACGCATGTTGTATTCTACGAGGAGCATTAGCGCATGTTTCATGGATGATGAAGTCACACACCATACAAGAATAGAAATTACCTTCAAAGATAGGCGAAACACATAATTGACATAGCTTGTTTTCATCATGCAATATGTTGACCTCAAGCTGAAGATTATGGTCATGAAGAAAATAAAGTATCACTCCTTGAGATATCATACTGAATGGCCTAGCATCTTGTGTTATATCAACGTTTTCTGGTTTACCTTCGAGTTCTTCTCCATCCCACACATCTTTTCTGAGTGCACATCTTGCATGAACATAATAATCACTACATTTTTCACAAGTATATGCACCATAATTACCTTCAATGCTTTTACGACAAACTCCACAATACCCTTTTCTTGACTGAAGATAAGATATGTAGGAGATACGATGTGGGTGACGTGATATTTTGATGATATGTGGGAAATACATACAATCTTCATGAGCTATAAAGTTGCATTCGACACAAATGTAGGTGAGGATATGTTTTCTCAACAAACCACATACGTTGCATATTAAAACATTTTGTTGTGGGAAAAGGGTGAGGGGATGGTCATGCCTTTTTGGTTGGTTTATAACAAAGAGTATCGACTTCATTATACATACTGAATGCATGATAACATGACAGATTGTACAATGATATACTCGATATATTGGTCTTCTTCCACAACGTAAACATTCAATTTGTTTCTCATTATACAAACTATAGGAAAGGGAATGCTCAGGATGGTAAGGGGTTTTTATTTGAAGAGGTTGAAAACGATGATCATCGCTGTCTTCTTCACTAGAGGAGGTTAGACTTTGAGTTTGTGGTAAGGATTGGTACCTCGGGTGGTGATATACCAATTGAAATAATTTACCATCCTTTTTCTCTAAATGAAAACCACCAACGAAATCCATGGTTGCTATTTTTTTTCTCTTTACTAGAAGGTATTTAAAAAATTATTTATTTTACAACATACAAGTCCTTAACAATGTTCTACTATAAATATTAAAGCTTAAGTCCAAAGAATTTTCCTACTTTTTGGTATTTGATCCTTTTCTTGACGTGAAAATCACATAAATTTTGTTCTTTTCTTTGAGTCCAAAAGTTCTTAACGTGATAACTATATGGGTTTTCCATTTTATTCCATTCAAGTTCTAATAATATTCTTTTCACGCAAACAAAACATTGACTTAAATTTTCAAATGGTTTTTGTTCTTTCTTAAAATATAGGACCTTCAAGATTTAAAATTTGTGGTGATTTTTTTTAACGTCTAATTGATTAATTGATTATTATTACTTCGAAAAGAGTTTACAAATCTACAGAGAAACCATCCATATATATATATATATATATATATATATATATATTTATCAAAGAGGCTAAAGAAAGCGAATTTACATGATAGTTGTTTTTTCAGAAGTCTCTTACTCGCTAACAGATAAACAAATATATTATACTCGAACTCAAACTATTGCGATTCTTGGTTAACATCCAACTATGACACACCATATTAACTTCACAAATTTCAAAACACCAATGCATATGGACTCCAAACTCCACATCAAATGGTTGTCTCTATAAAAATTTGTTATTATTTGCCTAGGTTTCAACAAACCGACAAAGAAACCGGTAAAACCACCGCAGGTGATAACTTCACTGGAATCAAAACTCTACCGAAGAGAGACATAATGTAACTGACAACAAAGAAAAATCCAGAGTTAACTATAATATATGATAAATGTTGTACCCCTTAATCTAGAATTCCAAGTTTCCAACTGCTTTCAAATCCAAAGGTGGTTGAATTTGCAAAAAAAAACCATACACCACCATTGGAAATCATAAAAACCGTCACCTATAAAGTAATAAATAACTAGTTTTAAAACCATACAATAATCGCCAATTCCACCAAAGAAGAGCAAAATTATTTCCCGTAAGATTGGAATGCCGGAAAAGAAAAATATTTGGAAAATTTTGACGTCGGAAACCCATAACCACCACAAAGGTACTGGCGTTTAACAATGATAATGAAGACCATCATAATTCCCTAGAGAAGAAGAAGATACCGTTACTAGATTCACGCCTTTTCAATTTGTCATCTCCAAATATTGAAGTTTTTATTTTAATGAAACCTAGATTAAAGTAAAAGATAGTTAGATGTTGGCCGGCGAATAATTGCAGAAAGAAAACGAAGCTGGAGAAATTACTATAGAGATCAACTTCAGCTAATGTCTTTTTCAATTATTCGTTCTTACACAAAGTTGTAACTCCAAATTAGTTGAAATTTTAGTTGATTCCATATTTAACTATAAAAAAAATCATTTAGTTAATAATTGAACATATATATCAATAATATACTAAACGTTTTAGAATGTTAGAATAGTACTCTTATTATTGAGTCTATACAAGCTCATTTCATTCCCATTTGTAAAGGAACCAATCACTTAAGAAATCAATAAAATATTATTCAGTTTAAAAAAGAGTTTTATTTTATGTTGTTCATTAAAGTCTTAGGTGGATTCTTGTGCTCTTTTGTTCTTGTCTTTAGATCCTAAGTGTGCGAGATACTTTTGGTCTATTGATATGTGAAATAATTTTGTTTGGGAGCTTCATTCACACTTGTTCATCCATTTGATTGAGCGAGTCAATCACTTTCCATCTCCATATCTACCTTCGTTCCACTTGCGCAAGCCTTAAGCTTGGAATCTCTCTGATCATTGAGGAATCTTAAGTTGGAACGATTCCAATCTTACTTTGCAGAGATGTGCACCTCAAACCTTAAGCTTAAAGACGAAGCAATCACGCGCATAGACCTATCTTTCAAAGTTAGGACTCGGTGAGTCTCTTGCTCACAATTTAACTAACAATCACACACAACTCATCAAATCGATCTGTAATAGTTTGAAGTTCAGCTCTGTATAGATAGTTATAAAAGTTTCTGTTACTTCTGCTTCTTCTCTCTATGGACTCAGGCCCAAACCTCATACTTTTGTAACTCCAAACCCAGCCCACTAACTTGATTGAAGCCAACACCTAAACCGAAAGTAAACCAACTCGGACCCAAGAACCAAATCGAATTCTCAGTCTGTTTAGATCTTGATTGAAATGGTCACGTTTTTAACTAACGACTTATACAAAATCAACTGAACAATATAACTAAATCACCAAAGTGGCAAATCTTAGTTCTTAGTTCTAATCATTAGAAGCAAATAAGAGGATGAACCAGACCATGTTTTCTGATTACAATACAACTCTTAGTTCCTTAATAATAAAGAATGAATCAAATTAAAAAAGCTAACAACTTGATTAAAAAGAACAGAGAAAACTAAAAAGATAAAAAAGACTTGCAAAACATGTTCGTGGCACTACCAAAACTTTCCTACAAAGTTGGTCTTGACCTTACTGCGAGAGAGGTTTATGTACATCACTCCCTCCTAGAGTTGTTAATTCACTTACGGTAATCTTCGGGTAGAAAGTTTTCGAAATCGGTTCCTTTCAATGTCTTTTGAACCTCATCCCAATTCTGTACGTGTTGCGACAATGGACCATGGTGAATCTTCACTTGCCTACTCTTTAAATTCAGTTTTGGGACCTTTAGAAACTCTTGCACATCGTCTAGTTTCTGCAGAAAGGGAATAGAAAATATAAAGCTTAAGAAGAACAATGTGTGCAGTGATAACAAAATGTTACTCACTGTGCGGTTCTTGACAACATCTTCGTAGTAGAGGAAGATATGGCGAGTGGTATTAAAGGAAGCAAGTGCTTTTGAAGTCATCTCTTTAACTTGCTTTAGATCAGGTATCAAAAGGCTTGTGTTGATCAATGGCTTGTACCGCGCCAATATCTCAGCCTAAAACACCATTTGTTTCATGCGTTTAGTTTTATAGAACCAAATGTGCGGACACATGGAAAGAGTGAGAGAGAGAGAGAGAGAGAGAGAGAGAGAGAGGGAAACCTCTTTAGGGGAATGGACGTGAGACTTGTGAGTACCGTTTAATGGCTTAGCATCTCTATCATAAGAGTTTGCAAGAACTGAAATCATTCGGCGCAAGAGGTTTCTTCTAAAGAGGAAAATAGCAGAGACACCTCGGGTTTTGAAGTACTCTACTATCTCTTCATGATGTTTCATTAAACCCTGCATATGTTTCATCCCCAAGCATCAACCACATTACAATGTGAACAAGATATAACACACAATGAACTCAAAGTATAAGAATCCACCAATAAACCAAGATAGGAGAAATAACAAGATAAAGAAACACATTAAGACTATTGGAACTTAACTCTTCTTTTACAGAGATAAAAAAAACCAGAATACAATCAAACACATGTGTTAATGGCGAGAAGCACAAAGAGAAATCAATCGATAACCAGAACCTTAACCTTCTTTAAGACCAATCCGTCAAAACAGTTTATACGCATTCACAACGCAGTTCTTCCCTAAAGCAAACAAGTCCCTTCTCTGGACCTATTGCAAAAGATTGCAGTTCTGATCTAGAAACTATAGCTCAGTGCTATTCTTTAAAATCATAAAACCTGAACACTAACCAAGTAACAACATTAGAGAGCATCTCATAGTTTAGGAACTGTTCTAAGGACATAATAAAAAATCTATAGTTTCCGCATCTAAGCTAGTACTAAAACAGTAAGTAAACATTCAGTATAAAGTGTCGAGATTATAAACACACAGAGAGACTAGCAATCAGATATGGTAAAACTAGCCAGGAGAACATATCTAAATCTTTATTGCATCTAATGATATCAACATTTATAGAGCCTTACCTGATTAAGCATCCACTTCAAACCAACAGCAGAAGTACACTCATTCTTAGAAGCACTACTCAACCAATCAAGATTATAAACTTTATCCAAGGTCTCGAAAATCATCGACACATTAGCTCTCCTATCTTTAACCGAAAAGATCTCTCCATTCGAACTTATATTAGTATGATTATTCAGTAAAGTCTCAAACCAACCGCTACCAGATCTCTGCATCGATAAAATCGCAAAATACCTAACCGGATTGCACGAACATTCCTCCCTAAACCAAAATTCCAAACCCCCACAAATCAACACATAAGCAATACATTCCAAGAACCAAAATCCAAAGATAAAACAAAACTGAAAACAATCTCATTACCTGTTATAAGTCTTAGGTTTAGGATAATGAACATAAGGTATATCCCAAGGTTCAATATTAGGCTCAGGACAAGGTCTCTCAAACACTTCAACATTCATGAAACCAGCACTTGGGACAACACCAATTTGTTTAAGACAAATTGAGCAAATGTAAACAGCACAAACCATTACAAACAGTAGAACCACCATTCTTAACACAAGTGGTGATTTTTTAGGAAGCTTGAAAACGAAACTATCCTGCAACAATTAAAAAAATCAAAATTAAAATTAGTAACATTTAACTGAGCTGTTTTTGCTTGTTTTAGAAACAAAACAAAACCCTTAAATCAAGTGCAAAAAAAAAACCCTTAGAATTCAAAATTACGCCAAACCCAGATGGCAAAAAGATTCGATTTTTACTGAAATCAAACGAAATTACTCCCAAAAAAAAAAAAAAAAAAAAAAAAAACCCTAATTAGACTATGTAAGTGTAAACAATGAAAAAGCCTAAAGACCCAGAAATTAAAAAAGGTACCTTTGGGCTAAGAGAGTGTTCATCGCCCATGGCTGCTTCGGTGTAGAGATGAAAGAGAAATAGAGAGAGAGCAAGATTTAGAAAGGCATTGAATTATTCAGACACCGTCCAGCTTAAAATTAAAACATAATAATGAATAATCGAAAAATACATAAAAAGTGGCTTTTCTCTGATCAGCCCATACAAAAAAAAAAGAGAAGAAATAAAAATAGAAAGAAAAAAACGAAGAATTTAGAGATGCAAGAGAACGTTCGAATTTAAGGATCTCTAATAGTAATTTTAGAGATTATTGGAGAATTTAAGATGTTTTGAACTTTGCACAGAAGAAGAAAAAAAGAAGAAACTTTAGGGGAAATTGAAAGCGCAAAGTTCGAGACGACGAAGCTCTTTTGAGTTATAAGAAACGGTGACGTTTTCAGTGATTCCGACATGCAACACTTATAGCTTATTCCTTTTTTTTTTCTTTTTAAAATTTTTTATAAAAAAGTATATGATGTATTGTGGTTTCATTTAATTAAATATTTTTTTTTAATAACGTGTGACCCATTCCATTTTTTGAGGTTTGACTTGTGCTTTTCTTTTTTAGTTACTGGATATCTCGGAATTTTGGGTTGAGTTTTGACTTAATCCACACAAGTAAGATCTCTTGTTTTTTTTTTTTTTTTTTTTTTTTTTTTTTTTTTAAGATCTCTTGTTTTCCTCTAAGTTTAGTTTATCGCAAGTCTGTTATCGTGAACGTAATTCGACAACCGACAAAATTGGTATGCTCTTAGTTTTGTATAATTAGGAGGTTTTTACAAACAACTTAAAAGTGAAAACATTAATCATTTTCATTTGGTCATGAGCATTCATATAGTTTTTTCCGAGCCCTAGAATATTATGTGTCTTGGTCCGGAACCTGCGGATAAAAAAAAAAACTTAAAAGTAGAAAGTTGAAGTAGAAAACAATTTGTGTTCAATTCTTTGAAATCCTTTAACAAAAAAAAAAAGTAGAGATTAACAAAATATAGCCATATATAGTGTAGTGGTTTTGTTAAGGTACTTGCAAGTTGGTCCAGAGAACTAATATGAGACATTTGAATATTTTCATAAAATCAAAGACGATGTACCAAATTGGTACAAAGGTAATTAAGTGACATCAATGTTATCACATAGATCATTTCTCCTACTTTGTAACAGACCCTGATAATAGTATATGGTAGTCCTTTCGACCAAAACAATCACAAAATTAGAACTTAATTTATAGCAAAAGTTTGAGTTGATAACTAAAATCTAAAGTATTCTAACAACAAACCCCTAGATAAATGGCTGTTCTTTTCTTAGTCGCCGGATGAGCTACTACGACAAATAAAAATAAAAACCTCAAGTGCTTTTCTTTTTTCATCCTAATGGTGAAAAACGAAACATGGTTGTTATTCCAATTTGAAAACAGAGATCCAACGACCAAAAAACTAAGTCGCTCTTGTTGATGATATTTTCAGTGTCGGATTTGATCGATTCTGTTTATCTCTGTTTTAAATCCAGCGATCAAAAACAAGTCGCCGCTATCACAAACTACCTTCTTCGTAGTGTTATTTTTCTGTCGCCGACGCTGGTCATGCGACTGAGAATATAACAGGTCTAAAATAGCAAAAAAGTAATGGATCTTTTGTTAAATGCTTATATATTTTTCTAAATATTTAGACTTTTGGCTTTTGAAAAAAAAATTAAAACATGAATTCTTTTATTATATGTACAAATTTGTTTAAATGAACATGCTAATGGCGATCATTTTCCCTTAAATATAAAATTTAGGAAAACACGACCCAAAATTTAGGAATACCCGAATGACCTCTAATCCTAAACATGAAGATGCAAACATCCCAAAGACCCAACCCGATTGGATCCTGTTATCCAAACGCCCATGCCTAAACGGGTGTCAGATATTGAGAGCATATATATAAATAACATTAAATTGATCCCAAAATGTTATGAAAATGTAAACAAATTATTTTTAAAATATATTATTTGCAATCCTCAATCATATTAAAGCAATAAGTAGAAAGCGGATTTTTAAGAATTAAGATTGTAGTAGGACCACAAAAATTCGGTATGAAAACTCTGAATAAAAAAATGAGTTATAAAAATAGAATGTTTTAAGAGAATACAAAGAATATGGAGACGAGATATAATCTATTTCCTTAATTCTTAAAATCCTCTGTAGTGTGACATCTTTTACGGTTTAAAATCCCAAGATACTACCACGTGGACTAGGCACTGAGGGATTTTTTTAATCACGAAGTCGGGCGCGTGGTGGCGACTTTTTCTCTTTGCTTTACCAAGCTTTCTCCTTCCTTCGTCGTTTTCTGCTCGCCTCTCTGGTGTCCGGCTTCATCTGGCGCTGTGAGAGGGCTCTCGGTTACAAAGTTTCGCTCGCTGTTTGCTTTGTTTCCTCGGCGGTTTTGTTGAAAATCGGGTTGTTCCCTCATCACGTGTGGCGGAAGATCTCAGAGAGTGGTGGCTTCTCGACGTAGTTGTGGTCGAATCCTTGGCTGGATTCCCTCTGTTAGGAGACAACAAGAGTTTTTCAGACGGAGGTATCATCAGCTTTTTCTCGTGCTTCATTGCTGGCGTTTTGGTGGATCTGATTTTAGATATGACTCTTTCGCGGAGACAGAGGAGCATGTCTCTCTCGATGGTGTTGCAGCTACCTTGCTCTTCTCCGTCGTGGCTTCAGGGCCTTATATCTTCATGTGATTGAAGGGTTCTCAACGGAGCGTGACGGCATTGGAGGCATGTGGTGTTGTTCTTTCTAGTTTCTGGTGCTTTAAGACGGTATAGGCTATGTTAAGGCATGTTGCAGCCCCCTTGTGTTTTGCATCAGGCCAGAGAGTAGGTTTGAATCTTTGTTCTTCTTCTTCTTCTCTCAATCCGGTGTTATGCTCGGTTTGCTAGGTTGGGCTTCTGGATCTCGTCAAGTAGTGATCAAGGTGGGTGTGTGAGGTTGGAGCTTTGAGCGTCTGGTAGTTGGGATCTTTCAATCCGGGTCTATGCAAATACCCTTGTGCGTTGTAGCACGTAGGGATCGAATCCACGGAGACTAAGTATGCGCTACGGAATATAGAAACGAGTTATCAAGCTAAGACAATAATAAGAGATTTGATTATGATGCAAACTAATCCAAAGCTATGAGAAACAGAAAGTAAAATGGTGTAAAAGTCAATAGACTAAAGCGTTAGGCATCGGGAATATCTCAGGAATTCAGGGATCAAAGAGCTACACAACTATTCAGGGATTTAATGCTAAGAACCATCCTAAACTCAAACACGAATGTAAATCTAATCTACTTTCGCAGTATTAGATATCTATCTCTAGTGATATAAGCGTCTAAACTTTCGTTTGATCTTATCAATCCCTAGACAAGCTTTATCGATCGGGTTTGATAAATTCACGGATCCTAATGACTCAACTTTCGTTGATATTAGGCAATCCGCTCACCTATTGCTCTATCCGGTTAAACCTATCAACTTTCGTTGTATAGATTTATCCTAGGTTTTCATGAAACTAGTTTTCTACTTTAATTCCAATCGATAACTTAGCAATAGATGAAGATCTAATGATAAACCCTATTTGTGTCTAACTCAATGATATGAATTCCCTTGATAAATCCCTAATCCTAACTAAGAGACTACTCAACCATAACAGAAATAAAACAGAGCATAGATGAGATGAAAGACATGATTCAATTGCTTAAAGAGAACATAAACAAAGATGGAGTTTAGAAAACTTCTCCAAAGATTCAAAAATGAGAAATCTGCCTCCAAGGGCTTACAAGAGGTGGCTGACTGAAAAATTAGGTTAATGGACGGATCCCCCAAACCTCAGAAAAATCCCACTACATAAAGTCTCACAAAAGTCCCGAAATCAAGGAAAAAGTGGTGAAGATGTCGCTGATTCAGATCGTCCGATCTGGATGGAGATCGTCCGATCTGGATGCTCCTGGATCGTCCGATCTGGAGGTGGATCGTCCGATCCCAACCTCAGTTTCTCCATCTGCTTCGTTTGCCGTCCAAACAGATAGGTCTTCAGTAAAACACGCATAACTTGCTAACCATAAGAGATAATCACGTAAAACCGGTGCCAAATGAAAGCTAACTCAAATAGCTATCTTGTGTCCAAAAATCATTGAAATCCGATCTTGGGAAGGTCTTCAACGAATGTCAAAGTTTTGACCCTTCTGCACGATCCTTCACCTCAAAAACTCGTTTTCACTCCAAAACGTCCAGTTCTCTCCCAAATCGCACCAAAACCTGTAAAGACTCTTAAAACATAGAAAACCATACAAAAGACTCTAAAACACAATAAAAGCAATAATAAAACAAATCCGAAAATAGGTGAAATATGAGATATATCAGCGTCTGGTCTCCTTTGATCAATCGTGAGGTTTTGTCAATATGCTTAGCTGCTTAAGGTCTTTCTCCCTTCTCGTTCTTCACCGATCCTGCTCTTGGTCTACCCTAGAGCTGTCAAGCGGGCCTTACGCCCGCGGGCATGGCCCGATAAGTACCACCGTGGGGCGGGCTTGGACACTACAATTTTTGTCCATGAAACAACGTGTTTCACGGGCATGACCACACGGGTTTGCGGGCTATGCGGGTTGGACCGCTGCGGGTTTGCGGGCTTGTGGGTGGTCCGCAATTGAAACCTTCTGCTTTTACTCAACCCTACATATCAAAAACCCTATAGAATTTGAGTCTGCACTCTGATTTCATAGTCACTCATCTAGGCTTATTTACCTTCTCGACTAGCTCTTAGTCGATCTCAGTCTTTCCCTGATCAATCTTTGCTTCTGAAACCATAAAGAGAAAGCAAAGTAAATAAAATCTTCATACTAAACAAGTAAACATCTTGAATCAATTTTTTTTTTTTTTTTCAAAATGTTAACTTCAAATAAAGGATTTATATTGTTGACTCTTGCTTGCCATTCATCATTATCCGCTGTCCAACTAAATCCATGTCCAACATTCAAACCTTGACAACTATCTTATACAAACCATTATAGACCTCGTAGTTGCTATGTTGTTTATTGGTATTTGGTTAAGATGGAAACTATCTATATGTCACCAAGGAAATCTAGGAAAGTCAAATCAGTTTAACATCTGGCTAAATAGATGCAAATAAAGCTTTATCTTTCTGCATACATATTACCACCCAAATTGGGTCAACTCTTCATCAAAGTACTCATGAGACATGTAAGCCTTATAGTTCTTTTCCCCATTAACATTGTGAATTCCTTGAGCATGTCTCACCTGAAAAAAGTAGTCAATACACAAACATTATATCATTTTGAAACTTTGAAATTCATAGATTACAGTTTAAAGAGATATAAAAACACTCACAAGGTAAATGGTTTTGCCGCGGTGCAAAGGGTACAAACCTATACCATCACCAGTCTCCATTTTCTGCAAACTGATTCAAGCATTGACGAAAGGCATTAAAAACATCAACTAGGATACGATTAAGAGATGAAATAACTTCTTTATCAGCTCGGAAACTTATAAGCAAAAATGCACACTGTTCTAAAGCTAAAGTTTCGTTTTTAATGAAAATCCGAATCAGAGACCTTAAAGTGTACAATGGGGACACCAAATTCTAATTAACAGAAGCAAAAAATCAACATAAGTTGATCTTACTATACAAACCAGTAATTAAGCCAAATCTAATGCTACAAAATCACACAATTGAAGATTAACGCACATGCAAAATTGTATTTGAAATTGAAGTTCGATCAAGAGATTACAATCAATTTCATCTTTCCAAAATCCAAATATCCAAGATGATGAAGATTCAATTGATCAAGAGAAGAAAAAACCATTGAGTCTGCGGGCCTACCCGCATACCCGCTTGTCCTTGTGGGGCGGGTATGGACACTCCAATTTTTATCTGCGGTCCTTCGCGGGCGACCCGCGGCGGTCTAAAATAACGGCGGTCTTCGGCGGGCTTGTCCAAGCGGTCGCGGGCATGCCCGTTTGACAGGTCTAGTCTACCCGTACAGATTTTGCTGTTCCGCTTAATTGCCCAGACCGTTTTGAAGTTGCATTGCTTTGGTTTTGTTGAGTTCTATTGTATTGCTGCCTCTATGTGGAGTTGTTTATGTGTTGGCTTGTGCTTTGGTTTTGTGGATTAGCTAACTTGGTGTTTCAAGGAACTAGTAAGACCTTGTGGATGTTAAGTGTCGTTATGTTTTGGCGAATTCTGCCATGTGCTAGCTGACCTCGGGGAAAGAGCTGCTTGGTAGAGTGAGCTGACACTTGTTTTTTTTTTTTTGTGGTTCCGCTCTGAGATAGCTCATGGTTAGTTCAAAGTTCCACTCTCACGTGCTAGCCAACCTCGAGGAAAGAGGTTAGTAGAGTGAGTTTTTGTTTCTTGTTCTTAATCGTTAATGACTCAGTTTTGAAAAATCTTCAAAATCGGTTATCACTTTATTAACTCTATAAAATTCATTGCTATATTAATGTCAATTGACTGATTATTTTTTTGCTTCAATCCTTTTTATTCTTTTTTACATAAAACCAATTAAAACATCTACTTATGTAACTCCTATTTATTTATCTATCTAAAATTTAATTCCAACATGTGATTCAAGATCATATCTTTAAACACGTCAGCTTGCTCTTGTAATTTGACTTTCACCTAGAAAATTGTATGTAAACAGAGCCACATAAGCATAGATGGAGGATATCGTAATTGACCGTTACTTACTTCCACGGTAAGCCCATGACGTGGCAAACGACGCCGTAGAAAGAAAAAAAAAAAAAAAAAGCGTACGATAAACCCAAGTTAACTAAACTACGCCAAATGGGTAACATACAGAAAAAAAAAAAAAACAATCTGACGTGGGTGATGGATGATAACCACCACGACCGTAATCTCAAAAAATCTCAAAAACATTTTCGAGTGGTTCATAAAAAAAAACTAAAGCAAATCTGAGTTTTCAATCCTAATCGTTCGTTTCACCGGAGCTTTCAAATCGGAAAAAAATGATCGGCGGTGGAAAGGTTTATTGGGGGAAGAAGACGGATAAAGAGATGGATGCTTCTGCTACGGCGGCGGACGGTGGATCTAACGGCGTCGTTGTCATCTTCGTTTGGAGTTCAATTAACGATAATAATCTTACGAATTTCGTTGATCTTTACTCTTCTCTTGGTTGGAATTCACTTATTTGCCGCGCTGATTTTCTCACTGCGTAAGTTTCTTCTTCTTCTTCTTCTCTGAGCAAAATTGAGAAACTTCCGATGATTTTGGATTTGAGAGTGTTTCGTTTTTAGCTAATCAATGGTTTTTTTAGAAAGAATATTTTGTTTCTTAACCTTTTTTTTTTTCAAATTTTTGATTTGATTGACCAATTGAAAAAAAAACTAAGTAGAAGTTTTTTTTTTTTTTTGAATTTCACTGTATTGTGTGTTTTTGATATCAAAGCTAATAGCTTTTAGATATTCCAATTTTGATACTTTGAGAATCTTTTTTTTAGTGATTTTGGATTTGAGAGTATCTTGTTTTTAGCTAATCAATGGTTTTGTGTAGCTTAAGTTTGTGTAAAATAGCATTTTCTTTTAGAAACAATCTTTTGTTTCTTAACCTTTTTTTGAAGATTTTTTTTTTTTTGAATTTCACTGTATTGTGTGTTTTAATATCATAGCTAAAAGCTTTTAGATATTCCAAGTTTGATACTTTGAGAATCTTTTTTTTAGTAGTTTTGCTTATTTTTGTTTTTCCAGGTTTTACCCTGAAATGGCTCTGTCTCTAGCATTCCACGTTCTATCTGAACTTATTGAGGTAAGGTTACTTCTGGTAATGAATTTTATGAATCTCTGGATTGTTTTTCTTACTGGTTGGTGTATGAATTTTAAATGTTTCTGTTACTGTAATTGTTCAGGAGCTAAAGACAAGACCATGTCCTGTTGTCTTTCTAGCTTTCTCTGGAGCTCCTAAAGCTTGTATGTACAAAGTATTACAGGTAAGCTAAAAAGGATTAATCTTTCAGCTTATTTTGTGTAGCTTAAGTTTTGTTTCAATGGTATCTAAAAAGTTACTTAACAATGTAGGTGATCATGGGTGATTGTGAAGCTCAGATTCATCCGGTGAGGATTGTCTCTATATGTTGCTTTGTCCTTTAGTTCTATTTCAACTCATCTATTTTTTTTTACAATTTGTGAAGGATGATAGCCATTTGGTTAGGAACTGTCTTTGTGGACATGTCTATGACTCTGGCCCGTTGGATTTTACGAGTGATTTGAATGCTAAATTTGCATTACATCCCACAATACGACGTATGTCTGGACCTTCAAAGTTAGTGTCTTGGGTGGCTAAAGGGATTTCTTCAGGGCTTGATGGTTTATATCTTACGAGATTTGAATCCCAACGTAGTGAGTATTGGCAGGCTCTCTACTCATCGGTTGTAAGTTTCCACCCGAGCTTCTTTGCCTTCTCTTAATTTAAGCTTCTCAATTTTGTAGGTAACAAAAGATAACTTTTCCTTACTGTTTTTCAGGAAATTGGCGCTCCGTATCTCATTTTGTGCTCGGAGAATGATGATCTTGCTCCTCTCCAAGTAATTTCAAGCTTCACCCATCAATTACAGGAGCTGGGAGGAGAAGTTAAAGTTGTCAAGTGGAAAAATTCTCCTCATGCAGGTTAGTCTTGAAATAGAACATGTTATGGACTTATTGTTGTGAAAATATATATGATACGCGACATATGCCATCAAGGGGTCATTTCTATGAACTATGATAATATTTAGTCCGGTCTCTTGGAGATAGATTTCGATTTTGTTTGTCATTGCTACAAAAAGCTGAGCTATAGTCTTTTTTTCTCAGGACACTACACACATAACCCTATACAATACCGAGCTGTTATCTCCAACTTTCTAGAGAAGGCAATGTCAGTTCATTTACAGAAAATCCGGCAGCTTGGAGAAACAGCTCGCACACATGATGAGATCTCTGAGTTAATATGTAACCTTCAGAACGTAGCTGTGAACTCTAACCAAAGCCTAAGAAGAGTAGCCACTGGACCAAGTGATCACTTTTTCTTACCCAGCTCAGCCCCGTATCAAACCAACAACGATCCATCATCTTCACAAGAAGAGCAGAGAGAAAAATCCTCCTCCTTCCGCCCACTTCAACCAACTAGCATAAATGCTCACAGTGTTCTCGGACAATTCCTATTCGACTCATGTGTTCCGAAGAACATCGAAGGATGGGATATCAGATTTGCAGGTTCTCTTAACGGCCAACCATATGCCACTTCCTCGTCCCGTAAGAGCTCAAATCTTGGTTTCAAGAAACGCTTACTACGCTCAAGACTATGAAACCGCGGAAACTGAGCAAAGTACGCGTAGTTGTGAACCATATGGGGAAGTAGTAGAGAGATGTTTAGAAAGGAAGAGGGTGTTATATAGGATGCGGAAGATGTAAATAGAGTGAAAGATTACTAAAACCTAACATACCTGAGAGAGCTTCAAATGTTGTGAGTACAAACAAGTATCAAAATAAGTCTGCAGATAGACATATATGTTACTTGTGTACACGAGGATGTGTTAATAAAACACTGTAAAATGTATGTTAATGTTAATAAAATCCTTATGTTTAAACTGAAAAGTAAATTTGCATAAACTTAGCTTTTGAGCTAATATAAAATTTGTTGTAAATATCAGATGTTTTCGATATCATCCCACCAACAATATTAATATGGAAGAAGTACATTTAGGAGGGTGTATTGTATTCAATATTTGGTGTGATTTGAGTTTTAGTGAGTTTTGAGATGATTTGGTTAAATTTTGGTGAATTTGGAATTTCGTTATTAAATTTCTTGAAATCTCACCTAAAACCATGAGATTTTGGTTTTTGTATTTTTAACTAAAATATCTCTTCAAATCTCACATGAAATTCTTAAATCAAATCCTAATAATGTTTTCAATAACGGTGAATTTGATTGTATATTTTAAAATCATTAATTGTTATAAATCATATGTGGATTTGCCACACTCTAGTTCTGTCCGCCTGGTCCATGGAGGTTCCGGCCCAAGACTTAAGTTAGGCGGTTTATACTTTTCCTATTCCTATTAGGTTTTCCTTTTATCTCTTATGTATTCATCCTTATATAAAGGAACCAATGTAACCTCATTCATTATCAGATGAGATCATAACAATACAATACGAATTCCCCTTAATCTTCTCTCTAGTTTACAACACGTTATCAGCACGATTGTTCTAAAAACGCTAACTAGAAACCGGCGAACCTAAAACCCTAATCTCGCCGCCGAACAAAGCAAAGTTCATACAGCCTACCAAGGTTACGGCGAACTAGAAGAAGACAAGCACCATTCATCAATCAGATTTCTAAAGGTAAGATCTATAAACCCTAAAACTCTAAAACCCTGAAAACGGTAAATCCTAGTCAAACTAGGAAACCCTAAAACCCTGAAATCGGTAAATCCTAGTCATACTAGGAAACTCTAAAATCTAAATATATGTTCTAAATATTATTGCATGTTTGCTGGAGGGTCATGAGACCCGGATATTCTTGATTGAAATTTGATTGATACTTGTTTGATGATTTCACGATAAAATCTTAAATCTGGTTAAATAATTATGAAACCCTAACCTGGAAATTGCGCATAAACCCTAACCCTAATTCCGCATGAAATTTTGATTTCATTGATTGATGTTTTATGATGCATAAATATTGAATCCGAGCATGCACATAGGTTGATAGAATCCGCATGAGAAAATATTACTGATTGAAATTTGATAGCATGAGAATTGTCACCCAAACTAAAATCCAATCAACATATATATATATATATATATATATATATATATATATATATATATATATATATATATTTAGGTTGCATAATAACCTATCATTGATCATGTAACTCTATTTTGCTAAGTTGCTAGAAATATTTTATGATCGCATAAATCGTTTTACACCATGCATGAACATTGAAGCTTTTGTGATTATTAAGAGAATATGATGAATAAAATTTCAGATGTCGAACATCCAAAGTTTGGAATATGCTGCCCTCACTCTCTCGGGAGATAATTACTTACAGTGGGCGTTGGATACCAAGATAACCCTAAAGTCTGAGGGACTTGGCGATTGTATCATTGATAATAACAATGAGAATGAGCGAAATAGATACAAGACAATTTCTATAATTCGCCATCATCTTGCTGAGGGTCTAAAGGATCAGTACTTGACTATCGAAAATCCTCTAGCACTTTGGAATGAATTGAAAACGAGATATGATCATCACAGAACGGTGATGCTTCCAAAGGCTATGTATGATTGGAGGAATTTGAGATTCCAGGACTTTAAATCCGTGGATGAATACAACTCAGCCCTGTTTAAAATCGTATCAAAATTGAAATTGTGTGGTGAGAAAATCACTGATAAGGAGATGCTTGAAAAGACATACTCCACGTTCCACACAAGTAACGTGTTGCTCCAACAGCAATATCGTGAAAAGGGCTTTGATACATATGCAAGTCTGATCGCTTGTTTGTTGCTAGCTGAGCAAAACAACGAGCTATTTCTGAGAAATAGTTCGTTAAGACCTCCCGGATCAACCCCATTACCTGAAGCCCATGTGGCCGCTGAGGAAAAGAAAGAAACACACCACGTCCAACAAGGTTTTAATAGCCGAGGAAGAGGCCGAGGCAATGGACGTGGGAGATGGCAAGGAGGACGTGGCCGCAGCTACAGTCCATACGGCCGAGGACAAGGTAGGGGCCGTGGGTATCAACCCGAATCTAACCGAGGCCGAGGAAGAGGCCGTGGCAATTTTCCACAGCCACAAAATTCAAACAATAAATCTGGATGCCATCGATGTGGAATGGGGAACCATTGGGCAAAGACGTGTAGAACGCCCAAGTATTTATGTGATCTCTATCAAGAGAGCCTCAAAGGAAAGAATCCGGAAGCTAACTTAGTCCATCAGGACCATGACGATGATTTCGATCACGAGCAAGATGACTTAATGGAATACGAGACTTCTGATTGTCTCAAAGAATAGAATGATTTCGACATTTGAGTTTTATGTTTTGATTTGGTGTTTTATTTTTTTATTTTTTATGATTTACGGATTGCATGTTTATTTTTTTTTTCTTTTGGATTTATGTTTTGAATTTATTTGATATTATTTCGATTTGAATAAAAGAATATTATTCTTAAGACATGATTATTGATTTTGAAGAATGAGTGATAAATCTCACACTCAAAAGTGCCAATATATGTACCATAGCCGGTGTGGAAAATCTAATAGAAGGATATGGTCAAGCAAATGTATTATTACCTAAGGGTACACATCTAGAAATTTCTGATGCACTATACTCACCGAGCTCAAAGAGGAGCCTATTGAGTTTTAAAGACATTCGTATGAATGGTCTACATATTGAAACAAAGGGCGATGGGAATAGAGAATTCCTAATGATATATGAACTCGCCAATGACCATAAGAAAATCCTTGAAACCATACCGGCCATACGGAATTTAGCATTTGCAAGATTGCTTGCACAAATAATCCGTCTAAAGGCACACTTTCAGATTTTCCACTAAAGACTATACGTCTAGATAATGCTGGTGAATTCACGTCCCAAGCTTTTAATGATTACTGTATGTCCATGGGGGTAAGTGTTGAACATTCAGTGGTACATGTACATACACAAAACGGTCTAGCAGAATCATTTATAAAACGTATTCAGCTAATAGCTAGACCATTACTAATGAGATCAAAACTCCCGATCTCAGCTTAGGGACATGCAGTTTTACATGCAGCAGAACTAATTCGCATCAGGCCATCTAGTGAACACAAATATTCCCCATCACAATTACTAACGGGTCATGAGCCAGACATATCCCATCTCAAAACATTTGGATGTGCCGTTTATATACCAATTGCACCACCACAGAGAACAAAGATGGGACCTCAAAGGAGGATGGGGATATATGTTGGATATGATTCTCCCACAATAATTAAGTACCTCGAGCCAACCACGGGTGATCTATTTAAGGCCAGGTATGCAGATTGTCATTTTGACGAATGTAACTATCCAACATTAGGGGAGAACCGGCTGGTAAAAGAAAATGCATGGAACTAAAAGGAAATTATATGGAATCAAACATCCTTAACATGGCAAGATCCTCGGACCAGAGAATGTGATATTGAAGTCCAAAATATTACACATTTACAAAAGCTAGCTAATCAATTGCCAGATTCCTTTGCTGACCCGAAAAGAGTGACTAAGTCATATATACCAGCCGCTAATGCACCTATAAGAATCGATGTTCACGAGGGACACGATCAAGTTGCTACAGAATCTAAAACGCGTTTAAAGAGAGGTAGACCAGTAGGTTCCAAAGATAAAAACCCTCGAAAATCAAAGAAAGGTGCGTTAGATGAACCCGTGGTACCAGACATGAGCGAACCAAAGGAGCCAAACAATGATGCTCGGGACGCCGAGCCTCATGGTCCTGAAGTTCTTGACAATAATGAGATCTCAACGAATTATGTCATGTCTGGAAAACAATGGAACAGAAAAGATGTCGACATCAATGAAATATTTGCATATAAGGTAGCACTTGAAATAATGGACACATGCGAGGATCTAGAACCCACGTCAATATATGAGTGCACTCAAAGAGAAAATTGGCCTAAATGGAAAGAAGCTATAAACGTGGAGTTAAACTCTTTAAAGAAGAGGAATGTGTTTGGTCCGATCATAAGGACACCATTCGATATTAAACCAGTTGGACACAAATGGATCTTTGTGAGGAAAAGAAATGAACATAATGAAATCGTGAGATACAAAGCACGGCTTGTAGCACAAGGATTCACGCAAAGACCAGGAATAGATTATGAGGAGACATACTCCCCTGTGGTGGATGCAACGACTTTTAGATTCCTAATAAGTCTGGCTATAAAAGAAAATTTGGATATGCGGTTAATGGATGTTGTAACCGCATACTTATATGGTCCACTGGATAATGAGATTTATATGAGAATTCCAGAAGGTATTGAGCTAAAAGACAAAGAAGGTTCTCGAGAACAACATTGTATAAAGTTGAACAAAAGTCTTTATAGATTGAAACAATCAGGTCGTATGTGGTATAATAGACTGAGTGAATATCTCGTCAAAGAGGGCTATAAGAACAACCCCATAAATCCGTGTGTATTCATAAAGAAATGGCCAAAGGGGTTTGTAATCATCGCGGTGTATGTAGACGACCTGAATATGATAGGAACATCTGGAGAGATTACCCAAACAGTCGAATATCTAAAGAAAGAATTCGAGATGAAAGACTTAGGACAGACGAAATTCTGTTTGGGATTACAGCTTGAGTACATGTCTAATGGAATCCTTGTGCATCAAATGGCATATACAGAAAAGGTACTCAAGAGATTTAATATGGACCAATCTCACCCGTTATCTAGCCCCATGGTTGTGAGATCATTAGATTTGGATAAAGATCCATTTGGTCCAAAGAAGGACGATGAAGAAGTCCTTGGTCCCGAAATGCCATATCTAAGTGTCATAGGAGCTTTAATGTATCTAGCGAGCCACACTAGACCAGACATATGTTTTGCCGTGAACTTACTGTCAAGATTTAGCTCATGTCCAACCCAAAGGCACTGGAACGGGATAAAGCATATACTTCGTTACCTACAAGGAACGAAAGATTTAGGTTTATTTTATACTAACCAAAACAAAGATAGTTTGATTGGTTTTGCTGATGCAGGTTATCTTTCAGATCCACATAATGCTAAATCACAGACAGGTTATGTTTTTACACATGGTGGCACGGCTATATCTTGGCGATCAATGAAGCAAACTCTTGTTGCTACATCGTCCAATCATGCAGAGATTTTGGCAATACATGAAGCCAGCCGTGAATGTGTTTGGTTGAGGTCAATGACCCAACACATTAGAACAGATTGTGGATTGACCGAAGGCAAAGAGGAACCAACCATATTATACGAGGACAATGCCGCATGCATCGCTCAACTCAAAGACGGTTATATAAAAGGAGACAGGACGAAGCACATTTTACCAAAGTTCTTTTTCACGCATGACTTACAGAAAGATGGAGAAGTGCAAGTCCAGCAAGTCCGTTCAAGTGAGAATTCCGCGGACTTATTTACCAAGTCTCTACCGACCTCGACATTCAAGAAGCTCATACATCAGATTGGAATGCGAAGATTGAAAGACATTCAGTGAGGTTCAGAACAGGGGGAGTAATGCGTGTTGTACTCTTTTTCCTTATCTCGGGTTTTGTCCCATTGGGTTTTTCTCGGGAAAGGTTTTAACGAGGCAACATCCAAAGCGCATTACGAGCTCTTAGAGTTGTGGCATCCAAGGGGGAGTGTTATAAATCATATGTGGATTTGCCACACTCTAGTTCTGTCCGCCTGGCCCATGGAGGTTCCGGCCCAAGACTTAAGTTAGGCGGTTTATACTTTTCCTATTCCTATTAGGTTTTCCTTTTATCTCTTATGTATTCATCTTTATATAAATGAACCAATGTAACCTCATTCATTATCAGAAGAGATCAGAACAATACAATATGAATTCCCCTTATTCTTCTCTCTAGTTTACAACATTAATCATTTAATCTAGTAACACTAGATTTTAAAGATATTTTAAAATTCATGTTTCAATAACACATGGTTTGTCACTTAAAGTCAAATGATCCAAATACCTTGTTCAATACACCCTGCTAAGGGAATAAACTAAAAGTTTGTTAAAAATTACATAAAATATCATTTAAATAAATTAAGTTTTTTTTTTTTTTTTTTTTTTTTGCTATGATTCGAATTTTCAAAAACAAATATAAATTGTTCAACCTATTCAAAGAAATATTAGTGTGTCAAAATATGTGGATAAGAGGGTGTTCAAATAAATGTTATAAAAATAATTAAAATGATTTTTAAAAAATATTTATATAATTATGAATTTTTTATATGGTTTAATACTATTTTAAGTCGGAATATTTAGCTAGATCACATAAAATAAATATTATAAATATTTTAATTTGACTAAAAAAATAGTTTAACTTGATAAATTTTTTTATTAATATTCAAATTTGATTAAAAAAAATTAAAATATGTTGAGGTTTTTTTTTGTCATCTCTAGACGACAACGGACCAGTCTAGTAGCCTAAATCCTCTCATAAGAAGAATAAGTCTCTACAACTTAGGAGAGGTGCCAAGTTTAAACATGGATTGATAAAATGGAATTAGAGGTGGAACAACCACATACTATATATAAATTTAAAATATTATGAATAATTTAATTTCATAAAAAAAAAATTTTTAAGAACTGCCAGGTTTATGTCGTGGGATGAGTTAGGGTTGACAACATGTTAATATAGTACATGTTAGTCCGTTTGGACACATCTAAATATGCACAAATCAATTATGAAATCCTAAAAGTCATATTTTATCCATTATACTCTAAAGTATGGTGGATTATTGTCATCGTTAAAATCCGTTGATCCATCTTCATTACAAGTTTACACAAATCACCACCAGAAAATGGTTAGATTTTCTTCAAAGTTCACATTCCCTAGAATTAGTAAAGAGAGATATCTCTATGAGTCTTAACGAGGATAAAGTGGATGTTTTGTGGTTTACTAAATATGTGAAAATATTTTAAACTTGTCAAAGTTATCAACAAATTTCTTAATATTTGTGCAAATCCTAGAAATACAGTCAGTTAGGACTTGAGGGAGTATATACTAGTCAAAAATATCAGAACTTATTGAATATTTACAAAAGAAATTATATGTAGTTTCACCAAGAATTAAGCGGATGTATCGGTAGAACCTCCTTTTATTTGCCCAAAAAAAGTATGTGGTTTCCCAAAAACATATATAGAAACAAAAGATGTTTGAAACTTGTCAAAACATATATAGAACTTTGCATAGCATTGATTTGTTTGGGTTCCCTCTTCCGTTTTGGATTTAGGATTTAGACTTTTTTTCTATTCTATTCAAACGTCATGATGCACATTGATTTGTTTGGATTCTCACTTTTATTTAGGGTTTAGGGTTTATATATATATATATTATTAAAATTCGTTATGGACGACTTACTGCATAAAAATTATTAGAGGTCCAAGAAGAAATCCAATTATAAGTTTGTTAATTATTAGTGTGCTAGCACTTATTTACGTTTACAATTTTTTGTTGACTGATGTCTCAGATTTTAAACCCAAATAATTTCTGCAAGTTCACATAGCACGTATTAATATATAGTGGGATCAAATCCACAAGGGCTAAGAGTTACGCTATGTATTTGTATGAATCAGATATATCTAAAATAATTAATAGGGATTCTATATCGATTGCAAGTAAGTAAATAAAAATAGTAAATTAAACGAAGTAACCTTATATGGAAAAGGCGTTAGGCGCATGGAGATTCGCAGGGATCAATGACCCATAAACTATTTAAGTAAACATAGATCTATTAATGGACTGATTTAGAACTCGAATTACTGATGTAAGAAAACATACTCTCACAAAGTTAAAAATCTAATAAGCCTTAAACTCTCAAATAATCCCAAATAGACATGTCAACATTAAGCTCAAGTTCGATAAGTTCACTTAGATGACTTAACTTCAACTCTTGTTAGCTAAAAATACTAAACTCATTAATTATTGATTCCAATAACCTAACGGTCACTTTTGGTACATAGATTCAACCTAGAGCTCTTATAAAAAGTAGCTAATTACAGTAGTCACTCTATAAATTAATACTCAATAAATTAATAACTTGTATAAATTAATAAATATCTCTGGTCCCAAGTGTAATAATTACAACAATTCGATAAATTAATAAGATAATATTTTTTTGAAAACCCTATGTAAATATATAGTTCCATCATAATCATATAAATTTATAACATATAAATAATATATTTATTAAAATATGATTCTTGTGCTATTTGTTTATTTGCAAATTTGCACTTTTGTTGGAGATTTATCTCTAGTTTGTTCTTATTGTATCAAAATAGCTGATATTATTTTCTCGAATTGCATTAATATTTTTTTAAAAATATTTATATGCAATGATTGTTTCCTAATGTGTAACTGCGTCTGAAAGTATAAAATATTATTGTCTTCAAATTTTTACTTACAAGAGACTTATTTTTTAAAATTTGTAAAAACTCTATAAATTAATAATTATTAATTTATTATTAATTTATCGATAAATTAATAAAATACTCTGGTCCCAACATTATTAATTTATAGAGGTTTTACTGTGTGCATAAGCTTTAAGATCACAAAAAGATGAAGAAATCTAAAGAATAATATCCAATTTAAAAATCTAAACCTAAACGATCAATGAATCCCTTGAACAACCCCTAAACCCAATTGGTGGATTACGTACTTGGATATAGATGAATTCATAATAAATCAATGTAATGATTGCATAAATATCAAAATATCGATAACGAGATTTGGAAAACATTTATAGAAGAGTAAGAGATTTTGTCTCCTAAAGCTACGAAAATGAAATGCAAAAAGCTGTAAAAAGACAAGGTGAAACTGCTATGGGGTCAAGTAGCCTTATTTATATTTATATGAAAATAAAAGTAAAACCTAATGAAATTAGATAAAAGAAAAAATGTGGTCTTGGATTGATCAATCCCAGCTTCATGAGCACAATTTATGCATATGCTTATGCTTCATTTGCTCGCCAGATAAACATGTCTTCAATAAAAGAGACAACTCTTGAACCATAAATGATAATGACATGAGATCAGTGCCAATTGAAAGGCACTTACTCAAAAGGCCTCTAATGAATGTCAAATTTATGAATGTTCTTCAAATTTGTGTTTTAGTTCCAAAACATTACATTTTCTTCTAAAGCAACCTAAAGATCTGTAAAGTCTTGATAGAGGACTAAAAGTCTCTAAAAAATAAATTAGCTCACTAAAAAACTTGATAAGTTAGTGTAATTAAAGATTAAAAACCTATAAAACCATGACACATTATTAACATTATTATTGCAAAACTTAGATGATCTAGTCTTTTTCATCTATAACAATCAAAAGAAATAAGAATGTATGGAGCACAAAATTGTCCAAAAACAAAGCGAAACATCATTTGGTGCTTTAAGTTATAACTTATAACATTTGTTTATTTGTGCATACTATGAGTTTGAAAAATAGCTAGCATCCCATATTCTTATGTGATATCACAGGATGGTTAATAATTTGCAAAACAATTCTCTCATGACTTCTTTAGGACTATACTACTATTATATACTAGTAGTTGGATTCCACGAAATTCAATGATGATTGGTTCTAGGACTTTAAATGTTGCAGAAACCTTTTACTTTTTTTATTATAAATTTTTAAAAGTCTCATGACTTTAATTTTCTAAGTCGCGCGCGGCTTATAGAACATCCACAAAGCTTCTTTGCCAACAGAGTCAACGTTCTGCATCCAAAATACACAAAACCTCTTTGATAATCCTTCCTCCACCATTAATCCTCGATCTTACTAATAGTTTTTTTTCTTTTTTTTTTTCCTTGGAACATAGGCTTTTTCACTCTTCTTTAAAAATTTAAATTCCAACAAAGATCACAAAGAACCTTCTTTTAATCATACTCGATGAATTCTTCTTTTTTCTTTAGTTTTTGTGCTGCTACGACAGCCTTCATCATCACGCTTTTTAGTATAATATTTTTCTTTATCTATAGAAAATTTATAATTCATCAAGAAAACAAAACATTAGTTTCGGTTTCTTCTTGTTCTTCTTCTTCTTTTTCTCCTTTGTCTCTAAATTTCAAACACCATGTCTTCCCGAGCTTCCACGGGGAAGATGTCCGAAAAACCTTTCTTACTCACATCCTAAAAGAGTTCAGGGGAAAGGGAATCAACCCATTCATTGATATTGATATTGAGAGGAGCAAGTCAATTGGTCCTGAGCTCATAGAAGCTATCAAAGGATCAAGAATCGTGGTTGTCTTGCTCTCGAGGAACTATGCTTCTTCTTCATGGTGCCTAAACGAGTTGGTGGAGATCATGAAGTACAGAGAAGAGTTGGGTCAAACAGTGATGACCATTTTCTATGAAGTAGATCCAACTGATGTAAAGAAGCAAACCGGCGATTTTGGGAAGGTCTTTAAGAAAACTTGTAAAGGTAAGACATAGGAGGAGATCAAGAGATGGGGAAAAGTTTTGGAGAGTGTGGCTCAAATCGCCGGAGAGCATTCTCGCAACTGGTTTGCCCTCTTGATTTCTACTTGCCTTAACTAATATTGTACTAGCACCTCAAAGTATATATGTTTATTGGTAGCCTTTAAAGAATAAAGAAAATCAACACAAGCAATTACATATGTACGTATAAAAATTATGATTATTTATGTATCATTTGATCTCTCCAATGCTAGGGATAATGATCGAAAAAATCGCTATTGATGTTTCAAACTTGTTGAATAATCTTACACCATCATGCGATTTTGATGGCTTAATTGGGATGGGATCTCGTATGAAAGAAATAGAGCCGTTGTTATGTCTAGAGACTGATGAAGTGAGGATGATAGGGATTTGGGGTCCGTCTGGGATTGGTAAGACCACCATAGCCAGATATATATTTAACCAAATCTCCAACAGTTTCCAGCTTTGCGTCTCTATGGAGAATATCAAAGAGTTAATGCATACAAGACGATTGTGTTCTGATGACTACAGTGCAAAGTTGCAGTTACAGAAACATTTTATGTCTCAAATATTCAACCTCAAGGATATTGAGATTCCTCATCTAGGAGTTGCACAAGATAGGTTACACGATAAGAAAGTGCTTATTGTTCTTGATAACATTGATCAGTCAATACAACTAGATGCTATCGCAAAAGATACTCGGTGGTTTGGTCACGGAAGTCGGATTATCATCACTACGCAAGACAAAAAACTTTTGAAAGCACATGGCATTAACCATATATACCATGTGGGTTTTCCATCAGCATATGAAGCTTGTCAGATACTTTGTATGTATGCTTTTGAAAAAAAGTTCCCTAAAGATGGTTTTAAGGAGCTAGCATGGGAAGTTACAAAACTTTTAGGTCGACTACCATTGGGACTAAGAGTTATGGGCTCCCATTTCCGGGGAATGTCTAAACAAGAGTGGATAAATGCACTGCCAAGGTTAAGGACTCGTCTTGATACCAGTATTCAAAGCATTTTGAAGTTCAGTTATGATGCCTTATGTGATGACTATAAAGATTTATTCCTTCATATAGCCTGCCTTTTCAACCAGAAAAGGATTGAGAAAGTGGAAGAGCTTCTTGCGCATAATTTCTTGGATGTGAAGCAAGGGCTTCACATCTTAGCAGATAAATCTCTTATATCTATTGAAGAGGGAAGGATAAAGATGCATAATCTGCTAGAAAAATTGGGTAAAGAAATTGTTTGTCATGAGCTTGGGCCCCAATCCATTCATGAGCCTGGGAAGCGTCAATTTTTAGTTGATGCTAGAGATATTTGTGAAGTACTCACTGATGACACGGTAAGTTCTATTATTAGTCTTCAATTACCTAGCTGCTCCCTACAAATTACATTTATTAGATAACTATCTTTAGTTCTCTACCTCTTTTCTTGTCTTTCTTTAGGGTAGTAGAAATGTTGTAGGCATACATTTCTACCCATCTGAGCTATCAGGAGAATTAAATATAAGTGAGAGAGCTTTTGAAGGAATGTCTAATCTTAAATTCTTAAGATTCTACTACCGATATGGTGACCATAGCGATAGATTGTACTTACCGCAAGGTTTGAGTTGTTTATCTTGAAAACTTAGAATACTAGAATGGGACCGTTTTCCAATGACATGTTTGCCTTCCAATTTTCATACGGAGAGCCTTGTCGAACTAAACATGCGGTTCAGCAAACTTCATAAGCTATGGGAAGGAAATCGGGTATGAAACTGTTATGTGTGTTCCTTACAGCTTTTAGGCTTGGAAGGAGTGATCTTAACGATCCACTTATTATTTGAATATAATCTAAATGGTTTGGAAGTATTTTATTTTGCTTTGCTAGTAAATGGGTCCCCTAGTAAATGTGTTCTTATATATTGCCTTTTTTTGTTTGTTTGAACAGCCGCTTGGAAGCCTCAAGTGGATGTATTTGAATCATTCGAAAAACCTAAAGGAGCTACCTGATCTCTCAACTGCCACTTATAACCTTGAAGAATTATTTCTCATTGAGTGCTCAAGTTTAGTAGAGCTCCCCTCCTCTATTGGGAAGGCCATTGATCTCCAAAAGTTGTACCTTAGTAATTGCTCAAGTTTGGTGGAGCTGCCCTCGTGTATCGGGAATGCCATTAATCTATTATGTTTGAATCTCATAGGCTGTTCAAGTCTGGTAAAGCTCCCATCCTCTATTGGGAATGCCACTAATCTCCAGATGTTGCACCTTGATATGTGTACTGGTCTGGTGGAGTTGCCTTCCTCTATTGGAAACCTTCATAAATTGCAAACGTTGACTTTAGTAGGATGCTCAAAGCTAGAGGTTCTTCCTACCAATATCAACTTGAAATCTCTCGATACACTTGATCTCACTGATTGCATATTGTTGAAAAGTTTCCCTGAGATCTCCACAAACATTGGGGATATCAAGCTCCTGAGAACTGCAATAAAAGAAGTGCCTTCGTCGATCAAGTCATGGTCTCGTCTTCGTGACTTGGAAATGTCTTACAATGAAAACCTCAAGGATTTCCCTCATGCTCTAGACAATGTTACGTGATACGATCCTGATAGGCTATAAAGACTTGGAACGTGGAGCATTGCCAATACAAGGAACCACATACGAGCATGGAGCTATGGAAGCACGGAAAGCAGCTCAAGGATGCAAGACTCGTCTCCGGACCAAGAAAAGTTACCAAGAAACCCGAGCCTTACCACATCCGGCATTGGCTCAAGAGGGTCAGTCGGACTTATGCGGCACCACGTCCTCACTGGTTGTTCACGTCCGAGAAGGCTAGTGCCAGGCCCTATGGCTCACTCACACTCTTTTTCCCTCGTCTCCGGTTTTTCCTGAGTGGTTTTCCGAGAGAGGTTTTTAATGAGGTTTGTGATCCATAGATCCATCTATGCTTGGCATTAGTCCGACTCCACCCCGGCCCGTTACAAGATTGCATGGCGCGGCCTTATCTATCTTTTACTTAGTTTTTTTTTTCCCCATTTTAATTTTAAACTTGTGTGTTTATTTTTGCATGGTCTTCTTGTGGTTTCCGAGGCATGTCTCGAAACCACCTCTTTTCTTAACTCCTCCGCTCCTCTCTCTCTCTTCTCTTCTCCTCTTCGTATCCTTTCCTTTATATCTCTTCCGAGATTCATTTGTAAACTTCATCTACCTTTTTAATCAATCAAAAACCTTTTCTAAAAAGCTTAAACCATTGTCTAATTGTGTTCGAGTGATTCCAATAATAGGAGACTCTTAGACTTATCAAGTGAATTTTCCGCATCCTTTTGTGGCGTAATTCGATCCATTAAACCTCCAGGTGCTCAGCAATTGGGTCTGGAACCAGTTCTATTCGTTACTTGACTTCACGGTGTGAGATTGGGGAGAGATCCTCACCATGATTCTATCATTACGGAGCTTCATTTGAGTGATACAAAAGTACAAGAACTTCCTTCATGGATTAGCACTTTCACTCGTCTAGACCGACTTGTACTCAGGGAATGTAAGAAGATGGTATCACTCCCGCAACTTTCAGATTCTTTATCATACCTAAAAGCAGTAAATTGTGAATCACTAGAGACACTCGACACTACAAGAAAACTGGCCGAAAACTGACGGCCACATCCGTCGGAATTTGAAAATCCGTCGGAAAGCCGTCGCGTGTTCCGACGGATGTCCGACGGAAAGGTGACGAAAATAATTCCGACGGATTTCCGACGGAATTTGCCGTTAACGGCAACTTCGTCGGAAATCCGTCGGAATCATAGAAGCGACGGTGTTCCGACGGAAGTCCGATGGACACGAGACCGACGGATTATCGACAGAATTCCGATGAATATAACTCCGACGGACTTCCGACGAATTTCCGACAGAATAATTACGACGGGTTTCCGACGGATATAATTACGACGGATTTCCGACGGATATAATTACGATAATTCCGACGGAATTACGACGGACTTCCGACGGTTATTAATTTTGTAAATTAAAAACATTTAATGAATTTATATAATTAGAAAATATATTAAAATTTATTTAATAATTAAAAAAATATATATTGAAAATTAAAAATGAAATTTAAATTAATAATATCCAAAATTAAAAAAAAATTAAGTTTTGTTGTTTAAAAAAAAAAAAAACATTAAAACGAAAAATTTAAAAAATCTACGGTTGCGGTGGCGGTGGCGGTGACGATGACGATGGCGTCTGCGTCATTCGAGCAAAATACGCGGCCATCTGAGACGCGATCTGGGCTTGGACTTCTTCTTGCACCTTTGTTGCCATCCGCGTTTCCATCTCGCGGTTGTTTTCTTCCAATGTAAGAATCTTGGTGCGCATTTCGTCCATCTCCGAAGTCCTCTGTGCGAGTTCGGCCCGTAGATCTTCATCTACTGAATAGCGGGAAGAAGCAGAAGATCGGAACTCGTCGGGAAGACCGAAAACGCGACCTCTGCTCCGCGGAGTTGCCTGCGGAAGAAATTAAAAGTTAAAATTTAAAAATAGAAATTAAAATTAGATAGTAAGTAAATATGAAAACAAAATATTACTTACCTCCAACACGAAGTTGTTGACGACCTCGACAGGAGCTTCAGTGCACGGAGGAGTTCCGTCAACCAACGGCTGAGATTGGAGATAGGCTTGCGTTTGCACCTCAACGGCCTCGCATATCTCCCGAGCCACCGGATCTTGTATTTCGTGCGTTTTTTTGTTGGTGTGGGCATCCTTGAGCAATTCGAGGGCGGTAGGCTCACGTCCGAGTTCATGACACTGAAAAATGATCAAGTAATAAATATTAAAAAATTATGAAAAACCTAAATCTAACCGATAACTTAAAACTTAAATTGCCAAAAACCTTAATATAACCAATAACTAAAAATTCTCATTACAAAAAACCTAAATCTAACCGATAACTTAAAATTCTCATATTAGGAAAAAAAAAAGAAGTAAATAATAAAACTTACCATTTGAAGCTTACGGGTTGCCTTGCTCACCGCTCCTAAGTTGTGCGTTGCTTTGCCCTTGCCACTGCGGTTGCTGTTCCGGTTAGTCGAGTGGATTGTTGAAGCCGCTTTGGTTGAGTCTCGGCTCCAATACTCACAAAATCCAGCCCACAAGTCTGGGTTCCCAAGGAACGGCTTCGGGACTTCATTGTTCAGCCACTTCTCCTTCCACTCGTGCATCTGCTTCGTGTAATGAGACCCCGCCTTAGCATCAAAGGCGGCTCTCACCGTAGCCGTGTGCTGTGGGTCCCATGTAAACTCTTGCTGCAAAAAAAAATTGAAATAAAGTTTAATAAATTAATTAATATTAAAAAAATTGAAATAAAGTTTAATAAATTAATTGAAATAAATTAATTGAAATAAAAAGTTTAATAAAAAATTGAAATAAACTTTAAAAAAAAAAGTAATGTTTACCGCAAAATGTCGAAACCAAAGTTCTTTCTCTTCCAACGGCATCGACGAATATGTTGGATGTGGATGTCGTACCATCGAATTCAGCATACGGTTGATGGACTTGGGTATCCCGCTGCTTGTAAGATGAAACCTACAAAAAGAATTTCGAAGATATATAATATTAGAAAAATTTTAAAAACCAAAAAAAATTAAAAGATTTTTAAACAAATACTTACCACGTCCCTCCTCCGCGACATAGTGGATGAAGTAGCGTGCAATGGTCGCGGTTCGGTTGAGACACGAAGTCCTCGATGCTCATCTGTGTTGGAGCTGACTGGGTCGGAGTCGACTGCGTCTCCGGAACATGAGAATAGGGGAACGAACCCTGAGCCGAGTCTGATCGACGACGACCACCACCCCTAGTCCGCTGTCTCTGTCGGGCCCGCTGCTGAGAACCACCGCGGCTCGAACCCCCCTCGTCGACACGCTCGTCGAGAAACTCACCGTAATCCCTAAAAAAATAAAAACAAATTAAATAAGCAATAAAATCTAATAAAATTCATAAATCAAATACGAAATTAAAAAATAAATTATATAAATCTAAAAATCCTAAAAACTTAGAAAATCATTTAATTTAAAGCAAATTTTTCCAATTCAAATAAATGTATAAATTTTTATATTATAAATTATAAATTATATATTATAAATTATAAATTAACAATTCAAATGTATATATTATAAATTATAAATTATAATTCAAATAAATGTATAAATTTTAACAAATTGTTAAATTCAAATTATATTATAACAAATTTTTCCAATTCAAATAAATATTATAAATTTTTATATTAAATTATAAGAAATTAAATAAATATATAAAAAATTCTAATATATATATATATATAAAATTCTAAAAATCTTAAAAATAATAAAACTACAATTTCATATAATTATTAATCTAGTTTTCATATATTTTAAATTTCCAAAAAATTTTAAACAATTACATTAACAAAAATCTAACCTCTAATTTTAATCTAACTATACAAAACCTAAATCTAACCATCCAAAACCTATATCTAACAATCATGAACCTAAATCTAACAATTTATTTCTAAAATCTCAATTCCAATTCCCTAAACTCAATTCCAAATCCTAAATCTATCAATCTATAAATCAAAATCAAAAGAGTAGGATTAGATCTTACATGTTCTCTGGAGAAGCTGAGATGATGATGAATTTGTGAAGAAAATCGGAAGTTTTAGAGAATTTGAGAGGTTTTGAGGTTTTTTTTTACAAAAATGGCGATGAACTCGCGGAGAAGACGAAGTTGTATATATAAAACGAATTCCGACGGAATTATCCGTCGGAATTCCGTCAGAATTTTATTAATAATAAATGACACCGAGACTCGAGATTCTTCTTATCTTAAATTTCGCGCAGCCGTCGGAAATCCGTAGGAAATTTCCGACGGATTTCCGACGGGCGCGCGAAATTTAATACACGCGGGAAGACGAAAAATCTTGTTTCGCGGTTTTATTTTAGCATTCCGTCGGAAATCCGTCGGAAATTTCCTACGGATATCCGACGGATACGCGAAATTTAATACGAACCGTTTCCGAAATTTAATTCGCGGTTTTATTTTAGCAGTCCGTCGGAAAACCGTCGGTCATTTCCGACGGATTTCCGACGGCATGCAAAACAAAACATGTCTGTCATTGGTCAGTCAACCTTAAACGAGGCCACGTGTTTCCCCAAATCCGTCGGAAATCCGTCGGTCATTTCCGACGGATTTCCGACGGATTTGGGGTTTTCGAGTTTTATTCGATCCGTTCCTGGTGAGATATGTTTGTATGGTAATTCTTAGTGATTTTTATGAAAGAATACAAAATAATATCTTCCAGATTGTATGAAAACTTGAAAACTTACATTTCAAAGTTTCAAAACACAAACAAGTAGCTATCGTATATGAAACGTTATGAAACACTTTCGTCATTTGTATGACAAATCTTGTAAATATGATTTATAGGTAATATTTAAGTTGATTTTATAACTTGACTTATATAATAACGTTTTAAAACACATTTTTGGGTTTCCTGTGTGGAACGATTGAAATTTGGTCATGAAACCACAAATCCGTCGTTTTTCCGTCGGATAAGGGTACCGTCGGAAATCCGTCAGAACTTTCTGACGGATTTCCGACGGAATTGATAGATTTTTAAGATTTGATATATTTTTAAGGATCATCATCATCATCATCATCATCATCATCATCATCATCATCATCATCATCATCATCATCATCATCATCAAAATGTTAGAAACTGCGGTATTTTATTAATAATTGCTAAAATATAAAGAGCTGCAAAGGAGCTTATCGCCGTAAATTTAAATAAAATTACAAAACACAATTACGTAATGTCTTAAAATTAAAAACATGAAAAAACAAAATTACATATTGTCGTTCTCTGGTTCTGATGATGAAGATCCTTCAGATGGAATATTTGCGTCTGAATCCTCAAAAAATTCTCCTTCTTCTTCCTCTGACTCTGAATGAACTACACCGAATTGTGTGAAATCAACGACAAGTGCGAGATCACAAGTAGGCTCAACTGGATCCATTGGAATATTTATGGTGGGTTGTAACGGATCGTGTGCAGCAACTCCATAAATTCTTCCTCTAGGGGTAATAGCAGTAACTGTGACCCAAGGATCTGACCGCCGGGTTACTCGAGGGTAACGAATATAACACACCTATAAAAATAAAACCACACATTCAATTAGTTAAACACATTTTAAGATACTAATTAGTAATAAAACAATTGGTATTTGGATATATCATACCTGCTCTGCTTGTGACGCTAGAATGAATGGGTCATAATATTGAAGGCTCCGACTTGTATTAACTGACGTAACACCGAATTTGTTAACCATAACACCACGCCCAAGTACTGGATCATACCAATCGCACTTAAAAACAATGCACCTCAAGTCTAACATTCCTGGGTATCGCACTTCCAAAATCTCCTTAAGAATGCCGTAGTAAACATCATCACCAGACTTCACAGATATTCCATAATCTGCAGTTGGTCTTGTACTTCGTTCGTCATGAATCCTAAAGGCATATCCACGACTGCAATACCTAGGATAAGACGTTGCAATGTAGGTTGGACCATTAACAAATTCTGTTAACCATGTTGGAAATGTTTGTCCGCTTCTTATTCCTTTAGCAACCTATAAAAATGATTCACACAAAATTAATTAATATAATTAAAATATAAGTTTTAAATATAACAAAGTAGTAAACTATTAACACACTTACGTAAATTTTCAACCAAGGCATAAAATCCTCCTCCTTAATCGCTTGAAGCTCTTCTTCTGACTTGTCTCGATAGAACGCGCGCATAGATGACATGTGAATGCTGTAAAATAACAAAAAATCATGATTAGTTAAATTTACATATCTAAGAAAAATTAAAATATATTTTTGTATTCACATAAGTAAAGTTTTGTACCTTTCATATTCCACAATATCTTCACAATTTGTTAGGATATATGTATGTAAGTGTGATAACTCCTGCTGCGATAATTTGCGTTTCTTTCCTTTACCACTAACTCGACCAACTTGGGAAAATAACTCGGGAACAACGACGGGGTAAATCGCTCTCTCATTACGATCATCGTGGCGACCAGGACGTCTACTCTTCGTACGAACTTCCGATGGGAAGTAATATTCAGCAAATTGTGACGCTTCTTCATTGAGGCTCTGTGCGACAATAGATCCCTCGACTTTGCTTAAATTTTTAACTTTTTTCTTCAGATGGAACATGTACCGTTCAAAAGGATACATCCAACGGTATTGAACAGGGCCTCCTAGTTCAGCTTCTCGTGGCAGGTGGATTGGAAGATGTTCCATCACATCAAAGAAAGACGGCGGAAATATCTTCTCCAGATCACAAAGGATCACCGGGATATTGACCTTTAAATTGTCGATTCCCTCAACAGTCAATGTTCTTGTGCATAAATCTCGAAAGAAAGAACCAACTCCTGCAATTGCTTTGTGGACATCTCCTTCAAGAAGATATTCAAAAGCAAAAGGAAGAAGCCGCTGCATCACAACATGACAATCATGACTCTTCATTCCAGTAAACTTTCCTTCTCTATAATCGATGCAGTTACGCAGATTTGATGCGTATCCATCTGTGAATTTGACATCCTCGCGAATCCAACCAAAAAATTCTTCTTTCTTAGCTGCATCCAACCTCCATGGAGGAAAAGGACATCTACCATCCTCTGAAACTTCCATGTTCTCACGACCACTGCAAATATCAGCCAAGTCCAATCTAGATTTCATATTGTCTTTCGTCTTCCCTTGGACGTTTAAGACAGTGTTCATGATGTTCTCAAAGAAGTTCTTCTCAACATGCATCACATCTAAATTGTGCCGCAATAAATGGTCCTTCCAGTAAGGCAAATCCCAAAAAATACTCTTCTTGTGCCAGTTATGAACTTCGCCAGCACCGTAAACAGGTTCATGTCCATTACCCCCACAATAAGCAGTCATTTCAGCACCAAAATCTCTTAATTGCTCCAATATAGCACTTCCGTCAATTTCAGGAGGTGGAGCATCAAACACTTTCTTGTTTTTCGTAAACAATGTTCTAGACCGACGATACGGATGACGACTCGGTAGAAACCTTCGATGACAATCAAACCAACAACTCTTTCTTCCGTTCCTAAGTTGGAATGCATCAGTCACGTCTTGGCAATACGGGCACGCTAATCTCCCATGAGTTGACCATCCAGATAACATACCATATGCTGGAAAATCGCTTATGGTCCACATAAGAACTGCCCGCATCATAAAATTCTGCTGACATGAAACATCGTACGCTTCGACACCATGCTCCCATAACATTTGTAACTCATATATCAATGGCTGGAGGAATATATCGAGTGACCTCTTCGGATGCTCTGGGCCGGGAACGAGAATAGAGAGAAACAAAAACTCTCTACGCATGCACAGTGATGGAGGTAAATTGTAAGGAGTTACAATTACGGGCCACAACGAATACTTCCTTCCATGCAACCCAAATGGGTTGAAACCATCCGTACATAACCCGAGGTAAACATTCCTTCTCTCATACGTAAAATCTGGATACAATGATTGAAAATGTTTCCACGCTTTTGCGTCTGATGGATGTGTAATATCACCGTCTTGGCGATGCTCTGCATGCCATCTCATTGGCTCTGCCGTGCGCTGAGATGAATATAACCTCTTCAACCTCTCTGTTATTGGTAAATACCACATACGCTTATACGGAATTGGAACTCTTCCACTACTTTCCTGATAACGCGGTTTACCACAAAATTGACAACTTGTGCGGTTTTCATTTTCTCTCCAATATAACATACAGTTGTCGATGCACACATCTATCACCTTACACGGCAAAGCAAGACCAGATACAAGTTTTTGTATCTCGTAATATGATGCGGGTAAAAGATTATCTTCAGGCAACATATCTTTCGCCCAATCTGTTATTGCATCAACACACTCCTCCGCCAAATTGAAGTCCGTCTTAATCGTCATCAATCTACTTGCAGATGATAAAGGCGATTGACCTTCTTTACACCCTTTATATAGTGGTTGCTTTGCTGCGTCTAGCATATCAAAAAATCTTCGTGCTTCTAAATTAGGTTCAACACTCTCTTCACCCCCATAGTACGGCACATTCTCTCTAAACGCATCATTCACCATCTCAACTGTGCCTACACCTACATCTACTTCCGTTCTATCTCCTAAACTATCCGAGACAGTTGGTTCACTAGTACTACCATAATCGTAATTTCTTTCTCCATGTAGATACCAAATCTTATATCCAGGCGTAAATCCATTGCTATACAAGTGATGCCAAACCATCTCTGCCCTAACATTACGAGAATTCTGGCAAATTGAACATGGACATATTAACTTACCTGATTTTTGCACACGCGGTTGATTTCCGGCCACTTGCATAAACTCTACTATGCCTCGTGCATAATCCTCGTTCAAGGTGTTCGACTCCGGATTCATCATTGGTTCGTCCATCCATGATCGAAAATATCTAGACATATTTTTCACTTTTTTTGTTATAGAAATCGTATATTAACAAGAAATGATAGAGAGAATGTAATGAAATTGGATTGTGGTGTAATGAGGTAGAGGGGTGTGAAAACATATTTATAACCTCGTATCCGTCGGAAATCCGTCGGAATTCCGTCGGTTTATAACGGCTCTATTCAACGGCTATATAACGGTCATACGTTCCGACGGATTTCCGACGACATTATTTTTTTCCGTCGGAAATCCGTCAGAATTTAAACAGTACACTAACGGTCATAAAACGGCTATATTAACGTTAACATTTACTCGGAAAAACGTCGGTAATCCGTCGGAAATTTCCGACGGAATTCCGACGGATTGTAATTATTAAATTCTGTCGGATTATCGTCGGAACGCCGTCGGTAATTTCCGACGGATTTTATGGCCGTCGGAAATACCGTCAGTTTTCGGCCAGTTTTCTTGTAGTGCGATTGCTTCTTTCACAATCCAAAGATTCGTCTATACTTTGTTAACTGCTTCAAACTGAATAAAACAGCAAGGGAACTCATCTTCCAGACTAGTACTAACAGTGCAGTCTTACTTGGGGGAGAAGTGCCTGCGCACTTCACTTACCGGACTACTACTGGAAGTTCCTTGACAATCAAGTTAAATGAGAGGCCTCTTCCTATATCCATGAGGTTTAAGGCTTGCATCTTGTTATTTAAAAGTGTCAACGAGAAGGTGAAAGAGGTGTATGATAGGAAAGCGATGAAGGTATCGTATCGCATCTTGGATCTTGGTGTTGCTGTTCAATGGAGTCCTACACACCAGTTTCCTCCTCCTCCTTTAACTGAGCATTTGTACACCTTTGAATTTGAAGTAAATGTGACGTCCTCCACCAAGCTTTTCTTTGATTTCCAAGTTGATAGTTACGAAGCGGTTATAAAAGAATGTGGTGTACTCCAACTCTAATGGAGATGATGAGTGAAATTTAATCATGAGATTTAGTTCCATTATCAATTTGCAGTGCTTGGATAAGTTGTTTCTTGATGTGCACTTAATTTTATGTTGTATTTGTGTGTGATTAGTGTAATATGATTCCCAATATGTTTCTTATGTATCTACGTATAAATAGTGTTGCATTTCTTCTATGCATTCATCTTCAAGCAAACAATTTCTTGCTCCGCATAAAACTAGGCAGTGTTTGAGTTTACAAAGAAAATTTTCTATGTTGCCCCAAAGATTAAGAAATGTTTACACAAAGATAATATGAAATAGATCCTCTGCTAGTATTCATTTTTTATAAGAACTAATTGCAAAAAAGGAAAAAATAAAGAAAAAAAAACTGCTTATTCGGAAATAAGAAAATTAGCATATAATGGATACTCTATTTTAATATAATTATATATATATATATATATATGATTTTCTCTAACCTCTAACCCTCTAATCCATTATTCTATTATTCTATTTTATAAAATAATTTTTATATAATAGTTTTTCATTTAATTATTTTTTAGAAAGAGAAAACATAAAAAAACATGAACTTTCAGAAAGTAGACGGAAAAAGCATGAACTTTCAAATTTTCATTTCGGAGTTAAGAGGACGTTAACATCGTTGTTAAATCAAAACGAGAGAGCTGTCTGTTAAAACAACGTTGTTTTAACCTTTGATGAAAACAAAATAGATTGAAAGCTCAAGATCGAAACAAAATGGATTAAAAGCCCAAATCGAAACGAAAACTTAAATGACTTTTTTGAAATTTCATATTTTTTTTGTTCACTTTTTTAAAGTTCATGTTTTTTCTTTTTTTACAGTTTTCCCTTCTTAGAAATATCATTTACTTACCAAAATTATTAATTGTATCCATTTAATTTTAAAGCAAATTTATACTTGTCGTAAGCCCAACTCAGCCCAAACGTAAATGGCTTAATCAAACCTATCCAGCCCAATATATGAAAATCTTATCATAACTCTTTCACTTTCCTTCCGACTATTCTCATTCTCATCCCCCAAATCATTTCCTCAGATTAGGGTTTTGGCTCTTCACAGGGTTTTATCATTTTACCATTTCTTCTCCACAGCAAATGTCTTCTCTAATGGCGATCCGCTGCGCACGAACCCAAAAACTCACCTCAATAGGTTCTCTCCTTCATCCACGCTCTTCATTTCCTCGGATCTCCTCTCAATTTCACTCCGCCGGAACCAAAATCCCGATCAAAAACCTAACCACATCCGCCGCCACAACCGATTACTACCACCAGAATCCTCAATCTCCACCACCGTCACAACAACAACAACGTCCATATCAACCTCAAAGCTTCGATTCTCAAGGTTATCAGAATCAAAGAGTTTCTCAAAACCCTAATCAATGGAATCCTCAATACGGTAGTCAAAGGCCTCAATACGGTGGTCAAAATCCTCAATACGGTGGTCAAAGGCCTCAACACGGTGGTCAAAGGCCTCAACACGGTGGTCAAAGACCTCAACACGGTGGTGGTGGTGGTGGCAACAATTATCAGAATGTTCAGCAAAGTCCTCAGAATCAGTATTACACGCCGCCGCAGCAACAACAGAGAAGCTCAAATCAAAACCCTAATCATCAGATGAATGAGATAGCTTCTGCTACTCCTAGTGTTGAAGAAGTGATGAGATTGTGTCAACGAAGGTTATATAAAGATGCTATTGAATTGCTTGATAAAGGAGCTATGCCTAATGGAGAATGTTTCGCTTTGTTATTCGAATCTTGCGCGAATTTGAAATCGCTTGAGCATTCTAAGAAGGTACATGATCATTTCCTACAGTCTAAGTTTAGAGGTGATCCAAAACTTAACAATATGGTGATTAGTATGTTTGGGGAATGTAGAAGTGTGACTGATGCTAAGAGAGTGTTTGATCATATGGTCGATAAAGATTTGGATTCTTGGCATTTGATGATGCGTGCGTATAGTGATAACGGAATGGGAGATGATTCGTTGCATTTGTTCGAGGAAATGACGAAACAAGGGTTGAACCCGAACGAGGATACTTTCGTTACGGTTTTCTTGGCTTGTGCTACTGTTGGCGGTGTCAAAGAAGCGTTTTTGCATTTCGATTCGATGAAAGACGAGCATGGGATTGTTCCGAGGACAGAGCATTATTTGGGTGTTTTAGGTGTTCTTGGAAAATGCGGACATCTTGTTGAGGCAGAACAGTATATCCGTGATCTTCCGTTTGAACCTACGGCTGAGTTTTGGGAAGCGATGAGGAACTATGCTCGGTTACATGGAGATATCGATTTAGAAGATTACATGGAGGAATTGATGGTCGATCTTGATCCGTCAAAGGCTGTTACCAACAAAATTCCTACACCTCCGCCGAAATCATTCAAGGAAACAAATATGGTTACTAGTAAGAGTAGGATCCTTGAGTTTCGGAATCTGACTTTTTACAAGGATGAAGCTAAGGAGATGGCTGCAAAGAAAGGAGCGGTTTACGTTCCAGACACACGGTTTGTTCTTCATGATATCGATCAAGAGGCTAAAGAACAGGCACTACTCTACCATAGTGAAAGGTTAGCGATTGCTTACGGTATCATCTGCACCCCAGCCCGGAAGACACTCACAATCATCAAGAATCTTCGGGTTTGTGGAGATTGTCACAACTTTATCAAGATCATGTCGAAAATCATCGGTAGAGAGTTGATCGTGAGAGACAACAAACGTTTCCATCACTTCAGAGACGGTAAATGCTCTTGTGGTGATTACTGGTAGAGCAGCGTTTTTCCATGGCTTCGTTTCGCATCATGTATAGCGCTCTTAGCTCTCGCCAAAACTATGCTAGGAGTTGGGAATGGACCCTTTTACATGAGTTTTATAAGTTTGTGTTCTAACTTTTGAATAAGTTATATTGCTTTATATCTATTATTATTGGTCTTATTCTGATAATAGAAACATCGTAGATCATGTCGATTCAATGTTACAAGATTGAAATTATATTGTATGAAGTATGAACAATGAACTTAAATTACAATAATAGAGCATAAGAGATCTGTTTAGACAATGTTCATAGACATCATCTTCATGAACTCTTCCATATTAACCAATCCATCTCCATCTACATCAACAGCTTTAACCATCTTCTTGCAGTCTTCTAAGCTACATCTCTCCCCAAGCTTCCTCAAAACCGACATCACTTCCTCCGCGCTTATCTTCCCGTCACCATTCAAATCGAAAGTCCAGAAAGCGGCTCGTATATCCGAAGATTGAATCCCTCCACTTTTCTTATATGCTTCTATAAACTCCCTGAAGTCAATAAACCCATCACCATCCAAATCCACAGCTTTAAAGATCTTAGGCACATCCTCGATCGCTCTCTCTTGTCCTAGAGCTCTTAGCACCACCTTGTACTCAGTCTGAGAGATTTTCCCGTCTTTATCCGAATCAAATCTGTTGAAAACACGCCTCATCTCGTTAACCGAAGGCTGAGAGAAACCTCCCGATCCAGGTGAAGACAAGCCTGAAGATTGTCTATCTTTAGAAAACATCCTTGAAGGCTTCCTTAACATCCTGTTCTTGGAAAGCTTGTATTGCAATTCAAGAAAGCTCACGTTTGACATTTTCTGATTTGATCACAAATATTTTCTTTGGAGAAGGTTTTAAGAAACCTCTCGATCTCAGAGTTTATATACTACAAAAAGATGATTCCTTTGGCTAAAAAAGATTATGCCTTTTAGAGTCTTGGAGTTGAAGAAACATGTGACTTTATTCCTTAGCAATTTAAGCTTCATGTTGAGAGTCAGATTCGATTCTGGGAATGAAGTTGATAAGATCAAGAAGGAACAAGATTTGGTGGCTAAGTCCATAAGGCAAAGAAATTAAAATGTGTTTTTGGTACCGAAAGTTTTGAGAAAAAGTTCATTCCTTTATGGTCCGAACTTGTACGTAATTTTGGGTTGTGACAAGAGTTGGAATCTGATACCATAATTGTTTTGTTGCTTTACAACTTTGACATCGTTTGACCAAAAAAAAAAAAAAAAATTAATAACTTTGACATAAAAAAAGTTGAATGGTATATAGGTTCGATCTCTATCATATTTTAATATTTTGCTACAGAGATCATATTAGAGATTCATCCGTTATGTTATGTTATGACTCCGTTAGATATAGAACAAAAAGAAAAGCTAATTTAAACTGAACCAAGTCAAAACATATAAAACTTGAAGAGTTAAGACAACACCATTAAGATACAAAGGTCCTTTTTTGAGTCCAAAGTATCAAATTTAACCATGATATTAGTCCCAATCACACAGCAAGAGGTTGAAAAAGAACCAGTGAACAAACTTAAAGATGAAAAATAAAGCATAGGTCTTTTAATTTCAGACATAGAACTAAAAGAGAAGCAATAAAACCATGTTCTTGTTGTGACCACAAGGAAAAAAACGAAAAGAAAAAAAGAACAAAAGCTTCTTTAAAGTTTTTCAAAATGCAAAAACAACTCGAAAAGACAATTTGAATGTTTAAAGTAGAAGTGCGTGCCACTTTAAAAACTTCTTATGAGTTTTTCACCTTTTAAAATCATTAGAATTGAAAATTGAAAAATTTTAGTCAACGACAACTTTTAAATTTGTTTTGAACATCTACTATATTTGGATAGACTTTGCTAGCACATAATATTCTTTTAAAGAAATTACTTGTAAAATCTAAAATATCACATCTTTAACTCTATATTAAAATCATGAGAATTAACTTTTTACTATCAAATTCTAATGAGGATATTATTTCTTATAACAAATAATATAAAATCGATTCTCCAAATCAAAATACAAAATGCACAAATCAAAATCCTCCAAATTGATCCCAAATCCATAATTTCGAAATTGAAACCAAAATCGATTCTCTTTGAGTTTGAATTCTCTATACACGATTTGATCTTGAATTCTTCATCTTCACATCTCCGGCAACAGACTCTGATACGCCTACAACAAGTTGAGCTCGACCTCCATCTCCGCCATCAGACTCTTGAACGCTTTGCGGTGGAGCTCGAACTCCATCTCTAGCAACAGACTATGCAACACCTCAAGGTGGAGCTTCCTCTAAAGCGCTTCAGTCAAACACAGTTACACTCATTGATTTGTCTCATTGTGAAGATTCAACTCCAGCTCCGACAAACTTAATCACACCCTTATTTCTCACTTTCGGCATTTGAGATTTGGTTTCAATTTCGAAATTAGGGATTTGGGATCGATTGCCGGATTTTGATTTTTGATACGGGGATTTTATATTTTGATTTGGAGTTTTAATCACCTCAAAACGATGTCGATTTATAACTAACAGAGAGTGGTTAACGACAGATTAACATATGCTAGTTGCTCTGTTATTGGATTTAACGACATGTTTTGATTGGCTGGATCAACGAAAATTCATGTCTCAAAAACGAAATCAATGAAAGTTAATGGTTTAAATGGCTTAAATTTAAAATTTTGAGGTTTTTTTGACATTTTCCTCTTAAAATCAGCGGGCTCCGAGTTTTTCAGATTATTGAGTTTATGGATTTATTCGGTGTTAAGAACATTTTAACATCTTATAATAGTCATGAATATGTATTTTAAATTTGTTATTTCTTAAATCTAATATATTTGCTGCCTTCTAGCCAGTTTTACCAAAAACATGTTTTGACTCTTTTTTCCGCCTAATGAGCTTGCAATGTTTGCTCATGTAGTCTTACGATACGAAGAAGGGATATATAAGAAGTGACCTCACTTGCATACGTGTAAAATTGAATCCTAATCATTGGTAGGTTTATTGTAAAGCGACTGATTAACAATGATGTTTTTATCAAATGTTGTAATATTTTATCAACGGTTGAAAACCTTGCAATGGTATGTTGAAAAACAATGAAAGATAATGTGGCAAATTTGGTGTTGAAAAATTCCAACACAGTGAAACTAAAAAAAATGGACTTCATTTTGACACAAGTTAACTTTTGATTGAACTCAAAAGAATTGATTTATTTGTTTCCCCTTAATTATGTAACAACAATTATTTCATAATAATCATATATATATGTATTAATGTATATATATTTTAATACCAAAATTCATCATTTTCATATTCTATAGATAGACATTTGTTTCATTTGATTTGAACACATACAAAATCTGTCTTTTTTACTATATATAGTGGATGTTGAATTGGTGTGGTAAAGTAAAATTGGTGTGGTAAAGTAAAACAAAATGTGAGTGGATGTTGAATTATGATGTGTAAGAAAGAGAAGATGATGTGTAATGTTGAAAAAGTAAAAAGAAGGTGTTGTAACGTTAATGTGGCGGATTAAGATGCTGACTTGGACTGTTACTATTGGTTGAAATTGAGATCCTAACAATGCTGAGGTGGATAGACTTAAAAACAATTACATATTGTCAAATTGTATCACGAATATATATATATATTATATAAACTTGGATTGCACTTATGAGAATTCGACTCATGTCAAAATTATAATTAACTAGATCGAGACACGTGTCAACTATAACTTCAGATTTTGACACGTAACAAAATTGTTAATATAATATCAAAATTAAATAATTTAAGGAAATCATTAATTTGTTAATATATATAAATTTTAATTAGGAAAAAGAAAAAAATAATCGAATCATGAAAATAAAAATAAAAATATTGAAAAAAATGGAGCGATAATGACAAGATAATGATTAAACATTGAACGATAATTTACTTTTTCCTAATTATAGGCGATAAAGATAATGTTCTTCCTCCATTAATTAACATAATTTAAGAAAAAAAATTTAAATACCTTTTACTATTAGCAAAAGTAAATTTTATAGACTTTTATTTTTATATTTAACTTTTTCCTAATTAAAAGCTATAAAGATAAATATATTTTCTCATTTATTAACATAATTTAAGAAAACAAAAATGCATAATACCTTTTAATATTAGGAAGAAAAAAAACTCTATCAGACAAAGTTTTCTAATAAGATATTTTTATTGATTTATGATGACTAACACCAAAAGTTAATTGACATCTGATCAATTAGATAGCAAACGTGGTTATCGTTATATTCATGTTATAGCGCGTCTTCTTCGAAAGTTGGAATTCAGAAACTCAAAGAAAGATAATAAGGTAATAGGAATAAATTTATTATTATTTGATGAAAAGGTAATTATTGAGTATTGTCTAACATATTAAAATAGTTTTGGATGCGTAGTCATGTGCTGGAAAGTTTTTGGTATAGCTCTCAATAATTTTTTCTAACTAAAAAAATTCGTAATAAATAAAATTTAATAACATAATGTCAAGTCCTAAAAAGTAAAGAACTATAAATTTTTTCTTCAATATAAACAAATTTGTACTCTCTCAACTTCTCAGTAAACAAACTCAAAATCCAATTATAATATGGATAGGAAAACTAATTTATCAAAATTAATTTAAAAACATATAAATAAGAGTAGTTAAATAATAAAAATAATAATTCAATACACATAGGAGAAGAAAAAATTAGATATACATATGCATATTACATCATTAGTTAGAAATCTAATAAAAAAATCGAAGATTGAAAACCAATCTTATTTTTTATTTTGTAAAAATATTTTATTTTTCTCCATTTTTTGCTATTAGTTTTTATTTTACGGGTTATTAATTATTTTCTATAAATCAGCATATATGAAGGTCTTTTGTCTAGTATATATATATATTACTAGATTTGTACCCGCGGTATACCACGGGTCAATTATTTGGATATAAATTATATTTCTTTTTATTTTTTTTATTGTTAATAAATATTTTTATTTTGTTTGTATAATTTTAACTTGATTTTTTATAATGTTTATAAATATTTTTATTTGTGTTAATATATATTTGTAGTTTTTTTGTTTATTTATTTTTTATAATATATCTAACGTGCTTTCAACGTCAAATTGTTTTATTTCTCAGTAACAATAGAAAATTTCTGTTATTTGAATCAAACATACGCCAAATAAATAATGTTATATACTCTCATTCAAACAATTTAGACCAAATCGTACCGAATTAAATATTAAATTAATCTGAACTATAAAAAAAACCAATACAATTGTCAATCATGTATAATTATCAGTCATAGTTAAACCCATTTTAATATTTGGTAAGTAGTTCTAATATTGAAAATATTAATTATATTTCTTATTATATATTTTATGATCAGTTCTCTTTGTCTTAAACCTGCCTATTTTGGTACAAAAACCCGGGTGTCGAGAATTTTCAATCATGTATAATTATCAGTCATATCTAAACCCATTTTAATATTTGGTAAGTAGTTCTAATATTGAAAATATTCATTATATTTCTTATTATATATTTTATGATCAGTTCTCTTTGTCTTAAACCTGCCTATTTTGGGACAAAAACCCGTATTGTCCCGTATTTCGGATTGATTATTCTAGATTTTTTAGTCTATTTATATTCAAAATAACTTTTACTAAATAATTTATTATTATAATAAATAAGTAGTTATATATATTATTGATTAGTCGATATTATATAGTTTTAGTATTAATAGTATTTTAAACTTAATATTTTAATAGAGTTAAACTGAATAAATATTTTAAATTTTAAATATTCGTTTAAATTATTTCAAATAAGTACCGGATTAAACCAGATATTTTTAAAAACATTTGTATTTAAAATTATTTTGGTCTTTTTATAATATAACTTTGAACTGTTGCACAAAAAATTTAATCGATGTGGGACTTTTAAATATTTTATTAATTATATGTATTATATAATAATTTTAAATAATTTGAAAATAAGATCTATGAAATGTGATAGGAGAATCATAATTCATAGTATTAATATTGCAACATTAGATAAGGAAATAAATGATAAAGAGGAGAAAAAAAAGATGCAAGTAAAGTGTTTAATTTAATTTTGATGGAATTAATATTTCCTTTTATGGGTGTTTGGATATAGGATTAGCCATAAATTTTTTAATTTTATACTTTTAAAGTGTTTGAAAACACCCTCTAAGATTGAGTATTTTTTAATAGTTTAATTTAATTTAATAATAGTTTATAAGTAGATACTCTTATATAGAAATTGATCAAGTGGACTTTAAAGTTTGCGATTAATTTTTACGTTTTTTTGTTGTTAACTGGTATATTAGCTTTTAAATATTTTGCTATATATCCCAATTACCTAAAATTATGATTATAAATCTAAATATATATAAAGATCTCAGTTATTTTAAGATTGAAACAATCAAAATATCCAAAATAGCTGAAATATCATAAAATTTAAAATGATTTACCCAAATTTTATTCAAATTTAACCAATTTTTTCCCCAATATTTCAGATACGCAGAACCGACATGAACCGACCCAAAACTGAACCAAAACCATTTCGATACTTATATGGGTCTTAGCATCCTATACCCAAAAATCCGGAAACGAACAGAACACCCAATTGCCCTAGCCTAATTAAAATCAAGATATCAAAATTAGAATCCTGTTTTGACGGATCCGAGATTTTACTATCCAGATTCGGCCATATATCCAAATATTTATAACCATTCAAACCCGATTATGGATTAGATCTAGTATTTTGGATATAATTCTACCCATAGCATGGAGTTTTGAAAATAAGGTAGTCTCCGTTGATTTTGACGAAGAAAAGTCATTTAGTAAATTATAGAAAAAGACGTTGCTCATTAATTGTAATTTATAAAGAGAAAAAGACTCGTAGACAAGGAAATGAAACCTGACAAAAGAAGGAGAAACGACTATTTATTTGCTAAGGTAAACTCTAAATTAGATAATACTGTATGTGCCATTATTCAAGAGAATTTATAACTTTAAATGTTAAAATTCAGTTGCAATAGAAGTCATAAACTATAACTTAAATGTTTCTTAAGCAATTCAATTAAATCCAAGACATGAGGATTAATTGGTCTCTGGTTGGGAATTTTTTAGGTGATAATAATCAGCGTCATATAAGCTAAATGTACATATATAGTGATAGTGAACCCATTGTATAAAACTGTAAAATATATCACATGCATATATGTTTTTTTTTTTTTTTTAACGTCACTTTTATTAATCAGAAATTGTTTACATAATCTTTTAAAAGACAACTCCTTAGACATGTATAAGAAAGTTTCAGAAGTTACAGTTTCAGAATGGGCTAATTTGGCTACCTTATCAGCTGACATGTTACATTCTCTTGGAATTAACCACCGAGAACCCTATTTCAGTAAATCGATGTGCTCCAACTGTGATATCTTCGATAATATTTTCCAAAGAAATATTCATTGTTAGATTTTGGAGAATATTAAGTAACTGTTTAGAATCACCTTTCCATCACCACGTTGAGGTATCCGCGGCACCGTGTGGTTTGGATTGAGTGAAGCAATGCTCATACTTTTCTTAACTTTTGTAATACTCCAAACTAACACAACATTTCCGATTTCCCGAAGGAAAAAATAAAAGTCTCAAATAGGAATGGACTAAAAGCTGGTTCCGGGTACCAAATGAGATTATAGGCTAAAGGTCCGGAACTCCCGGAGTTTATCAAAAAAAAAAAAGTCTCAGCAAAGACAAAAGAAAAAGAGTATAACAAAGATTGTGGTGAGTTAAAAAGAAAAAATAGAGATGATAGACATGATGAAAGGTGTACCAAACTTCCACCATTCTTACTTCTTCTTCTTCGTCTTGATTTTGTTCCCTGCTTTTCCTATCTCTTCCAACACCCTGTCAGCTACAGAAGCTCTGACAATCTCAAGCAACCAAACCATTGTGTCTCCTGCTAATATCTTTGAACTTGGTTTCTTCAAGCCCGCTTCAAATTCTCGTTGGTATCTCGGGATTTGGTACAAAACAGTCTCTAAGAGAACCTACGTATGGGTTGCAAATAGAGACAACCCTCTCCTTAGTTCAAACGGAACCCTCAAAATCTCGGATAATAACCTCGTGATTTTCAATCAATTTGGTACACCTGTTTGGTCAACCAATCTGACCAGAGGAGATGTGAGATCTCCTGTGAGTGCAGAGCTTCTCGATAATGGTAACTTCGTGCTCAGAGACTCCAATAGCAACAATCAAGATGGAATATTGTGGCAGAGCTTCGATTTTCCGACAGATACTTTACTACCAGAGATGAAACTTGGTTGGGATATCAAAACAGGATTCAACAGAGTACTTAGATCTTGGAGAAGTCCAGATGATCCGTCAAGCGGCGATTACTCGTTCAAACTCGAAACCAGAGGGGTCCCTGAGATTTTTCTATGGAACAGAGAGTCAAGAGTGCATCGGAGCGGTCCATGGAACGGAAACCGGTTTAGCGGTGTACCGGAGATGCAACCATTTGACTACATGGTTTTCAGTTTCACAACGAGTAATGAAGAAGTGACTTACTCATTCAGAATCACCAAAAATAATATTTACTCAAGATTAATACTAAGCTCCACAGGGATATTACAAAGATTCACTTGGATTGAGACAGCACAAGATTGGAACCAATTTTGGCACGCACCAAAAGACCAATGCGATGGGTACAAAGAGTGTGGGACTTACGGTTATTGTGACTCAAACACGTTACCGGTTTGTAACTGTATTAAAGGGTTTGACCCGAGGTATCCACAGGTTTCGGGGTTAAGAAATGGTTCAGATGGGTGTGTTAGGAAGACACGGCTGAGCTGCGAAGGCGGAGACGGGTTTGTGCAGTTGAAAAATATGAAGTTGCCGGATACTACGAAGGCAAGTGTGGACAGCGTAATCGGGGTTAAAGAATGTGAAAAGATGTGCCTAAAGGATTGTCATTGTACGGCGTTTGCCAATATGGATATCCGTAAAGGCGGGTCGGGTTGTGTGATTTGGACCGAAGAGCTTTTGGATATCCGGAATTATGCCAATGGAGGCCAGGACCTTTACATAAAACTGGCCGCTACTGATCTGGGTTAGTTCTTTCTCCTTTATAGTTTTTAAAATGTTATCTATCACTTAAAAGAAAACTGAATACGAAGTTTGGAAAATTTGAGAAGATGAATAATCAGTAAAATTTTACAATATATTTGTCATTATGTTTTTACTACCTAATACATGACAAGTTATAATTTAAGATTTTCAACTTTTCATATTTTACTTGAAAATAAAATACATATAATGTAGATAAGGTATAAGGATAATATAGAGATTTACTAAAAGGGTCGTGGCTTAGTAGTAGTAGAGTTTAATCTTCTTTTGGGACGAAGAGATATTTTTTAAATTGAAATGGACTAAAGACTGGTTCCACACACCAAAAAAATTACATGTTAAAGGTTCGGAACTCCTGAGAAAAAAAAAATTGGATATCCAATTATGCATTTTTTTTTTCCATAAAACATGAGACTGGTGGCGTATATTGCAAGTCAAAGTACAGACTTTGAATTTTCAAACAAACTTATTTTGTTTTGTTTTCCTCTTGAGCGAGATGTTGGCATGTTTGGTCATTGACTTAATTGGTGAAAACTTTGGACTTCATTACATATTCAATACGTACAGCCGCTCAGTAGACAGGAGTCACACAACCGGCTCAACATTTTTTTGAGTCTTAGGGCAGAAAATGTTTTTTGGATCTTTAAAATTAATTTTTGTACTAAATTTTTTTGAATAATATTTTAATAGATTTTATAATGAAAAAAAAAATATACATATAAAATATGTTGGATCCTCTTCAATCTATTTTTAATATTTTAATATATATATATATATATATATATATATATATATGTAATGGACCTTTTAGTTATTAAGACACGGGAATACACGAGATTGGGTCTCGGGCTGTCGCCCCTTTCGTCCCCCATTTGAGCCGGCACTGGTAGCGGTAGGATCCTAAGGATTGATATTATCCTTTCATTAATTATTTCAGAGGGAAAGAGTAAGAGAAGTGCAAAAATCGTTGGTTTGAGTGTTGGAGTGAGCATTTTGCTTCTGTTAAGTTTCATCATCTTCTGCTTTTGGAGAAGGAAGCAGAAGCAATCAATAGCTATTGAAACATCCATTGGTAAATCAGTAACTTTCAATTACTTTATTTTTTACGTAAACTTTTGATTATCATATATCAAGTGAAACAGTTGATCAAGTGAGAAGCCAAGATTTGCCAATAAACGACGTTGTAATATCAAGTGGGAGACACATATCTAGAGGAAACAAAACAGAGGACTTCGAATTGCCATTGATGGAGTTTTACGCTGTTGCCATTGCCACAGAAAATTTTTCTGACGCCAACAAGCTTGGTCAAGGTGGTTTTGGTATAGTTTACAAGGTAAAAAAAATGCTTGAAAACTTACTTCAGAATCAATTTCTTGAAAAGATTTCATTGTTCATTGAAATGTTTGTGAGCAGGGCAGGTTACATGATGGACAAGAAATCGCGGTGAAGAGACTGTCAAAGATGTCACTTCAAGGAACCGATGAGTTCAAGAACGAGGTGAGACTGATTGCAAGGCTTCAGCACATAAACCTTGTTCGTCTTCTTGGATGTTGCGTTGATAAGGATGAGAAGATGTTGATCTATGAGTACTTAGAGCATCTAAGCCTTGATTTTCATCTCTTTAGTAAGTGACTCAAAACAGCTTATATGTTCTAACAATTTTAACACCTTTGGAAATATGTTAACACGTTTTCGACTTTGGTCGATTTGTAGACGAAACCAGACGCTCTAACTTAAATTGGCAAAAGAGATTTGATATTACCAATGGTATTGCCAGAGGACTTCTATATCTTCACCAAGATTCACGGTTTAGGATAATCCATAGAGACTTGAAAGCAAGTAACGTTTTGCTTGATAAAGATATGACTCCGAAGATCTCAGATTTTGGGATGGCCAGGATCTTTGGACGGGATGAGACCGAAGCTAATACGAGGATGGTGGTCGGAACTTAGTAAGCAAATCATTCTCCAAAACAACAAAGAGCTTTTGTATTAAGTCCAAAAAAATAACGAAAAACTTCATAAATTACGAGTTTTATTTTTGTATGCAGCGGTTACATGTCTCCAGAATATGCAATGGACGGGATATTCTCGATGAAGTCAGATGTTTTCAGTTTTGGGGTCTTGCTTCTTGAGATTATAAGTGGCAAGAGAAACAAAGGATTCTATAACTCGAACCGTGACTCTAATCTTCTCGGTTGTGTAAGCTTAATTAAAACCTCTTTAACTTGATATTGCTTTCACATTAAAAAAAACTAATGATAAACAATAAAATAAGTATTAATTCGACTTTTATGCATATATAGGTGTGGAGGTATTGGAAAGAAGGAAAAGGGCTAGAGATCGTAGATCCGATCATTAAAGATTCATCATCATCAACATTCCGGCTACATGAAATCTTAAGATGCATACAAATTGGTCTCCTATGTGTTCAAGAACGTGCAGAGGACAGACCAATGATGTCGTCGGTGGTTTTGATGTTTGGAAGCGAAACAACGGCTATTCCTCAACCTAAACCGCCCGGTTTTTGTGTTGGGAGAAGTCTTCTTGAGACTGATAAATGTTGGACAGTGAACCAAATCACTCTCTCCGTCCTTGACGCTCGGTAACTCAAAACTTTTCAAGCCAGTATATGAACTCTCTATTAAGTCTCAATAGCGAAGGAAGAATTAAACACTATTGTGTTATGTAATTACGTAAAAGTAAAACGTGTTTTAAGACAACCCAAGAGGTTAATAATATGCAATATATTGAAATTATTGAAAATGCAAACTGAGAATCATTTCCTTTACACGCTGTAACCAAAACAGCAACAAAGAGGACAATGTTTTAACACGTTTAGGCTCTGATAAGTAACAATGCATAATTGCCTAATATCATAATTGCAGAATAAAAATTTGCATGATAAAAAGCAGCATAATGAAAAAATGCATAATAAAAATTTTGTGCAAACTGAAAAACTGCATAATAGAATAAACCACTAAAGACATGCTTATTTGCATAATGAATTTTTATTTGTATTTTTTAGGCAAAAAACAAATTTTGTATTTTTGCTTAATTGTCTATCATTAGGCAAATTTTTGTAATTGATAAAATATTTGCATTGGAAAAAGCAATTATGCCATTAAACAAGTTACCAATAAAAGGCTTAGTAAAAATAGATTTACAAGAAAGACTTTAAAGAGGTGTATTGGACTGAGTATTTGGTGAGATTTGAGTTAAAATGACAAATCATGTGTTATTGAAACATGAATTTCAAAATATCTTTTAAATCCCAGTGTTATTGGATTAATGATTTTAAAATATACAATCAAATCCACTGTTATTGAAAATGTTATTAGGATTTCATTTAAAAGTTTCAGCTGAGATTTGAGAGGAATTCTTAGTTAAAAATACAAAGACTCAATTTCATGGTTTTAGCTGAGATTTCAGAAAATTTAATAACAAAATTCCATATTCACCAAAATTTAACCAAATCCTCTCATAATTCATTAAAACTCAAATCTCCCTAAATATTCACTCCAATAAACCCCCTAGGTAAAATCCGCTCCATGCATGATTGAAATTTATGCTATTTGAATTTTATTTATGATAAAATATATACATTTGATTAGTGTATTATGAATTTTCAATATGTTTGAAGATAATATAGTTTGTCGTCTTTTAGCTTCATAAATTTGGATAGTTGATTAACCCGGCAAAACCGGCGATCAGGTATTGCTGGTTGAACCAGTAGTATATGAAAGTAATGATTAAACTTTTTAATTTTTCTTTTAAATATAATATTTTTGGTAAAATATGTTATTTATGATTTTTACATTGTGATAAAAATTTCACTATGTTGTTTGAAGAAAATAAACAGACTAGTGATGACAATAACAAATATTAGTTGATGTGATGCATTATTAGCTTAAATCAGTATTAACGATTTATATCTGAGTATTTTAATTTTATTTTATTTGAATTTAGAATATCCAATCACTTTATAATTTTTTTTTGACATACTATTAAGACATGAATGCATTATTTGTATTTTATATACAATAAACTATAAAATATTTACTAATATGTGATAAATTAAAACCGTATAATATATCACAAATTTAGAATACATATTTCTGATTGTTATATGATTTTAAATGTTCTTAACATTTCTTTGATATATGATTCGGTTTCTAGTAAAGATTCCAAATATGGTAAAGCTATGATTATTTGGTACCTTACTTGCAATTGTAACATTTATCTAATTTGTTCAACATTTTAAAATGTCCACGTACGATAAAATACCCAAGCAAAAGAAGTATTTTTAAATTTTCTTTTTACATTTGATGAAAATCATTAACTTAAAAAGAATATAATAGTCCAAAATGAGTTAATAAAAATTTAAAAACTAACGAGAAAAATGAGTTATATTCAAGTGCAATATTTAAATTTTCTGATTTTTGAAAAAAATTTCTGCAGAAAGACACTTAATTTGCATAATTAGATACAAATGAAAAAAAAAAAATATCATGTTCAAACATCTGGTGAAAAGGATAATAATTTATTAGACAGTAAAAAAGATAGATTGGTCTTAAGGTTGTAGTCAAATTTTCATTTTGAAATTATATATGAAAACACATTTTTATATGTGTAATTATGTGCGTACAAACAAACATATGATGTTAAGCATTAATTCGTTGGAAACAAAAATTCCATTTTTATACGAAAGAGATATATAGATTGAGTGTTGCCTTCAATTACACAAACTGACAAAAGTTATAAATTCAAAAAAAAAAAAAAAAAAAAAAGCAAAGAAGGAAGAGCCAATACACAAGAATAGCAAAAATTGAAAATCTTACTTTTTAGTCAAGTATACACTTAAGAAGCAAAAGAGAGGTGACACGAAACGAAACTTACTCGCTGCTTTTATTACAAAGAAAACAAAACAAAACAACTAAACCAAATTAATTGTCTGAATTAAAAGTCTATCTCTCTTTCTCAAACTATCATTACCACCACCACCACCTACTAGACCCAAAGAAAGAGTCTGAGAAGAGACGAAGTTGAATCCGAAGTTCCACAGAGAAAGATGGCTTTCAACAATGGTATTAGTCAGTTGAGAGAGAGCTTCTTCAAGGTTTTTCAGAGAGTTGATATTTCCTCGGAAAACATGGTGACTTAGTTTCTAAACTCTTCATGTTCTTAAACTATGTAATTTCTTGTTAGCTTAGTGTCTTAAAGGTTGAAACTTTGGTTTTGCGTAACAATGGGTCTTGTCTTAAAGGTTGAAACTTTGATTTTTCTGTAACAATGGGTCTTGTCTTAAAGGTTGAAACTTTGGTTTTCTGTAACAATGGGTCTTCTTGTCTTAAAGGTTGAAACTTTGGTTTTCTATAACAATGGATCTTCTTGTCTTAAAGGTTGAAACTTTGGTTTTCTGTAACAATGGGTCTTGTCTTGAAGGTATTATCTTGGAAATTGGAAAATTTTCGTTAGTTGTCTTTATGGGTCTCAAAAAATCACTGAGTTGCTCTGTTTGTGGTCTCAAGAACATGGTTTGTTGCGTATCTCAGTTCTCTGTCCCAATGTGAAGATCTGGGGTTTATTTTTTTTTAACTTTTGGTTCTCTGTAACAAATGGGATTTATCTTAAAGATTATATCTTGAAAGGTGGAATCTTTGCGTTAGTTGTCTTTATGGGTCTCAAAAACTCAGTGATATTTCCTCTGAAAACATAGCAACTCTGTTTCTAAACTCTTCATGTTCTTCTTAAAGGTTGAATCTGGTTAGAAAGGTGGAAAATTTTCCATAGTGGTCTTTATGGGTCTTAGAGAAAACACTGATTTGCTCTGTTTGTGGTTCTCTAGAACATGCTCTGTATATCGCTTCTTTGAGTCTCTGTATATGCTCTGTTCTTGTTTTTTTTTTTTTGGAAACCAATAGAGTTTGATTTAGGATCTCTAGTCTCCAACAAATGCTATGACATTGACCAATAATAAAATTGAGACTTTTGGTATATTCCGGTTGTTGTTTTTTTATTTTATCTTATATGAATCTACTAGTTTAGTAATATTGATTTTGGTATAATAATGAAACTCTAGTACTTGTATATATAAATACTAAATAGCTATTTTTTACGTTTTCAGCTTAACTATGTTATCTAATTTTAGTTATAGTGAGTAGTGAAGACTGATTTATTCTAAATTACCAATTTTGTTTGTTATGGATTATAATTTGAGCTGTGGTTCTTTTTTCAACGTCTTGTTGTGTTATTTGAGTTTTTTTTTTTCATTTTTCTTTCCTTAAATGTGTAATTTTATACTGTGTAAAAGCTTCACTCACATTCTTGTTGGGTATGTTTCTTCTTCTTATGATTGTCTCTTTTATCTTACTCACATATAATAATCAAAGAGAGCACTTCCACATGACTTTGTGAGAAACTTCTCCGATGATGAGCTCTCTCTTGGGATGAAGATAGGAGCACAATGGGGAAGTTCTTGGGACATAGGAATCTCCAAAAACCCGAGATTCTATTACTTAGACAAGTCTGGTTGGGAGAAGTTTGTGAGGGACAATGACTTAGGAGACAATGAGTTTGTTACTTTCACTCACATAAGAAAGATGTATATTACTGTGAACATCTTCAACCAAAATGGCAAAGAGATGCTCCAACCTCCACAGTCAAGAGCTTCTTCTAGTAAGCTTTTCATTTCTGGTTATGAAACAGTGAACTTGATAAAGACATTATTAACTGATTCTTTACATTTTCAGGTCGTGTCAAAACAGAACAAGAAGAGGTAATGGTTACTACTACACCAGCTGAATCGAGTCATCGTGGCGCGACAACAGCACCAGCTGAATCTAATGGAAGAGGACAGTACAAGAGGAAACTTAACTTTGGGAAGAAGAAAGCTGAAGACTCTTCCAAGAGAACTGAAAAAGTGGTTACTGACAAGAGATATTCTCCAGGCGCCTCGTCGTCTTCTGTTGCAGATATCATTATCTACATTCAGAAATCATACCTCCGCACCCTGGTAAGATAAGACTTAAAACCAATAGACACTAACTAACACACATCTTTTGTATTGAGTTTTGTTTCTAACAGAATCTGATATATGAATCAAAACATTTTTTGATTTTTTTTTGCAGCCGCTTCCGAGATATGTTGCAAAGGATCTTATACCAAGGGAGAGAACAATGTTCATTATACATCATCCAGATAAGAAGAGATCATGGAACGTTGTTTACTTGCCGTGTGCAAAAAACTCGTGGTTCTCTGGTGGATGGACACTTGTGACTAAGGAGTATCCTATTGCTATTGGGGACACTTGCAGTTTTACATTTATCAAACCAAACGAGTTAATTCTTGTTGTCTCAAAACCCTAAGAGAAGACTCCCTAATGATGATGGATTTGAAGGTGTCTTGGACAAGAAGGTACTGATGTGAAGGTGTGTGTAATGTTGTTGTCTTGAAGTATTATGTTATGACTTAGTTTGGAACCAATTTTTATTATGTGTTTGAAAAACTATCAAATGTATCTATGTAGCTTAATGTGTTTAGGACCAATTATTAAATGTTGTATGTTTGTTGTTTCCTTGAGACTTAAGTTTGATTTCTCTCTATTGTATGTTGCAATTCATTTAGACAGATCAAGTTTATGAAAAGCTTATATTACATAAAATCAAGTTTTTTAAAAACATGAACCTAAACAAAAGAACTGACTGGAATATACAAAATGATACTAAGAACTAAAGCTTGCAGAACTTGTTTCATTATAATTAAACAATGAAAATATTAAGCATCTAATATTAAATGCCATGTGGACGTGTAGCTTCGTATGATGAACAAACATTGTCGAAATGAATTGATGCTACACAGATTAATTGCTGGTTGGAACATTTACTTACGCATTATTGTCATAAAGGTCTCCAAACTGCTTCTCTCTTAAATGACCAGCTTCAGCGGAGAATATGTGGGAGAAATGGGTTTTGAATAGAGGAGACGACATCACTTTTATAGTAGTACAAATGAGAATGACTTACTCTGCATAAAAAGAGGAGGAATTCCAAGAGAAGTAATCGAGGAGTTTGACTGCACAAGTGTCTTTATGAGTAGCACAAACTAAAAACTTATCACATCTAATTTCAAAACTAGAAAGCAGAGTCAACTAAAAATCATTAACTACAACAAATTAAGATTTCAGCTTATATTTTATGAAAGATAATGATATGCTTAATTCAACTCATATCATAATTGTATGTGTAATCTTAGTAAAATCTCTTGTTAATTATATTAGAGGTCTTATCACTTTTTCTCAATTTTTTGCTCGTATTCAGTGCAAACATATGAAAGTATTTGTTCCATTCCGAAAACTTTTTTAACAAAAACACCAAGGCTGAAAAAATCTATTTTGCTTTGAAGATGATTTGAATTTTTTAATAAAAACATATGAATTTTCTAATGTGGAGATTCAACTAATAAGTAAAAAAAAAAAAGAGTTAAGTATATAACCTTATAATATAGTTATAAACAAAACATTATTAGTTAATTTCGTAGTTGCTTTTTATTCTGCTAAATATATATTATAATATAAAAGATTATATAGTTCAAGTAATAAAATGTAATTATATCTTCGTTCTTGCTAAAGTTAAACATAAAATAAAAGGATAAAAAGCTTATATGTAGATATGAAATAGTTATTTTATGCAATGGATTATGCATTGTAACAACGACACTTAACTAGCATAACATTAACTATCGGTTCTTCAAAGAAAAAATTGATCAACTAAAAAGAAAATACAAGAAAAGTACAAGCATCTTACGGAGAAAACGGGAATCTCGGTTGATCCTATTATATCTGTGATATCTTCATCTAATTCATGGTCTATAGATCGTAAATTAAGTCATCATAATGTCTCTCACAACCAAATAAATTTACATATTCAATAAATTGGTAGACTAAAAATTTTCTAATCTTATTAACATGTATTTAAGATTATAAAATCCTTTAAACGAAAGCGACGAGAGCTTTGAAATGTGATACACATATGTTTCATATTAAATGATGTCTAGTCGCAGTCTCAATATACTCTGTGGACCAAAGAAGAGAGGAGTTGATGAAATGAGGGTGCAAATAACGATGAAGGTCATGTATACGCAGAAACATAAGGTGGTGGTGATATGCCACAAACTCATCAAGTTCCCGAGACACAAGAAAATGAAGAGGTGTATCGCGTTAACATATATTGACGACAAAACACATACTTCAAATGAGTTTATCCATGAAAATATACGTCAAAATTCTCCACTGGCTTATCCTCTTTAGATTATGCTTTTAGAGTTTAACAACAAGGTGGAATAAGACGTGAAATAGTTTGCAAAAAGGGGCAGAGAACTCACAAACCTCTATTGGGGTAGTTCACGAGAAATTCAAAGAAGACAATCATTTGAGATAACCTTGACATATACAATGACTGGCTTCAGAGAGTTTCAGTGCCAAAATTCACAACAACTACACCCAATTGACCAAGAAGATTATGATGTATTCCACACGGCTGTCAATATATTTGAACTGATGGAGCTTCCAAAGAAAACTGAATTTTATTTAGCATGCATTGATGCATTTAGAAAAAAAAGATTTTGGTGTAAGTATTTCATTGATAGAGCTGAAAACACCAGTTCAAGCTCTAACTGGATGTATACAGGGGCGGATCTAGAGATAAATTTTACCCAGGGCGTTATTACAAATCTTTACAAAATTAGGCTATTTTTGAAAATTTTAGGAGGGGCGTTATTGCAAATCTTTAAAAAATTATGCTAGTTTTGAAATTTTATGGGGGCAACTGCCCCTCCCATTACTAACGTACGTCCGCCCCTGGATGTACACCGGAAAATGAATATGTGAACAAGTGGTTAGTCTCAAGACAAAATTTTGAGTGTACCAGTTCAAGTGGTTTCCCTTATGGTAGTCTATCTTCTGGTGGCAATAATTCATGGGGTCAAACTTCTGGTTGGAAATGGAGGATTCTTTGTGAATTTTTTAATGATGATACTCATGTGCAAAACAGAATGGCAATGGCTAAGGTTAGAATACAGAATTTTGTTATATTTCAAATTATTTTGATGAGAATTTTTCTGAAGTAATGAGTCAAATATAGATTAGCAACTCAGATTCTGAAACTGAGCAAGGAGACATGGAAACAACGGAAATTTTCGAAAGAGATCTTATGGCAAACATCAAGAATTTTTTCTCTAATATGTTATTGGCAAATCAAAATACTCTACATTAGTTGTTTTTAGTTCATTTTTTGTGTGTTGTGTTTGAATTTATAAAAATTATATGGTAAAATTAATAAAAATAATACAACAATATTAAATTTAATATAGTTTATGAAAATGTGTAATATATTTCTAAAAATTTTGTTATAAATTTATTTCTATTTTATATTGTACAAACATTAATTGATCTGCAATGATTTTTTTTTTTTTCACCATTCAAATATATATTATGTATCGATCGCTTGATCTGCTGCAATTAGTCTGCATGATCTTCACCACTTAATCTGATTTTACCATTCGAACATTAATAGAACATCATGATTGGTTAGAAGAAAGATAACTGTATTGGTAATGCAAAATTATGATTACCTTTTGTTAGTTAAAGTACATATTACATAATACTTTTGGTATACATTACAATTATGATTAGGAATCTCTTTGTGGACTAATGCTTCGGGAGAGAAGCTGAAGAATGGTAAGCAAGAGCCACTCAAAGATTAACTGGAGTAATCTTTGATTTGGGTGCAAGGTTGCTTTGCAACATGAACTGGCCAAGACAGTTTAAAGAAGTGACCTTCGACTTATGAAAAAAGGCGAAGATGATACATCGATGTATCGCGACAAGTCTAGGAAGTGCAGCTACAGCCTGATGTATTGGTATTGGTATTGGTAAAGGTATTAGAAGGATCTTAGAATTGAGATATAAGTCTTAGTATATACAATCACCTTCATAAACTTTACCAAAACATTAATGAGTTAACCTATGTTTCAGCGAGACTTCGATTTCGATCGAGGAAGAAATAGAACAAATGTTGATGAACAGAGCTGTATAATAATATCAAGTTTCTGAAAAAAGACATGAATCTAAACAGACGAAATGACTGCAGTACGATGATACTTGGAACTAAAACAGTAGAACATGTGAACCAGAGTCACAGGTTACATTATCACTCGGAACAATCGAGTTTCCCAGGCAAATTTGTGTCTCAAACGACCAGGTTACAGTATTCACCAAAAGCAGAGATCATTCAAAGCGGTTATAATGGAGCCGAACCGCAGATCTTCCATCCTAGTCTTAGGTAAAAGATCATGGCATAAGCTTAAAATGGTCTTCAATTTACCATGATCAATCAAGAACCAGATTTGTCTACATCCTGATCCAAATTAGACATTGCCTCAATTACAGAGCAGTAAGAGCTGTCATTAGGAACAATGCCATCACTTTTCATTTCCCTTAGCAGCTCCTCTGCGAGTTCACCGTCCTGGTTTTTACTCAAACCCTTTAACAAAGCATTGTAAGTGAGAAGAGTCGGGTTAAACCCGAGACTCAACATCTCATCCCGAACCATAAAAGCATGCTTTGTATCCCCTTTCTTACTATACCCACTTATTAAAGTGTTATAACTAATGTGGTCAGGTTTGATTCCTCTTCTCTTCATTTCCCCCATCAGCTCTCGAGCTTCCTCAAATTTGCCTTCTCCACAGAGCCCTCGCATCAAGCAATTGTATGTCACATCATCAGGATCGATTCTCATCTCGTCCATCTCCTTAAGCAATGAAAATGCACGGTCCATGTTACCCGTAGAACAGTGCCCATCCATCAATGTATTCATCATCACAACATCAGGCTTCATTCCATTGCCTACAACTTTCTCAAACAACTCATCCGCTTCCCTTGTTTTCTTTCTTCGACATAGAACATAAATAAGCGATGTATAAGTAAACTGCGTAGGCTGGATTCCATCAGTCATCATTTCATCGTACAATGCAAACGCTTTCTTCGCATCTCCATGCTGACAATATCCATTTATAAGTATATTGTAAGTAATTGAATCAAGGGCTATACCCTTTTCCCTAATCTCCCTTATCAATATCTCCGCAGCTTCTATCTTATTCTCCATAAACAAACCATGAATCAACGTATTGTAAGTATAAAACGTCGGCTCCATACCTTGTTTCAACATCTCATCTCTGTAAGCAAAAGCTGTCTCCAAATCCCCTTTATTACTACAACCACGGATCAATATATTATACGAAACAGAGTCCGGAACCAAACCCAACTCCTTCATCTCCCTCAACACCTCAGAGGCTCTTCCTTCATTACACATCCAAGACAAAATCGGGTTATATGTCTGCAAATCTGGTTGAAAGCCTTTAGATTTCATTTCCTTAATAACCATACGAGCTCCTTCGATTCGTCCACTCAACGAATACCCTTGAACAAGAGTGTTGTAAGTAACAATGGTAGGCTTAATTCCAAAAATCTCCATGATCCCTAAAACTTCTTTAGCCTTCTTCAACTTCCCTTCTTTACACAACACATTGATCATTATATTGAAAGTGTAAACATTTGACTTAATCTTCATCCTATACATATCAGCATAGAAGACCCAAGCACTCTCTGTTCTATTCAACTTTGATAACAAACTCAAAATGTGATTACAAGTTTCAGTCTTTGGATCAAAACCTTTCTCTTTCATCAAGTAAAAGTACTCAATTGCTTCATCCACCATTCTCAATTGACAACAACATCTGACCAAGAAATCGAAAAGGATAGTGCTTTTAGTCTCCAATTGATCACGGGCAAGCACCAGTTCATCGAAAAGGTCTCTAATTGAGTTCTTACGACTACTAATAGCTTCTTTGAGCAACTGAAAAACGGGTTTGGGAGAAGAGAGCTTAGAGACAACAGCGATGGCTAGACACTGTGTTTGAAAGTCCAAGCGACGAAGGTCGATGCGGTTGACGAAATTGAAGGCTAAATCAGGAGTCTTGACGAGGCTGAGCAGAGTTGTTGATACAAGGGAAGGTGTGAGATTGTCCGCAAGGTGTTCGACGATATGCCACTGAGAAGATTTAACCGAGTCGAGCAAAATATCAGAGGTTAACGGCGGTAACTCCGACTCGGTGGTGGATTTTAGGGTTAAAGAAGAAAGATGAGCGGTGGTTGGAGAATAGCCGGTGCCGGAAAAAATTGAAATTTGGTGGCTTAAGGAACAGGGGAATGTGAGCCGTCTCATGGCGCAAGGAAGACGAATTGAAGAGGTTCACGCTGTTTATGAGTGATGATGATACAAATTTACGGTTTAAAATTTGGGATTGGGCATTTCGGTTTATTGTTAAGTTTTGGTTCAATCGGTTTTCTTGTTCAAGGTGAATGTTATTACAAACCGAGTGTTTTTGGGGAAACACATAATAGTCAGTCTAATCTTTCACCCAAAAAGAAATATAAAATAACTAAAAAGTAAAATAAAAATAAAATAAATCTCTCATTTGAAAGATTTTAGAACCTGGTACAAAAACTCATTTGACACCTCTTCCAACATAGTTAGTTTTGAGTTTTGAGTTTATTTATAATTTACATTTTAAATAAAAAATTAAATTATATAAAAATAATTAAAATAATATATTTAAAATATTAGGAGATATTCTTATCACTGCACATACTCTAACTCTATATTAAAACATATATCTTTTTATTATATAAAGTTGGTTGCACTCACGAGAGCTCGACACGTGTAAAAATTATAATTAACGAGATAAAACCATATGTCACTTAATCGATGAGATTTTGACACGTGTAAAAAATATTATGTTTTTTTTTGGAAACCTAATTTCCATTCAAAAACAAAGTTTAAGCTCTATAAGGAAGAATACACCAAAGCATAAGGAGCCTACTAAATGAGTGATAAACATAATAAATGAGCTCAATAAGAGTCTTTGGGATAGGGGTGAACTCAAAGGCAACACCAAAGTAGTAAACTCATGAAAACACTCGAAAAAGAAGACAACTTTTTTTTTTTTTTTTTTTTTTTTTTTTTTTTTTTTTTTTTTTTTTTAAAGAAGACAACTTCACCATGATGGTGTCAGTTAAGTTTCCAAAACAGAACAGCTGCAGCCTCTAGCGAGGTTGAGGTTGAGTCGTTAGCACCTTCAGATGCTAAGCGAGAAATGAAAGTCATCTTCGCTTCCACTTCAAGCAGAACAAACTTCAACAAATTGCTCCATGAAATCAACACTAAACACTTGTGTCGTAATTGGGAGGAGAGAAAGCTCCTTAACAGAGGAAACAGGACTATGAAAGTCCAAAGTGACCAGATTCGCTGGTACTGTTTCAATAATCAGAGATTTTGACCCCATCTGCCACTAAGGGGAAGTGATATCCAAAACAACAACAAAACATTCAGAGAAATCGGTAGAGATTCTGCAACAAACAATATTATGTTATTTTTTTTTCTTAGTTGAAAAGAAAAACCAATGAAAAAATTAAATAATAAAATAGATAACTTTTTACTTTCTGTTTCTAATATATGTTAAATTTTATTATCTCCATAAATTTAAACTTTCTTTTTCAAATTTAGATTTTAGATTTTTCTATACTCTAAGTTCTAATAATTTTTTAATCACACGTTTCTAATTATTTTAGCGAATAAATGATAATCAGGATCTCACATTCACGAAAACTCGTCATGTGCCAAAATTATAATTAGCAAGATCACGACATGTGTCGCTTAATCGAATTCATGCTCTTTCCAACATGCGTCAGATGCATATATTATGGACGTGTCGGAATCAACCGAAATACCAGTGGAATTCATTAGAGTCTTTCACCTCTTATATTTTTTTTGAATTCATCAAGCTTGTTTTTGAAGAAACCATAACTTATATTCATGTTGAACTGATGGTTGAACTTTTCAACAATATACTCTCTACCAATGGCATTAGGGTTCTTTAGAGTATATTTGTTCATGCAATGCTTCGTTGAACAATTCAATTAATATTTCTTCCGTTATATACAACCATTTGTATTTGTCTTTGTTCTACAAATTGTAAAATCACGACATTAATTATTTTATCAAATTTAATTAATATTTATATAATTTTTTAAAAAAATGTTTACCCTTATGGTTGTTCTGTTGGAGGAGTTGAAGTTTCTATGGGAGTCGAGTCAGTTTGCTTAGAAGAGTTCATGCTCCGTCGACGATTAGATAACATACCTAATTTTAATAAAATCATACAACAAATATTGAATTTTCATAAACTTATATATATATATATATATATATATATATATATATATATATATATATATATATATAGAATCTGTAAACAATTTCATTTTTTTTTGCTTTACACCAACCAGTGATAAAAAAATAAATTGTATATACATGTTATACACATGTCTAGAAATATAAATATATATTTTATTATATTGCTATAATATATATATATATATTGATATAGTGTATATATATATATTATTTTCGTATCATTATATTATATATATATATATATTATAATAAAATAGATAGAACTATAGTAGTAAATGTATTACAAATTCAATGTTGTTATTTTGTACAAATAAAATTTAATATATTTTAATAAGATGATACATAATATTATGAAAGCACATATTATTGGTTTATATATATACAAACCTAACTATAAATATGTAATGTAACATAAATATTTCTTAATAAAGTTATATATGTTGTGTGATATATTTTTAAACAAAAATTTAAACTGTTAAGTTAATTTTGTTATTAAAAGACATACTTAATAACAACAGACGTAATTTTACCTAATACATACTGCATGTATATGTTATTAATGAGTCTCATATTGTCATCAATACTCATATTTAATAAAGTTTAAACATATTGGAAAATGCTTTTACTGGCCCATTTTTTTTTTATTCTTCTACAAACTATAATATACATGCATATTTTATATTCATATATTTTCATGAACTGAAATTATTGAAACATTCAAACTCTTATCAAAATAACAAAATACTCTGCAGTGTTATAGAAAGATAATTGTTGACAATAGTTATGATTTGAAATATTCAAGATGTCAAAAAGTTAATAAATTTTGAACTTTCAAGACTACATATTCACTCTTATTAAACGATATCTATTTTTCCTTAAGTTATATAATACTTAAATATATTCTTATAACATTTACTAATATTATTAAATTAGATAATAACTACTCCTTTAACTCAAATTTTATAAAATAAATTAATAAATTTTAATTTTATTTAGATGAAACAGATAATTATTTTTATATTTATGAGCTAATTTTAATATTAAAATCTTACTTCTAAATGGAGGAAATAATTCTTTAATTTGGAGGAAATAATTCTTTAGCTTGTAAGTTGTAAGTGTTGTTTTCGTTGTTGCATGTTAGATACATAAACATATCAGCATATTAATAAGGTCTGAAGTCATTATTAAAAGGAATTAATTATTTTTTGAAAAAAAAAAATATTAACCGGTGCATATTCTATTGGACCTATGGATATTGTTCAGTGTGCGGTTTTATAAAAACGGCACAAAGCTTTAATTAGTTTTTCTTAAAAACAAATTTTTAAAAAAAATCTTGTGAATGATGTTCAGTTAGCGGTTTTATAAAAACCACACTGAATTATGCATTTTTACCGTCACCAATCAAACCCAAAAAAAGAAGAGAAAAAAATGTATCGTCTTCCTCGAGTTCACTTTTAGAATCGATGGGATCAAACTCGTTAGCAATAAAAACCGGGCAGAAAAGTTATGTGTTTCTATTTTCTATGAGATTTTGAGGATCTGCGTCCCTTAATCCGGATCGGCAAAAAAAAATACGGATTGGATCGGTTTCTACACAACATCAAAGTTGTGAAATTGTCCGTCTATTTTTTTGTTTTTTTTTCTCAACACTAAAAGACAGTGGCATGAGCTGTAAATATATCAAAACGGCTTAAATACCTTGGAATTTTTTCCTTCCTCCCTCTCGATTAATAGTATTGATGAGAATGGTGAATTTTGGTATAAAATATTTTTATAAACAATAATTTAGTATGAAATAATTGATCTCATGTCATTCGGGTGAGAAATAATTACCAAAAGAATTTCCATGCCCAACAACAATACAACACCTATCTCAATCTATATTTTAATCTATAACCAATTTATACATCCAATTAATGGATGTCACATGTCTCTGTGGGGCTTCATCTCACTAATTAAACACGTGAAATATTTTTAACAAGAATTAACCCATGTCATATTAAAAAAACTTTTAACATCTTATTGTATCACATCAATAGTTGAATAAAAATATCCAACACCCTAATGTATGTAGTCTTACAATAGTTTGTTGGATAAAAATATTATATTGTTGAATAAGTGCATTGGTGTGTTGAATATATTTTGAAAATGAGGTGGATTAAATTACTTTGAAAAATTTTAACATGTTGAATCTCGTTGAGAATAGCTTCATTTGTCCATATGGCGCGGTGTGATTGGACCAAAAATTTTGTTGTAAGATAAGAAAGAGATGCATATATTTGTCGAGATAGTAGTGGATGAAGAGATTCTTGATTTTTTTTCTCATTCGAATTATTTGAGGTCAATTATTTTATAGTAAATTATTATTTTTATAAAAAATTTACAATAATTTTCTCATCAACACCCACTTTTCTCATTGACACATCATCGTCTCTCTTTTTACTTAATAATTCAACATATGTTTAATTTTTACCATCTACAATGATTTTGTTTCAAAAATTCAATATTTTACGCCCACCATTTTTATTTTATATTCTTAGAGCACCCACATTGGTTAGATACCCAAATGGGTTTCTCAAAAATATAGTAATAATATTTTTTCTATAAGTTAATCATTTACTTAAGTTTTTTTGTTAAATGAAGTTTCAACCAATAAATCAATGAAAAATATAGATATGAGTTTTAGTGAGTCTCTTGTTTGAGAGACTTATCTACTCTCATCTCTTTTTTAATTTTTTAAAATATTTTTATAGAGAGTCTCTCGCTCTTAGAGAGCATCAATGGTAATGGTCTTAGCTTCTTTTATATTTGTACTATTACATATTAATAAATTATTATTGATTAAAATTAAATCAATATAATTAGTAACTAAATAAATATAAATATTAATTAAACAAATAAAAATTTGGTATATTTTGGGATTTGTTGGAAGATTGATTCTAAAATAGATCACTGTTTGAATTTGGATGATTAAATGGGTAATTAGTAGAATTTTGTATGTTAAAAGGGTTATTATTGGGATCTATTTTACTAAAAAAAAGATTTTTTTTGTGTTCAAATTAAATGAAACAATTCGCTTTTATAGAGTATAAAAATGATGAATTTTAGTATAAAATATATATTTTTAAAAAATAATATAGTATAAAATAATTGATCTCAAAACATGTAGATGAAAAAAAATTATAGAAAATCTCTACACTCAATAAAACAGAACACATATTCCAATCTATATTTTAATCCATAACCAATTTATGCACCCAATCAAAAGATGTCATATGTCTCTGTGAGGTTTCATCTCACCGATCAAACATGTCGAATGTCTTCAACAAGAATATTAATCCAGTTCATTTTAAACTAAACTTTCAACATCTCATTGTACCACTTCAATAGTTGAATACAAATTTCAACACTCTATTGTATGTTTTCTTACAATAGCTTGTTGAATAAAAAAATTCAACTGTTGAATGAGTGCAATGGTGTGTTGAATTATTTGTTGAAAATAAGTTTGATTAAATCATGTTGAAAGGATATAACATGTAGAATCTCGGTGAATAACAATTAGTTAAGTCTTGATTATTTTAATGAGGCTGAACCTGGTTCTTGCAATTAGTTAAACCCTTTATGTACCCATCATGACAAGCTTGAACAACTAAAAGGAGAGTCTATTCTAGTTATTGCCACAACTGTCATTATTAGCATACATTTTTTTATCTCTCTTTCATTGCTTCTTCCTTTTTTTTTTCTTTCTTACTTAGTGAGTGAAAAGTAAGAAATAACTAGTGGTACCAAGTAAAAACATGGACCATTTCCATCTTTTAACGATTGTGCAATGCATTATTGTTGTATGTGTTGAAGTGTTTAATACTACTTACTCAAAATAGAAAAAAATGTCCAACACTATGACAATTGAAAAATGCATAAATGAAAAGTAACAATATTTTTATCTTTTTGTTTGTTTATATATATACAAGACTTTCAGGAGAGAAAAAACATATATATACACCACACAACTTTAGTTGCCTTCAAATTCCATTTATCATCTTTATCGTCATGATGCATTCAATACTAAAATAAAATCTTGTTGAGTTAATGCATGTTAATCTTTATAAATATTGTAAAAGCTTAACGAAATCAACTAAAATATATAAAAGATACAATAAAAATGTAAAGATACAAGTTATGAAAGACACAAATGTAAATCAGTGAAATATAAATGACATACCCTATTGAAATCGGTATAAGGCTGTCAATCCGAAAACTGTTTGTGGTAAACTCTCATGACATGTTTATGCAGATAATTTCAAATATGTATATCCATGTTCCATAAAATTAAAAAGATATTCATCCTATATTGTTGCTAATAAACACAATATTGACTAAGTCAACACAATAATATATCCCAAATGAAAGGCAAAAATTACTCTCAACACAATTGTATCACCCGTTTTTGCTTCAATGCCTACAACATGATCACTAATGATTTCCGTAAAAGGTACTACCAATAGAAATTTTCTTAATACTTACTATATGAACTTTATTGATTGGAATTATTTTCTTTCTAAACCTGCTTTTGCTTCTAAAATTCCAGCACCAACTTTGAGCAAACACTTGCCCCTCTAACCGAAGATGGGAGCATCAAGTTAATGTTTCCGATATCCAAAGTATCACACAGATACTAGCTTTTGTCAATGCCCAAGGCAGCGAAGTAATTAATCTTTCCTTGATGAATTTCCCATGAATTTGACATATTGTGATATTTTCTACGACATCTGCTTTGTAGGAAAACATGTTTTAGTGTACAGCAAAGGTTGTCGATGTCATATTAGGCAATGGATGATTTTTTTGTCTCATGTACTTCATGTTTCAAAAAGATGTCCAAAAAGGGCGAACATTAAGTTGTCCAATATGTGGGGCTAAAGCACTAATTGGACGTCTTCGGTATGCATCTCCATCCTTTATTTTCTAAATTCTTTTCTGACCTGTCTTTATGCTCTGCTTTCTATTTTATATCCTTTATATTAAACATGATTCGTATTGAAGTCATAGTTGATGATGATTGTGAAACAACCACATTTGCTATTTTCGAGAGAGCTTCTCAAGTACTATTGAAGACTACTGCATCAGACCTGGCTGCAAAAATATGTAACAACTTACAATTCCCAAATTTATTATGCTCCATTATAGAATATTTTACAACTCATTTCCTACGACATGAAGTGATGGAGAACTCTGCAAAGACAGTTTCTTAGGCTATCCAAGATATAGTTAGGAGAAGTTTCATATTTTATGTAAAAGTAGCAAAGTACAACTATACTGCTAAGCACCAAATGGTAATCCTACTGTGACAAAAAATGCCAGTATATTCAGCTTCTCTCATATGGAATTTTTCCTTCTTTACTCTATATCCTTTTATATATTTTTAAAAAAGCACCATATTATAGAGAAGTGGAACTTCTAAATCAAGTGAAGGGAAATCAGTTCAATATATTGACATCAAAACAAATATATTATATATTTGCATTTAAATATATAAAATTTATGTATGTGTTTTAAAGATGGAATGATGGACAAATGCATACCACAATCAACAATACGTTAGACATTGTTCAGGCAACGAACCAATATATATATATATATACATACAGTCTGCATATGCGCGCGGACATAGATGATAGATGTATTTTTTGTAAAACAAATTATAATACAGCTGTGAAAATACATTTTAGACACATTAACAATAATTCTCACAATGATAACTAAAGATATACATATAAAAATTTCCTTAGTAAAAAAGAATGAAAAATTAAGAGTTATATATATATATATATATATTCATATACTAGATTAGGATCCACGTAAATACACATGTATAAAAAATTATATTTTAAATGTTACTAAAAATATTTAAATTTTAAATTATAAACCGCACAAAATTTTAGATTTTATTCAGTAACTTTTTTTAAAAGCGGATTTGAACCTCGCACACTCCCTTTTTATTAATACAATTAAAATATCTATTCCATCACAATAAATAATAATAATAATTTTATGCACTGCATCTTAATGGATAAGAGCTAAAATTCATATAAAAATAATATGTAAATAAGAAATAAATGCTAAATTTTTTATTGATAATATTTGAATTATAAATGGTAATCCATGCATTTTGTTGTGTTTTTACTTACGAATAAAAGACATTATAATGCAACAATTATCACAATTTTATTTCATTCAATCAATATTTTTATATTGGTTAGTATTCATGCTAAACGTATTATATTTTTTTGATACATAAAAAAATCTAATGGACCAGTGACACACGTAAATTAGCATTTGTAAATAATCTTACCTCATGTAAAAATAATTTTAAATACGTTAAAAACCATAAAATACTAATATTCTCATCAAATAATCAAAAAATCATTCTAATATATTCATTATTTCTTTTAAGTTTCTTTTTGGAAAAATTCTCTCAAATAGCACCAAATAATGTTTTTGTTCCATAATTAGCACATATTTTTATTGAGGACAAAAATATCATTTTATAAAGTTTATAATTTAATATTTTTTTTTGCGTTGATTATATTAGTATTTAGGGTATAGGTTTTAGGGGGTAGGGGGTAAGATTTAGGGTTTACAACTTAGGGTTTCGGGTTTTCTAAACTCTAAACCCTAAATCCTAAACCCTAAAAATATAAGATTATGATTATCCTTTAATAAAAATGCTATTTGTGTCTTTAATAAAAATATGTGTTAAATATATCACCAAAACTATATTTTGTGGTATTTTTGAGAATTGCTCTTTTTGTGCGTTTTCACTTACGAATAAAAGACATTACCATGCAATGATAAATCATAAATACAATTTTTGTTCAATTAAGTTAATGTTAAATAATTTCCAAAAATTATAATTGAAACCTTAGTTGTTTGTGAGGCACGTTTAATTTGTGTTTGTGTTTCAATTACAAGCATACAATATTGCAGAGATAATAAAATAAAATAAATAAAATTTTTAAAATGCTGAACCGAATTTAACGGACTCTGTACAAATAAATCCGAGACGAAGTAAAATGTTAAGTTAAATTCGATAACATTACAATCAAACCGAAGTGAAATGAACGTTAGGCTTTTTTTTCTTTTTTTTTACATCAAATGAACGTTAGTTTTGGTAGAATTTTTCCAATCCGAAAAAACAAAACCGACTCAAACTAATCGAATGCACATGCTTAGATTTAGGCTAGCAATCAAATCTCAAAGAAAAAAAAATGAAATTTCTTGAGTAGAAGTTGATATGAAAAGAAATTACGCCAGAAAAAAAATAAGGAAACTATATTAACCAAAAGAAATAAGGAAATTACACTCAGTAAAGTAAATTCCACAAACAAAAAGAAATAAGAATATTACATCAACCAAAAACAAATAGGAAAATTATAACAACAAGAAATCAAAAACCATGGATATCTATCTAACTCTAAACTATTAAAAATACCCAATCTTAGAGAGAGTTTCCAAACACTATAAAAGTATATAAAATTAAAAAATTTATGCCTAACCCTATATCCAAACACCCACCAAAGAAAATATTAATTCCAACAAAATTAAATTAAACACTATATTTGCATCTTTTTCTTTCTCCTCTTCATTATTTACTTCCTTATTAATATTGCAGTATTAATACTATGAATTATGATTCTACTATCACATTTGTTAGATCTTATTTTCAAATTTTCAAATTATTTAAAATTATTATATAATATATACAATTAATAAAAATTTAAATATTTTTCTCCATATATTGTGATTCAAACTTAAAAAAAATAGACATATATTACTCAATTAAAGAAGAAAAAAAAGTGTGTGTTCAACGTCTCACATTGACTAAATTTTTGGGCAATGGTTCAGAGTAATACTATAAAAACAAAAAAAAATGATTTTAAATGCGAATGAGCAGAAAATTTGACTTATCGTGCGTCTAAATTTTTAAAAAATTATTCAGTTTAATCCAGTTCATTAGTTGAAACAATTTAATTATCCCACATTGACTAAAATTTTTGTGCAACGATTCAAAGTCATATTATAAAAAAGAACAAAATGATTTTAAATACAAATAAGCATGAAACTTGACTTATCAGACGTCTAAATTTAAAAACAATATTTGGTTTAATCCGGTACTTAGTTAAAATAATTTAAAATAATATTTAATTTTTGAATAATTTATTCGGTTTAACTCAATTAAAATACTAATAATATTAAAACTCTCTTAAAATTTTTTAAAATTTATTAATATTAAAAAAAAATTAAAAATTAAAAATATTATTAATTTATTCGGTTTAATCCGATTTTTAGTTGAAATAATTTAAAATAATATTTAAAATTTAAAACATTTATTCGGTTTACCTCTATTAAAATATTATTAATATTTAAACTATCTTAAAATTTTTTAAAAATTATTAATATTAAAACTCTCTTAAATGTTTAAAATACTATTAATATTAAAACTATATAATATCGACTAATCAATAATATATATACAACTACTTATTTATAATAATAATAAATTATTTATTAAAATTTGTTTTAAAAACAAATCGACTAAAAACTCTAAAATAATCAATCCAAAATGGATTATTATATAACAATTATCGGAATCCGAAATACATTGTTATATAACAATTATCGGTTATATGATGGAAAGTTTCCGCCAAGTACGGGACAATACATGTTTTCGTCACAGATGCTGTTTTCAAAACTTGATCCTCTCTCAAACTCATATAGCATTAAGGTTTTATATTCTGCTCATGTCCATGTCTGTGAATTATATAATCTTTCTGTTCTTAACTAACTATTATTTGTATCATAAGATGGATTTTTTTTTTCCTTCTAAATACTTTATTAATGATCATTGTTAGAGTCGGACATTACATGAGTCATAAAAACTAGGACAAACATCATATAAAGCCCAATCATATACACATAATACCGATGATCTACCCAAGTGGTCAGCACAACTGTTTTGTTGTCGTGGCTTATAAGAAAATTTGATGTCTTCAAACATGGTCTTCCACAACATGATCGTCTCAATGTAGTTTTAGAGTCTACGATTAATCATTTCTATCATTGAGGAGACTTGTACTTATTTATATTATATTATACAAAATTCCAAATATAAATCTTTGTTTTAAACAAAAAAAAACATGTGTAAGTTGAATCAAAGACAAAAGTTTATGGCAAAGAATCAGAATGTATACTACATTAATAGAAGAACAAGATATTACAAAAATCAACGAAGAACAAAGTTACAAGTTACAACAAAGAAAGGCTACAAAACCCAAAATTTATGGGCACAACAAATACAAGTATCAAGTATCATCAATGTCTTAAACAAGAGAGAACCATATCATAGGCCTCTTGACTTATTTAAATATTCAAAAGCTTTTGAATCAATCTTCATTCTCTTCTCTTTCTCTAGGCACAGCACCAAATTGATTGATTAGAATCTCAGCCACCAGTGGAACCAAATCAGTCACAGGAACACCTTTCTTATAGATCTCTCCAATATGTGAGTCACTTCCTATTCGTCCCCCGACATACACATCAGCACCCTCGACGGGCTTACCGCTCTCGCCACGTGTCAAGCATCCCATGAATCCGATATCCGCCACTTGGACTTGTCCACAAGTGTTGGGACATCCAGTCCAATGCATCCTTACTGGCTTTGTTACAGATACAAGTCTCTCTACTTCTTCTGTTACCTTTAAAGCTCTTAGTTTTGTTTCGATTATCGCTTGTCCGCAGAATTGGTTACCAGTACAAGCAACTAGTCCTTTCATCAAGATAGATGGCTCGGGGGAGAAACGGTTCTTGAGGAAGGGCTCTTGAAGTAAAGCTTCGGTTTTCGAGGTTTCCACATTTGGAATGATGATGTTTTGCTCTACTGTGAGTCTAAGCTCACCTGAGCCGTAGGTGTCAGCTAACCGAGCAAGTTCATCCATGTCATCTGCTTGTAGTCTACCAACTGGAACGTGAAGCCCCACGAAGCTAAGACCTTCTTGTTTCTGAGGATGGACTCCAAAATAGTCCCTCCTTTCCCATTGTTTCTTCACAAGATCCTCTGAAGATCCTCTCTCGAGTTTCCCGGTTGGCATCCTTTTCTCTACTTCAGCTCTAAATCCTTCCACACCCTATACATTTTTTCCGCAGACAAATCAACAATCAAGAACTTCAAAACCCCAATTTTCTAAGTAAAGATTGCAAGAAGAGTGTACTTACAAGTTCATCGATAAGCCACATCATTCTTGTCTTCTGTCGGCTTCCACGAGTTCCAAGATCTCTGTAAGCCTCAAGAACAGCTTTACAAAGTGGAAGAACTTCATCAGCAGGAACCCAAGCATCAAGCGGAATGGCTTCTTCACATCTTTTAGGACTAAAGAATCCTCCCACAAGTATATTGAATCCAAACCGACCATCTTTATTCGCAGGCATGTAAGCTAGATCATTAATATGTGGATGCTCATATAGATCATGAGTCCCAACAACACACACATTCCACTTTCTTGGCCTACAACAAACAAACCAAAAAGAATCATCTTAGCATAACCATTCACACACCAACAAAACTCAATCTTTAACATCAACGACAGAAATCGAATCTTACAAGTTAGTGAAATCGGGGTTTCCTTGAGAATTAGCAGTAATAAACTGCGAAAGAAGATTCGTGTAAGGTCTTGTATCAACGATCTCATCCGGGTCAATCCCAGCTATAGGATTCCCAACTGGATTCCTCACATTGTCCATACCACTCTGAAGACTCGTTAAACCAACAGAAGCAAGACCTTTCAAGATCTCAGGTACATCAGGTAACACAACACCACGGATCTGCCAATTCTGTCTAGTTGTCACATCAGCACATCCATCTTCACCATACTTTTTAATCACACTCGCTAAGTAACGAGTCTGTGCACTTGTTGTCACACCATTTGGTAACTTCAACCTCATCATAAACTTACCATCTGCAAAAAAATACATATAACATATCAAAAAGGTGAAACCTTTCACTATTAGATCACATAACTACAAGACCCAAATCAACTTCATTTATTCCCTTATTTAATCACAAAACTCAAAAGAGGATTAGAGAACAAATACATAAATTTTTCAAAAGTCAAAACCTTTCACTATTAGACAACTAACTAAAACACAACGCTTCTTCATTTTTTCCCAAATTCAATTACAAAACACAAAAGAGAATTAGAGAACAAATACAGAAATGTATCAAAAGTCGAAACCTTTCATAATTAGATAACTAACTAAACACAAAGCTTCTTCATTTATTACCTAATTAAATCACAAAATCAAAAGAAGATAAGAGAACAAACACATAAATGTATCAAAAGTTGGAATCTTTCACAATTAGATCACTAACTAGACACAAATCTTCTTCATTTTTCTCTAATCCAATCACAAAACTCAACAGGGGATTCGAGAACAAATACATAAATGTACAAAAAGTTGAACCTTTCATAATTAGATCAATCAACAAAACTCAAAAAAAAGAGAGGATTAGAGAACATACACTGATGCTTTCTACGATGGAAGAGACCAAGCCATTTGAGTCTAACATCAATATCTTCTTTAGAAGACTTATCACTATCAATCTCTTCCATAGATTTCTTAGCAAGCTCTTCAATACCATTCTCCATGAAAAGCTTCATTGGCTCTTTCTCGATCTTAACTTTTTCTTGTGGATTAATCCCTTTTCGAAACTTCTCCTTGAGAATGAAAAACCCATCTCTCAATTCAACTCTTGGCTCGAGCCGATCTGCGTCTAAAGTGGGAGATGTGGTTGATTCAGCTGGAACTGTGGTCTGAGCAGCGACAAGAACAGATCTTTTGTGTTTGGAAGTGAGAATGGTGTTGTTGTAAGGAGCTGTAAAATGGAGAGAGAGAGAAGTAGAAGTCATGGCGGAAGATAGAAGTGGGAGAAGGTTGAAGACGTGCGGCCATTTTTGTAGAGGGAAAGAGATGAGCTCTTGAGTTATTCAAAGGGTCAAGTTTCTCTGATCGTTTATGTTTTGTGAGGACGAAACTGACACTTCCTCATTTCTGTGTTTTGTTTTTTTTTTCTTCTTTTTTTAGTATTTTAAAATTTGTATTAATGTATGATTCACTTCGCCCATTGATTTTCTTACAAAAAGGTCGTCTTCGTGGTTTCTCTCAATTTTTATTTTTTCTAATATAGACAGCTTTGATGTTAACAAAAAAAAACATAAGCTTTGACTTTCAGACAAATATTGTATTAATTAGCATCATAATTAGCATCATAATGAAAATATTAGTTAGCATCATAATGAAAATATTAGCAGTATTTAACATGACATAATTATTTGATTATTCCATGTTTAGTACTAATACTCTATCCGTTTTATATTAGTTATCATTCTAGATTATTTTACGTAAATTAAAAAAAATAATTAATTTTTTTTTACTTTTTTACTTTTAATTAATTTATATTTAATTAGATTTTATTGGTCAATACATTAAAATAATAGGGACAAATTTGAAAATTTTACTAAATATCTGCATTAAAAATTAAAACGATAACTAATTTAAAACAAAAATTAACTTTTAAAACGACAAATAATTTGAAACTGATGAAGTATTTAGGATTGATTGGTAAAATTTGAAGTGTAATAAATAAGAGACAGATAATGAACAGAAAAAAAAATTACAAATAAGCTGAATAAAATTTTGTACCACTTTTGAACGTGGTAAAGGTATTTACGTTAATTTCTTTAGATGAGAGTAAAGTAGTAAATATGTTTTTGCAAAATTATTTTTGATTGGTAATTATCCAGCAGAAGTGAGACTAATTAATAATTATCCAGTAGAATAGATACTCTTTCTTTATTTTCCAGGAATTTGTTTTTGTTTTTCTTTTTAGATATATACAAATATATATTATGGAAATTTGATGGATAACATAACACCCGAATTAAAAATTCATATAGAACGTATTATTGACAAAAATAATATTTTTTTTAGTAACAACGCTCTTTAGGGGAAACTATTGTATTTAAATGTTCATCAATCATCATATACAAATATAAAATCAACGATAAGAGAAGACTCAGGGTTGATATGCTGATGTAAAGAAATCATTAATCACAAAATTTCACAGGGCAAATTCTTTATTAATCCAACTAAGACAAGTTGTGTAGCATCTAGTCTTGTAAAATTAGGGATTAATACAAGTTGTGTAGCATGGGACTACTTTATATTTAAATAGTGATTAATTAGATATTTGCCATAGGCGTTCTTTAGCGTTATTCTAGAGACATGAACAAATATCCCGTTTTCTTCTTCTTTTTCTTGTCAGCACCATAACATTAACTTCATTTTATTTTTTGTTTATGGTTTATTTATTATTTATTTATGTACTTTAATAGTTTGGTTAAGAAATACCATGCCTTTTGTTTTCATAAGTATATCATGTAATCTTTTAATAGTTCAAAAATTACATCTTTTCGGCTTTCTCATAAACAACTTAAAGATCCAATTTTTACCAAAAAAACTTAAAGATCCAATTATTTTATATACAATTAATTTTGGTTCATCTATTTGACCTTTTTTCAAGAATTTCTGTTATATATTTTGTTTCTTGTACAATACAACTACCAACCATAATATTGCACAAATCACTAATTATCTTCCAATCTCTCTTTTCCTACTATTTTTATTTATTGATAATTTACTTAAAACATTAAATTAAATCATAGAATAACAGTATAACACTATACACTACTGTACAAATTCATCTTACTACATAAGTACATATGCATGCCGTTTTTTTTATCTAGTGTACATTTCTCATCCAAAACATTTTTCCGATCTAGACTAAATTTTGAATTAAACTTCATTCCCAAGTGTTATTGCTCGGAAATACTTTGAGGGAAATGACTATGTTTCAACTTATAAAAGGTCCAGAATAAAAAAAAATTAGGTGTGCTTCATCAAAACTAAATCAATCTATCATATGGGAAATAAGAATTAGATTTAGAGTACAAATAATTAAATAAATTTATATTTGAATAAAAAAATAGCTAGTGGCTCTTCTAGCTTTTAGAATGTTAAAGACATAACGTATGAGTTATGACTTCTCACGATGTCTAAGAAACAAAAAAAAAAATGTTGAGAAAGACCCTTCCCCGGTTTGGCCTAAACCGCCGCCATCCAAATTATTCTTGACCGCTACTCGACGTGTGGCTTCCACACTCTCTATAACATCTTCTAAAATCTAAATACTTGACCACGTGAATATATCTATAAATCAAACTTGACCAACATAACAAAAACCAAAACTACAACCTCAAAATTTTCAAACATCCCTACTCTTTGGTCTTTTATTATCCGGTTTAGTCCGATCCATTGAACTAGTAAACATGTTATCCGTTTGATAATTTGGTGTGGTTAGATTTTAAAATCCCAAAATTTTATAATTTATTTTTTATTTGTCAAAGAAAAACTTACGATCACTTATCACAGCTTAAACTAACCATCTGGCCGGTTTCCGAATCAAGATCAATTTTTTTTTTTTTTTACGACATTGGAAATTCAACACTAAATTATCTTTTTGCTATAGGAATTATCATCTCAGTTCTGCCGATGCTTTTTCTGTCTGGTTTAAATCGGTTTATCCTTTTTATTGGGATTAATAATATGAGTTTGTAATTTCGGTTTGATTTCAAATTTATTGATTTTTCATACTAATTGAGAAAGCAAATAAAATATTTTTTATAACCTCATACGTTATTTTTTATTTCAATCTTTTACCAACAAGAGAGAGATGAAACATTATTTAATACAAGGGTTAAAAAAAGTAGTAGCAATTTTTATCTAAGAAAATGAGAACATCACTTAATTTTGCAACAAATTATTCTCTTAAACTACAAATAAATTGAACAAAAAGAGTATAAATTTACGTGGCATTGAAGCAATATATATAAATTTAGACATATTCAAAAATAATTATATAAGATCGTATAACGGTATCATTTTAATATTAACATGTGAAAGAAAAAAAAAAGACTGTCTAACAGTTATATTATAAATTTGTGTGCCGTTGAAGTAACATTAACATGTGAAAGAAAAACAAATGAAAAATGATTCTTAACTACACAAACTATTACCTACGGCATACCTACACATCCAAACTAATTTAACGATCTTAAAACTACATCAAGTTTTCACTTCGCATAGTGACATATACAAAGTATTTTGTGTCATGTGCACAACATCTCAACTATCACTTTCTTACTTTTTTTTTAGGTGTAACAGATGTGATTCTGATGACATTCAAGTTAAGACACAAATAATATTTTTATTAAAAGGAATCCTAACCTCACATTTTTAAGGTTTAGGGTTTTCTAAACCCTAAACTCTAAGTTCTAAACCCTAAATTGCACTCCTACCCCCTAAAAACTATACCCTAAATTCTAATATAGTTAACCCAAACAAAAAAAAATTAAATTATGAACTTCATAAAATGCTATTTTTGTCCTAAATAAAAATGTATGCTATTTGTAGAAAAAAACTTGTTTTGCTGCTCTTCGAGGGAATTTCTCTAAACAAAAACTACAACCTCAAAATTTTCAAACTTTCCTACTCTTTGGTCTTTTATTATCCGGTTTAGTCCGATCCATTGAACTAGTAAACATGTTATCCGTTTGATAATTTGGTGTGGTTAGATTTTAAAATCCCAAAATTTTATAATTTATTTTTTATTTGTCAAAGAAAAACTTACGATCACTTATCACAGCTTAAACTAACCATCTGGCCGGTTTCCGAATCAAGATCAATTTTTTTTTTTTTTTACGACATTGGAAATTCAACACTAAATTATCTTTTTGCTATAGGAATTATCATCTCAGTTCTGCCGATGCTTTTTCTGTCTGGTTTAAATCGTTTTATCCTTTTTATTGGGATTAATAATATGAGTTTGTAATTTCGGTTTGATTTCAAATTTATTGATTTTTCATACTAATTGAGAAAGCAAATAAAATATTTTTTATAACCTCATACGTTATTTTTTATTTCAATCTTTTACCAACAAGAGAGAGATGAAACATTATTTAATACAAGGGTTAAAAAAAGTAATAGCAATTTTTATCTAAGAAAATGAGAACATCACTTAATTTTGCAACAAATTATTCTCTTAAACTACAAATAAATTGAACAAAAAGAGTATAAATTTACGTGGCATTGAAGCAATATATATAAATTTAGACATATTCAAAAATAATTATATAAGATCGTATAACGGTATCATTTTAATATTAACATGTGAAAGAAAAAAAAAAGACTGTCTAACAGTTATATTATAAATTTGTGTGCCGTTGAAGTAACATTAACATGTGAAAGAAAAACAAATGAAAAATGATTCTTAACTACACAAACTATTACCTACGGCATACCTACACATCCAAACTAATTTAACGATCTTAAAACTACATCAAGTTTTCACTTCGCATAGTGACATATACAAAGTATTTTGTGTCATGTGCACAACATCTCAACTATCACTTTCTTACTTTTTTTTTAGGTGTAACAGATGTGATTCTGATGACATTCAAGTTAAGACACAAATAATATTTTTATTAAAAGGTAATCCTAACCTCACATTTTTAAGGTTTAGGGTTTTCTAAACCCTAAACTCTAAGTTCTAAACCCTAAATTGCACTCCTACCCCCTAAAAACTATACCCTAAATTCTAATATAGTTAACCCAAACAAAAAAAAATTAAATTATGAACTTCATAAAATGCTATTTTTGTCCTAAATAAAAATGTATGCTATTTGTAGAAAAAAACTTGTTTTGCTGCTCTTCGAGGGAATTTCTCTAAACAAAAACTACAACCTCAAAATTTTCAAACTTTCCTACTCTTTGGTCTTTTATTATCCGGTTTAGTCCGATCCATTGAACTAGTAAACATGTTATCCGTTTGATAATTTGGGGTGGTTAGATTTTAAAATCCCAAAATTTTATAATTTATTTTTTATTTGTCAAAGAAAAACTTACGATCACTGATCAGTTTCCGAATCAAGATCAAATTTCTTTTTGCTATACGAATTATCATCTCAGCTCTCTGCCTATGCTTTTTCTCTCTCGTTTAAATCGGTATATCCTTTTTATTTGGCTTAATAATTTGAGTTTATAATTTCGGTTTGATTTCCGAGCTATTTCAAATTTGTTAGATTTTGCATACTAACTAAGAAAGCAAATAAAATATCCTTTATCATCTCATATGTTAATGCTTATTTCAATTTTTTACTAACAAGAGAAAGATGAAATCTACTACATATGAAAGTAGACTTGTCCTCTCAATGACTCATCAACTTCTTCCTCCATCAACTTCCAAATTCTATTCAGTTTTTATTTTTCATCTTATCTCAAATGTAACCCTAATCTTCTCTTCCATGGCTCATCTCCCTCTTTCCTCTCCTGTTCAGACGGCAGCAACAATGGACATCCTTCCGTCGGTAACGCCGTTTTAAAGCAAGGTCCTCTGTTTCTATTTAATTCGATATCTATTGTTATTCAATTCGAGTTTCCCTTTCAAATAAGCCAACACAATTAGTGAATCATATGGCCCCAAACAGTATGTTCTGTTACGAATAATTTACATATTCCTAGATACGTCAAATATCCTTGTGTATATTCTTAAAGTGTTCTAGTAGCTCAATGTATTTGTATAAATACCGATGTAAATCATTCATATAATTTAATAAGAAGAAACCTTTTCTATATGGTATCAGAGCAGGTTTTCTAAAAACCCTAAATTGTTTTTTTCTTTCTTTTACCTCTTGTGCCGTCGGCTAACATCCTGTTACCATCGCATGTTCATCTTTTTCATCATGTCAATCACCTCTGAATCAACGGCCACTCATCTCCCTAATCTTAGTGACCCTGATACGCCCATCCTTTATGTTAACATGACTGGTATTACAAAGCTCACCACCATGAACTACATACACATCATGGTGCCTTCAGCTCCGCCTGTTTCTTGGAGGACATGGTCTTTCCAACTTCATCGATGCCTTTGCAGAAGTTCCACAACCTACTGTCACCACCGATGGTACTGTTTCTGTTAACCCCAAATATAAATCATGGATTCGACAAGATCAACTCATCTTTGCTGCTCTCCTTGGTGCGATTTCTACGCCTCTACAATCATTTATGACAAGTGCCATCACGACGTTTGAAGCTTGGTAACTTCTCGCCAAAACCTATGGTACTCCTTGTAGAGGCCATATCAAACAACTCAACAATCAGTTGAAGAAAACCACCAAAAGGTATAAAAACAATTGACAAATACGTGCAACTGATGAAGTCCAAGGCTGATCAACTAGCTCTCCTTGGCAAAGCAATTGACCATGAAGATCTCATTGAGTTCATCATCGATGGTCTCCCTGAAGACTACCATGCCGTGTGTGATGCTGTTCAGAACAGAGACACACCTATTGCCTTTGAAGAGTTTCATGAAAAGCTTCGAAACAGAGAAGCATAACTTCCGCCCACGCAACAGCAACAATTGGAACAACAACTATAAACAGAGTTATGATCAGCGACAACAACCAGACAACCACTCCTATGAACCACGCTACTCTAACCAGTCAGATCAACGTCATCCTTGCCTAGGCCGTTGTCAAGCTTGTAAAAAACAGGGGCATAGCGCACAACGGTGCTATCAGTTTCGCTTAGTTCAGGCCTCCTCATCACAGCCCCATGCTAATGTTGCGGCAATCCCGTCTCATGAAACACCATCTTGGCTTCTTGATAGTGGAGCGTCACATCATATCACATCAGATCTAAACAACTTGGCTCTCCATGACCCGTACACCGGCTCCGACAAAGTTAAGGTTGGCGATGGTCATGGTCTTCTGATTAAACACACAGGCTCAACCTCTCTTTCTACTAATACTTGTGACTTACACTTATCCAATGTTCTACATTGTGGATATATGATCCAACACTAAGAATAATACTTAAAGATTGCCTTTTTGCTTGTGAAAAGTAAAATATGTGTGCTAGTATTTACCAATAATTTCCTCCTCTTTTTTTGAACCCCTAGGTCTATATTTATACAATGATTAGTATTAAAAGCTCATAATTAATTCTTTGATTCTCTTTTAATGTGTCCGTTTTGATTCTCGCCTTTAAGATTGTAACTCCCTGATATTTGAGTTTTCTCTTTGGCTTCCTTTGGACCTTCTCTCACTTCGGCCCATCTTTCTTGACTCATTTCTCCTTGGTCCGAGGGATTTCTTTCCCCGAACCTTCTCTCCGCTCCGGGTTCTTTACTTAATTTGTCCCCCGAACTGGTTTCAAGTGAGGAGTTGCCATGTGTCTATCGCCTACTCTTTTGGGTCCTCGGTTCGGGATTCGGTACCAACATACATGTTCCTCATATGGAAAAGAATTTGATCTCTGTTTACAAGATGTGCGTTGATAATAACGCATCTGTCACTTTTGAGCCTTTGGCTTTTCAGTTGAAGGACCTAAGCACGGGGCCCAAGTAACCAAGGGAAAAGTTCATAATGGGATGTCTGAGTGGCCGCTTCTGTCTTCTTCTCAACCTTTTCCTTTTCGTGCTTTTTCAAGTATTAAAACGTCTTTCTCTGATTGGCATTCTCGTTTGGGCCATGCTGAGCTTTTGAATAAAACTATTGCAAACTTTGAGTTACCTTTATCCAATAAAATGTCCTCTTCTTTATTTTGCAAATCATGTTCAGTCAACAAGAGTCATAAATCACCCTTTGGGGATAACTCTATTCGCTCCTCTAAGCCACTTTAATACGTTTATTCTGATGCGTGGACGGCACCGCCCTACTCCTTTGATGGGTACAAGTATTATCTGATTCTCGTTGATCATTTCACACGATATAGTTGGTTTTATCCTTTAAAGGAAAAGTCTCAAGTGCTTGAAACCTTCATCAAGTTTAAAGCACTAGTATTAAAATACAGGGGTTAAAAATAGTAGCAATTTTTATCTAGGAAAATGAGAACAACACTTATTTTGCAACAAATTTTTTTTCTTAAACTACAAATAAATTGAACAAAAAGAGTATAAATTTACGTGCCATTGAAGTAGTAATATATATATAAATTATTTAGACATATTCAAAAATAATTATATAAGATCATATAACGGTATCATTTTAATATTAACATGTGAAAAGATCATCTAACGGTTATATTATAAATTGTGTGCCGCTGAAGTAATATTAACATGTGAAAAATAAATGATTCTTAGCTACACAAAGTATTGCCCACGGACATCCAAACTAATTTAATGGTCCTAAAACTATACCAAGTTTTGACTTCGCATAGTGACATATACGAAGCATTATATGTAATGTGTGCAACATCACAACTATCACTTTCTTACTTTTTCTCGTGTAACGGATGATGATTCCGATGACATTCCGGTGGCCGGAAAAATCTGACCCAATTTGGTTAATACCCATTTTGAATTGGGTCAAAAATTCAATCCAATTTAATAATTAAACCGGCCCAAATTAAAATTTAACCGGCCAAAAATTAAACTATACCATTGACCCAATCCAATTAAAAACCAAAGGAATTAAATCCTTAAATCAGACCAAATATTAAAAAAACAAATCAAACGACGAAACGATTCAAACTTTTCTCTCTCTCTTGCTCGTTCTAGGGTTTGTGAGAGAGGAAGATTTCACCATTCGATTTGCAGCTTCTGAATCTGAAATCGAGATCAATTTTTTTCTCCTAGTGTTGAATCTCGTTTTAATGAAAAAATATTTTGTAATTTCTGTTTGAATTTCTGGAAAATGTTGGTTTCGGGTTTGGCATTACATGGGTCTAAAATTGATTCTTATGGTTTCAATCTTGTACAATTAGTTAGATAAGATATATGACAAGAGTATATTAAATTATTCGTATGTTTATAGTGTTTGGAAAACCTTTAGAAAGTTTTGCATATAAGTTGTTCGATGAAATGCCTAACTTTCTCAGGCTTTTCTAAACACTATAAACATACAAGTAACTTAATATACTCTTGTCATATATTTTATCTAACTAATTGTACAAGACTGAAACCATAAGAATCAATTTTAGACCCACAAATTAATGCCAAATCCGAAACAAAAAATTTCCAGAAATTCAAACAGAAATTAGCAAATATTACCTCAATAGAACGAAAATCAACACTAGAAGAGTAAATTTGATCTCGATTTCAGTTTCAGAAGCTGGAAATCGATTGGTGAAATCTTCCTCTATCACAAACCCTAGAAAAACCAAGAGAGAAAAAGGTTTCAATAGTTTCGTAGTTTGATATTTTTATAATGTTTGGTCGGATTTAAAGATTTAATTCCTTTGGGTTTTAATTGGCTTGGATCAATAGTTTAGTTTTATTTTTGGCTGGTTTAATTTTAATTTAGGCCAGTTTAATTATTAAACTGGATTGAATTTTTGACCCAGTTCAAAATGGATATTTAACCCAAATCGGGTCAGTTTTTTTTGCCACCAGAATATCATCGGAGTCATTATCCGTTACACCGGAAAAGTAAGAAAGTGATGGTTGTGATATTGCGCACATGACACATAATACTTTGTATATGTCACTATGCGAAGTCAATACTTGGTATAATTTTGAGACCATTAAATTAGTTTGGATGTATAGGTATGCCGTGGGCAATACTTCGTGTAAGAAAATAATCATTTTTCCAAAAAAAAAAATTGTCTAATGGTTTTATTTTAAATTTGCGTGCAGTTGAAGTAAAATATATAATTTTAGATGTATTAATATGAATGATTCTAAAATAGATAATTTTGGATGTATTAAGATCGTTTAACGGTATCATTTTAATATTAAAAAGGGAAAGAAGAAGAAAAAGATCATCTAACGGTTATATTATAAATTTGCGTGCCGTTGAAGTAAAGTATATAATTTTAGATGTATTCAAAAATAATTATCTAAAATCGTTTAACGGTATCATTTAATACTAAAATATGGTTATCAAGAAAAAAAAAGATCATATGACTGTTATCCTGTAGACAGTAATTTGTTCCCTATTATTACATTTACCCTACATAAATTAATATATGGTATAACAAAAAAAAATGAATTCTTTCATAAAATAGTGTTTTTTTGTTAAAGTTCATAAAATTAGTTTGAGAAAGAAAAAAAAATTTAAAAACTTTCCAGCAACTCGAACTGAGGTGCTACTGAATGGAGACAAAAAAATATCATGACAAAAGCACATTCGAAAATTTAGGTTTATTTCACTCAAACTTTGACCAGACATCTTATCCACTTAGGTTACTTCACAAATCTCACTTAATAACCGTCAAATACGAAACAAACATTAAAGAGTTTTATATTACGAAAACTGCCATTCTGCGGACATTACTAGAAGAAAGTTCGAAAACTTATTATTTCATCAATTTGGTTTGCCGGAGGATTGCTGCACCGAACAAGCGACCACCTTAGCCCATTGTTTCAGCTTCTTCTTCGTTGTCTTTTCATCATCACCTTTTCATAATCAATCATTAAAACCGAGTAAAATCAAACAAACGACAAAAAAGAAAAAAGAAAAAAACTGATTCCAAGAAAACTGATATATACCTTTGTTGACGATAGTCTTGGTGCTAGAGTTGCTGCTGTTACCTTCCAACGGAGATGACGAGGTCACGTTGATGCTGACGTCACTTTCCGACGCAAGCGAAGACGTTCGAGACAGATGGTTGTTGTACTCTCTTTGAACGGTACGGTACAAATCTAGAGCTGGGATTGTTTTGGAGAGACTTGGATTAAAATCAGGAGAATCTGGCTCAAACCCAAACCCTAAGTCGAAGCAGCCTTTGAGTTCCTCGATATCTTCGTTGGTGACACAGCTCTTGCTACGATGATGGCGACTCGATGACTGTCTCTTTTGCTTCCTTAGCCAAGCTTTGTCGCGGGTTAAGTCCTGTGGCAACGAGTGCTGCTTCATCAGAGGTTTTGACGGCTGTGGGTTGCTTTGATTCGACATTGTAGTAGCTTGCCTAGGTTTTTTTTTTTTTTTTTTTTTTTTTTTTTTTTTTTTTCTTTTGATTGTTGTAAGACTGAGAAAAACATGTGAGCACTACACAGTTACTACTACTAATATATATAAGACACTGACGTAATTTATTGAAACGCTATTTCAATTGACTAGACCGTATAATACTATTTGTTATGTTGTATATGCTTTATTTTCATACATTAATGATTACTTATAGCCAAAACCGGATATTTTTTTCTATTTTTTTTGGTCGGAAAGCAATTCATATATGCTGATTTCTCTTTTCTTTTTCATTTTATGCAGTATATAAATTGATTTCTAATTTGATACTTTATTATGAGAACACCGAAACATCATTTTAGTAAGACTCCAATTTCCATGATGAATGTTAGACATCGTTTCAAAGTCACATACATTTATGGTTAGGATTGACACATATCAATACATCATAACGTGAAAGTAAAAAAAAATATAGATTTGTGTTCGTTTTTTTTGTTTTTGTAGATGTTTGAGAGGTCGATGGGTGTATATAGCTCAATGCAAAGTTTTGATTAAGTTCAAAGTTCCATTCAACTTAACTTTCGGGCTCTAGCTACATCACTGAAACTTTGAAAGTTTGATAATGTCTACCTATTTAAAAATCAAGTTGTATTTCCTTTTTCGTGAATAGCTTATATTTATTCATTCGATTTAACAAGAGATTTGAAAGAAACCGATTTTTTAATGTCGTGAGAGTATATACATTGTCAAACTTTCATTGGTGTATCTAGAATCCGAAAGTCATGTTTGATGGAGCTGTGAAGTTAATCGATAATTTACGTGGGGCTAAAACCTGTCAATTCTTTTTTCTTTTTTCTTTTTTTTTTCTTTTTAATGTATAAGAATCATTTCATATAGAAGACTGAAAAAACATGTGAATACTACACAGTAATTATTAATTATTATCAGGCACTAATATTATGTATACAAACGCTTTTTCAGTTGACTATACCATATAAAACTCATTTACACGTTACAACCACACATTTCCAATTAATTTATGATAGACTCATTTATGGAAAAATAATGAACTTAACAATATAAAATATCGTATTTAGCTATCACATATGAATAAGATAAAGGAATAAATAAAGTATATTGAACAGATTAATACTGAGTTACATATATGTTAAAATCATCAAACACAATTCACAATTTATATAATATATGTTTGCCATATATATTTTCGATTATTGATAGATGATGTATTACATTGTGATGAGAATCTATTAATTCTCCAATAAATAGAATTTTCAAATTTTATTTGTCCGCACATAATGGATATATCCATATATAGTTTGGGAATTGAAAAAGAGAAAGATATATCTTCTAGCTACATTTCGAAAAAACAATATGGCATAGAAGCATGAGCTTTACAACGCTTTATAACAAGAGAAAAAAGCATGAGACAAGAGGACAAAACACATTGGTGAGAATAAATACAAGGATAGAGGGACTCTTGGCTTTGAAAAACATAAGCATGCATTTGGCTTATTAACAATAATAAGAAGCAATGCTGGCATTAATTACAAAGGTATATAGCAGCTTAGTAACTGTATAACACAACCTTTTATTTATCAGAACTAAATGTGGAACATACAACAACAATTACTTAAATAGTAAACAACATGCACAAGTAACATACATAAATTAATGGATCGAGTTGTGTCCCTTTCACAACCTAATCTAAAAGTCACACTCTTAACATAAATAAACTTCACATACATATATAATGATTATCAAACTCAATTAATAACTAAGATATTTTAGGGATAAATTGAGAAGTATCGTGCTTAGATTCAGAAACATGTGTTATAAGGTTTGAATTTTAAGAGCATTTGGCTTAAAAATTAAAAAGCTGAAACGAAGAAGACTGTAACGATCGATTAATGTAGCTTTGATAGCATATGCATATTTAACTACTGAAGTCATGAGAGTTTGCCTTGTAAAAGTTTATACTGACACTCAAGTACGAGAAAGACTCGGTCTGGGAGAGAGGGTCCTATGTACTATCTTTATTGAAGTGTTGTCGTTTCAATAAGAAGACACCACATATATATTTTTTTAAAATACGTCTTTATTTAATAATGAGAGAAAACGTTTATATGATCGGAAAACAAAAGTGAATTACTACATCGCGGTGGATGAAAATAAATCTGAGAACTTTGAAGAAGTGCTCATTTTGCCAATTTATCTGCTACTTGATTACACTCTCGCAGAACCAAAGTAAAAGATATAGTGGCAGTGGCGGAGCTAGCAATTGATGTTAAGGGGGTCAAAATGTTTTTTCAACATTTTTATAGGGTTCAAAAAATAAAATTTTGAATATTTTGATCAAATTTTTGCTTAAAATACAAGGAATTAAACTTTTTTATATAAATCTATTGGGTTCAATTGACCCCATTACTATCAACCTACCTCCGCCACTGTATAGTGGTAGATCAATCCGTCTAACTGCATATATCAATGATCAATGATCAATCCGCCATAACTGCATTTTTGTATGGTTATGAAGAAGTTTGTGTAGTTCTTGACAATCTTTTTCTATGATAACGTCTCGAAAACCTCTGCACCAAAGTGATTGAGTGGTGTGGAGTAGGGCTAGACCTTCATCTTCAAGAGGGCTTGAACTTTGTCTTAATTTTAAAGATCCGGAGAGTTTATAAGAGCCATATTCATCACATATCACCCATCCAACGCCGATACGCAGATGGTTATATATACACTACAAGAAAACAGCCGGAAAACCGACGGTAAAACGACGGACTTCCGACGAAATTGCAATTTTTTACTTCGTCGGAAATCCGTCGGAAATCTGTCACTAATTCCGACGGATTTCCGACAGACTACCGCCCGTCGGAAATCCGTCGGGACGGAATAGTCGGCGGTCGTCAGAAAATCGTCGGAAAATATGAACGTTAAAAGAGCTGTTGGTATCGCAGGTTACCGTTGTATGGAGCCGTTGCATTCTGACGGAATTCCGACGGATTTCCGACGGAAGCGAGTTTATAAATATGTTTCCACACTCTTCATTTCATTTTACACCACATTCCAATTCCATCTCTCTCTCTATTTTCTTATGATATTCATGCGATTATAAACAAAAAAAAGTGGAAAGATATGTCTAGATATTTTTGATCATGGATGGACGAACCAATGATGGATTCGGAGGCGAACCTCTTAAACGAGGAATATGCACGAGGCATAGTCGAGTTCATGAAATTGGCTGGAAATCAACCGCGTGTACTTAAATCAGGTAAGTTGAAATGTCCATGTTCAATTTGTAGAAATTCCCGTAATGTTGCGGTAGAGATAGTTTGGCATCACTTGTATACCAATGGATTTACGCCGGGTTATAAGATTTGGTATCTACATGGGGAAACAAATTATGATCATGGTAGTAGTAGTAGTGGACCAACAGTCTCGGAATTTGTAGGAGATAGAACGGAAGTAGATGTAAGTGTAGGCACCGTTGAGATGGTAAATGATGCGTTTAGAGAGAATGTACAGTATGGCAGTGAAGAGAGAGATAGGTTTGAAGAACCTAATTTAGAAGCAGGAAGATTTTTTGGTATGTTAGACGCAGCAAAGCAGCCACTTTATAAGGGGTGTAGAGAAGGTCATTCGCCTTTATCATCTGCCAATAGATTGATGACGATTAAGACGGACCACAATTTGTCAGAGGAGTGTGTTGATGTGATAGCAGACTGGGCGAAAGATTTATTGCCTGAAGATAATCTTTTACCCGCATCATACTACGAGGTACAGAAACTTGTAGCTGGTCTTGGTTTGCCGTATAAGGTGATAGATGTGTGCATCGACAATTGTATGCTATATTGGAGAGAAGATGAAAACCGTAACAGCTGTCGATTTTGTCGCAAACCGCGGTATCAGGAAACGAGTGGTCGAGTTCCAATTCCATATAAACGTATGTGGTATTTACCAATAACAGATAGGTTGAAGAGGTTATATACATCTCAGCGTACGGCAGAGCCAATGAGATGGCATGGAGAGCATCGTCAAGATGGAGATATTACACATCCTTCAGACGCAGAAGCGTGGAAACATTTTCAGTCTACCTATCTGGATTTTGCGTACGAGCGTTGGAATGTGTACCTCGGGTTATGCACATATGGTTTTAACCCATTTGGGAAGCATGGAAGAAAGTATTCATTGTGGCCTGTAATTGTAACTCCTTACAATTTGCCTCCATCTCTGTGTATGCGTAGAGAGTTTTTGTTTCTCTCCATTCTTGTTCCTGGCCCAGATCATCCGAAGAGATCACTCGATGTATTCCTCCAGCCATTGATTTATGAGTTACAAATGCTATGGGAGCATGGTGCTGAAGCGTACGATGTTTCATGCCAACAAAATTTTAACATGCGTGCGGTTCTTATGTGGACCATAAGCGATTTTCCAGCATATGGTATGTTATCTGGATGGACAACTCATGGGAGATTATCATGCCCGTATTGCCAAGACAACACTGATGCATTCCAACTTAGGAACAAAAGAAAGAGTTGTTGGTTTGATTGTCATAGAAGGTTTCTACCGAGTGATCATCCGTATCGTCGGTCTAGAACATTGTTTACGAAGTCTAAGAAAGTGTTTGATGCGCCACCTCCTGAGATAGACGGATATACTTTATTAGAACAATTGAGAGATTTTGGTGCTGATAGGACTCCTGACTGTGGGGGTAATGGACATGAAGTTGTGTACGGTGCCGGTGAAGTTCATAACTGGCACAAGAAGAGTATTTTTTGGGATCTGCCTTACTGGAAAACCCATTTATTGCGGCACAATCTAGATGTGATGCACGTTGAGAAAAACTTCTTTGAGAACATCATGAACACTGTCTTAAACGTCAAAGGGAAGACGAAAGACAATATCAAATCTAGATTAGACTTGGCCGATATTTGCGATAGGGCTTTTCTTGAAGTTTAGCCGGATGGTAAATACATATTTCCTCCGTACGGGTTGCAAGGAGATAAGAAAAGGGATTTTTTTGATTGGATTCGCGATGATGTCAAATTCACTGATGGATACGCATCAAATCTGCGTAATTGCGTAGATTATGGAGAAGGGAAATTTACAGGAATGAAGTGTCATGATTGTCATGTTGTGATGCAGCGGCTTCTTCCTTTCGCTTTTGCCCATCTTCTTGATCCAGATGTCTACCAAGCAATTGCAGGAGTTGGTTCTTTCTTTCGAGATTTATGCACAAGAACACTTACTGTTGACGGAATCCGAAACTTAGAGGTCAATATCCCCGTGATCCTTTGTAACCTTGAAAAGATATTTCCGCCATCTTTCTTTGATGTGATGGAACATCTTCCTATCCACCTCCCACGAGAAGTTGCACTAGGAGGCCCAGTTCAATACCGTTGGTTGTATCCTTTTGAGCGGTATATGTTTCATCTGAAGAAAAAGGTTAAAAATTTAAGTAAAGTAGAGGGATCTATTGTCGCACAGAGCCTCAACGAAGAAGCGTCACAGTTTGCTGAATATTACTTCCCATCCGAAGTTCGTACAAAGAGTAGACGTCCTGGTCACCATGATGATCGTAATGAGAGAGCGATTTATCCCATCGTAGTTCCTGAGTTGTTTTCCCAAGTTGGTCGAGTGAGTGGAAAAAGCAAGACACGCACATTATCACAACAAGAGTTTAAACACTTGCATACGTATATCCTAACAAATTGTGAGAAAATTGCGGAATATGAAAGGTAAAAAACTTTATTTATGACAATGTATATATATATATTCGAATATATTATATTTAATTTATTAACTTTCATACAAATATGCTTTTCTTACAGGATTTACATGGCATTAATACGTGGGTGGTTTGTGGATAAGTCAGAAGAAGAGCTTCAACAGCATAAGGAGGAAGATTTTATGACTTGGTTTAGGGAATTTTACGTAAGATTTAACAAAACCCTATTATTTTCAAATAAGTGTCAATGTCATTTATGTTAATTTCGGTTAATTTTTTTCCTAGGTTTCTGAAGGAATAAAGAGCGGAGCCACATTTCCCACATGGTTAATGGAATTTGTTAGTGGTCCAATCTACCGTGTAAAGTCTTATCCTAGGTATTGCAGTCGGGGATATGGGTTTAGGATTCATGACGAAAGAAAGACAAGACCATCTGCAGATTATGGTGTTTCTGTGAAGTCTGGTAATGATGTTTACTACGGCATTCTTCAGGAAATATTGGAAGTTAAGTACCCAGGAATGTTAGACTTGAGGTGCATTGTTTTTAAGTGTGATTGGTATGATCCAGTACTTGGTCGTGGTGTTGACGTGGACCAATTTGGTGTTACTTCTGTTAACACAAATCGGAGACTACAACATTATGATCTATTCATTCTAGCGTCACAAGCAGATCAGGTTTGGTTCAATTAAATGTTGTTTTTTTACTAATTTTTATGTTTATTTCGGCGCTTACTTACGAAAATTTCTGTATTTCTTTATAGGTGTGCTACATTCGTTACCCTCGCATAACACGGCGGTCAGATCCTTGGGTCACAGTTACTGCAATAAGCCCTAGAGGAAGAATTTATGGAGTTTCTCAACACGATGCCATGCAGCCAAGCATAAGTACTCCAATGGATCCAGTTGCGGCCTCTACTGGTTTCGATCTTGTGGTTGATTTCACACAAATCGGTATAGTTCATTCCGAGTCAGAAGAAGAACAAGGAGAATTTTATGACGATACAGACTCAATTACATCTGAAGGATCAACATCATCAGAGGAAGACGAACAAGGAGAATAAAAAAGTATCTTGCAAAAATCATAAATTGGTACAATGAACTACGGTGTGGCTTGATCCCGATATGGGTACGTAGGCAGCTTTGATCGAGCGAAGCTATTTAACAAAAATAATTTATTCATTTTTAACAATATTCAAATCCAAAATAAATGTTCTAAAATAAATATGTATTAATTTAAAAACATGTTTTAAATCATATAATGTGAATATTTAAATCCAAAAATGTCAATATATAGTATAATCTTTTGTTGTTTTAAATCCTATAATGTGAATATATATATCTCTTTTGATGTTTAACTAATTACTAAACATGGTTCAATGGTTTAAAGTGTATAAACTATCCTAGAGGGCTGCAGTTCAATTGAAACGGTTAAAAAAAAAAGCCATGAAACCCCAAACCGTCGGAAATCCGTCAGAAATTTCCGACGGATTACCGACGGTTTGGGGTTTCATGGATTTTTTAACAAATTTTACACAATAAACCTCAAATAACTAATTATATTATAAGATTATTAGAGATAACACAATTTAAACTTAGTATTTAGGTTAAATTATTGTTTTCAAGATTTTGGGATGATTTACACTTTACTTCTACATAATGAAATATATACTTTAACTTACATGTTTACTAGTTCCTAAGTATAAATCTTAATTTTGATAAATTTCTTATAAACGGAGGTGAATATTGTAAACTTATCATTGAAATCATTAATAAACCACACTACAAACACATTTTAATTGAAACGAATCGAAAAAACTCACGAAACCACGAACCCGTCGGAAATCCGTCAGAAATTTCCGACGGATTTCTGACGGGTTTAGGGAAACACGTGTTGGTTTTTAAGGTTTGTCTGACAAAAGGAATAACATATATTTTTCTAAAGTCCGTCGGAAATCCGTCGGAAATTTCCGACGGCTTTCCGACGGACAGTGAAATTTTGGCAAAATCAAACATTTTCGTGTCCCGCGTTAGTTGAATAACATATATTTTTCTAAAGTCCGTCGGAAATTTCTGACGGCTTTCCGACGGACAGTGAAATTTTGGCAAAATCAAACGTTTTCGTGTCCCGCGTTAGTTGAATTTTACGAAATAATTTCAAAAATTCCGACGGAAATTCCGTCGGAAAATTCTGTTTATAAGCGAGCTCACACGAAAATTCAGAGCAAATTCTTCAAATTTTATAAATTTTAGGTTTTCAAAGTTAGATTTAGGTTTGGAATGTTAGATTTAGGATTGGAATGTTAGATTTAGGTTTTTAATGTTAGTTTTAAGTTATAAATGTTAGTTTTAGGTTTGGAATGTTAGTTTTAAGTTTTGGAATGTTAGATTTAGTTTTTGTGATGTTAGATATGGGTTTTGAATCTTAGTTTTAGGTTTGGAATGTTAGATTTAGGTTTGGAATGTTAGATTTAGGTTTTTAATGTTAGTTTTAAGTTATAAATGTTAGTTTTAGGTTTGGAATGTTAGTTTTAAGTTTTGGAATGTTAGATTTAGTTTTTGTGATGTTAGATATGGGTTTTGAATCTTAGTTTTAGGTTTGCAATGTTAGATTTAGGTTTGGAATGTTAGATTTAGGTTTTTAATGTTAGTTTTAAGTTATAAATGTTAGTTTTAGGTTTGGAATGTTAGTTTTAAGTTTTGTAATGTTAGATTTAGTTTTTGTGATGTTAGATATGGGTTTTGAATCTTAGTTTTAGGTTTGGAATGTTAGATTTAGGTTTGGAATGTTAGATTTAGGTTTTTAATGTTAGTTTTAAGTTATAAATGTTAGTTTTAGGTTTGGAATGTTAGTTTTAAGTTTTGGAATGTTAGATTTAGTTTTTGTGATGTTAGATATGGGTTTTGAATCTTAGTTTTAGGTTTGCAATGTTAGATTTAGGTTTGGAATGTTAGATTTAGGTTTTTAATGTTAGTTTTAAGTTATAAATGTTAGTTTTAGGTTTGTAATGTTAGTTTTAAGTTTTGGAATGTTAGATTTAGTTTTTGTGATATTAGATATGGGTTTTGAATCTTAGTTTTAGGTTTGGAATCTTATATTTAGATTTTAGAATGTTAGATTTAGGTTTTCAATTAACATATTTAGGTTTGAAATTTTAGTTTTAGGATAATAATGTTATATTAAGATTTTCGAATGTTAGATTTAAGTTTTGAATGTTAGATTTAGGTTTGGAATTTTAGTTTTAGGATAATAATGTTAGATTTAGGTTTTGTAATTAGATTTAGGTTTGAAATGTTTCTTTTAGGTTTCTAATGTTTAGTTTTAGGTTTGGAATGTTAGATTTAGGTTTATAATGTTAGTTTTAGGATAAAATTGTTAGATTTATATTTTGGAATGTTAGATTTAGGTTTTCAATTAACATATTTAGGTTTAGAATTTTAGTTTTAGGATAATAATGTTATATTAAGATTTTCAAATGTTAGATTTAAGTTTTGAATGTTAGATTTAGGTTTGGAATTTTAGTTTTAGGATAATAATGTTAGATTTAGGTTTTGTAATTAGATTTAGGTTTGAAATATTTCTTTTAGGTTTCTAATGTTTAGTTTTAGGTTTGGAATGTTAGATTTAGGTTTATAATGTTAGTTTTAGGATAAAATTGTTAGATTTATATTTTGGAATGTTAGATTTAGGTTTTCAATTAACATATTTAGGTTTTGAATTTTTGTTTTAGGATAATAATGTTATATTAAGATTTTCAAATGTTAGATTTAAGTTTTGAATGTTAGATTTAGGTTTGGAATTTTAGTTTTAGGATAATAATGTTAGATTTAGGTTTTGTAATTAGATTTAGGTTTGAAATGTTTCTTTTAGGTTTCTAATGTTTAGTTTTAGGTTTGGAATGTTAGATTTAGGTTTATAATGTTAGTTTTAGGATAAAATTGTTAGATTTATATTTTGGAATGTTAGATTTAGTTTTTCAATTAACATATTTAGGTTTTGAATTTTAGTTTTAGGATAATAATGTTATATTAAGATTTTCAAATGTTAGATTTAAGTTTTGAATGTTAGATTTAGGTTTGGAATTTTAGTTTTAGGATAATAATGTTAGATTTAGGTTTTGTAATTAGATTTAGGTTTGAAATGTTTCTTTTAGGTTTCTAATGTTTAGTTTTAGGTTTGGAATGTTAGATTTAGGTTTATAATGTTAGTTTTAGGATAAAATTGTTAGATTTATATTTTGAAATGTTAGATTTAGGTTTTTAATTAACATATTTAGGTTTGGAATTTTAGTTTTAGGATAATAATGTTATATTAAGATTTTCAAATGTTAGATTTAAGTTTTGAATGTTAGATTTAGGTTTGGAATTTTAGTTTTAGGATAATAATGTTAGATTTAGGTTTTGTAATTAGATTTAGGTTTGAAATGTTTCTTTTAGGTTTCTAATGTTTAGTTTTAGGTTTGGAATGTTAGATTTAGGTTTATAATGTTAGTTTTAGGATAAAATTGTTAGATTTATATTTTGAAATGTTAGATTTAGGTTTTTAATTAACATATTTAGGTTTGGAATTTTAGTTTTAGGATAATAATGTTATATTAAGATTTTCAAATGTTAGATTTAAGTTTTTAATGTTAGATTTAGGTTTGGAATTTTAGTTTTAGGATAATAATGTTAGATTTAGGTTTTGTAATTAGATTTAGGTTTGAAATGTTTTTTTTAGGTTTCTAATGTTTAGTTTTAGGTTTGGAATGCTAGATTTAGATTTTGAAATTTTAGATTTAGTTTAAGGTTTGAAATCTTATATTTAGATTTTCGATTGTTAGATTTAAACTTTGATTTGTATATTTATATAGGATATTTGTAAATTTATATTTTTTTTTCTTTTTCAATATTTGAGAATGAATTTTTTAATTATATAAAATTTGAATTTTGTAATTGTTTTAAATTATTATTATTAATATTTATTTCATTTCTATATTTTTAAATATAGAATTATTTATTAAATTATTTATTAAATTATTTTGGATTTTAAATAATTTTTTTTTTTGAATTAATATTCGGAATATATAATTATTTATTAAATAATTTTTTTTTATTATAATTTAGCCAATCCGTCGGAAATACGTCGGAAATCCGTCGGAATATTTCCGACGGATTTCCGACGGCTTATATTCTGACGGATTCCGACGGAATGATGAAACGAGTAAACCGACGGCTTGCCGGAACACGGAAACCGACGGATTTCCGACGGCTTGCCGGAAAACGGAAACCGACGGATTTCCGACGGCTTGCCGGAACACGGAAACCGACGGATTTCCGACAGATTGCCGGAACCGAAAAACCGACGGATTTCTGACAGATTTCTGATTCATATTTTCCGTCGGAAATACCGACGATTTTCCGACGAATTTTCTATTTCCGACGAGATAGAAGCGACGGACGAATTCGTCGGAAATCCGTCAGAATTGGCCAATTCCGACGGATTTGGCCGTCAGTTTCGCACCAGTTTTCTTGTAGTGATATAGCTAGCATCAATATTACATTTGACGAGTCCTGGTGATGGTGTTTGCCAATTGTGAGAAGATGGTGGAGCTGGCGGGTGCGTAGACTGGGACGATTGGGGTGAAGATAAGGCTGATAACCATTCCATAATATTGTCATCTGCTTTTGTAGCAACGGTAGCCAGAACATGGGATATTTTATTGAAAATCAGATAATTTCGTGACTTCCATAATTGCCACCCTAACCAGATATATTTAATCATTCCTAATTTGTAGTGTTTCCTTCATCAAATGATATCAATTTTGGAGCCATAGATCTAGGCGAAATCATTTGAGACATGAAAACGAAATCCAAACAGAAATGTAAAGAAACGTAACCTAAAAATGTTGGGATTGCGAGCGAGATTGGTTTCTCGCAAAAGAGTGGCGGTGGTGCGTATATGTGGCAATTCACTTTAAGAAACACTCTTATTGCTTTTAAGACAAGCTCGAATATGTCATACTTTACTTTAAAGCCAAAAGACCTTTATGTAGGAATATAAATTGAGAGATTCCATAATTCGGAAAGTTTTAAGAATCAAAGACTAAAACCTTTGAATATAGTGAAACTAAAAGAAGAATATAGACTTAATAATCTCAGGTTCTCTTTTTATCTCGATTATGAGACATCCTAACTCAGGAATAACAGTACCCGGAGCCCTAAATTCAAGCGCGCAATAAGGTCGATAACGTTTTGACTCCTAGAATATTGTGTGAAGAGTTCTTCATCAATCATCCCAATACCCTTCTCTCTTGCTCTGTAATTGGGCCAGAGTGTTGGTATCTCTCTCGTCTCTTCAAACCAAATAGTCTTTAGAGAAGAATACATACAAGAAAGAGTTAATCTCGTGGTCTAGTTAGATACTACTAGCTCATTTCCCACTTTACATTAGACTTGTACACCATCACATCCAAGGAAACACAATTCCTGAAAAGCTACTCACTTAAGTTCTCTTCCCTACATGACAAAACAAGTTCCAAGCATAACATTCATATTATCCTAAAACATTCACAAGTCATAACACAAGTTCTACTCACTTTGAACCCATTTTTCTTTTGTTGAAATGACACTCTTCTTCCTACTCAAAGGTAAGATCCTCAATTGATTCTATTGTAACCTTTCAAACTTATCCAAATTGAATCAGTGAAAAGGCCACAGTCCATATTGCTTTTTCTTTCTTTATAAACAGAGTCTGCACTTCGATTCAAGTACTCTACTAATATTCACTACACAATAACTTCTTAAGAACAAATCAAACAAAAGGAAACTTACATTCTAGACAATTACTACATAGTTTATGAGAGTTGTATCGAACCACATTGATGATATTGATACTTCCCTCTAATTTATGCTTGGGCCACCTCTTTAACAATTCTGAAATAACTGTGTCTTTCTGATGCGAGAATGGATAGCGACCAGGAGGAACAGCCGATGGCCGAGGAAATGTTGGACGCGGTCGAGGACACGTTCGGACCGGTCGAGAAGAAAGTTCCGGATGAGCCACTTGGAGCAAGGACGCGATCTTGGTCGGCCACAGAAGCATTGAGCGTACCAGTTGGGACAATGACACGTTCTAAGACTAAGGAACTCATTCATACAGTTGGAACATTGCTACGACAAGCTTTGGTTCAAAGGGGTCACTCGGACGCTAATGATACCGCGGCCACGTTGGTCTTGGTTCATGTCCGGGATGATTATCAAGCCCTATGGCTCACCTACACTCTTTTTCCCTTGCCTTTGGTTTTTCCCAAGTGGTTTTCCAAAGGAAGGTTTTTAATGAGGTTCGTGGTCCATAGGTTCATCCTTGCTTGGTGCTAGTCCGACCTAGTCCGGCCTTCTCGAGAATATTTGGCGCGGACCGACTATCTCTTATCTTTCTATCTTTTCTATTTTAGTTATTTAAATGTTTAAACTTATGTTTGAGAATGTTATTTGGGCGCGGGGTTGTGTTTTGTGCCTTAGTCGTTGGTAAGTTCCAAGGCCTGTCTTGGAACTCGCCGAGACTTTAATGCTCCGCTCCTCCTCTCTTCTCCTCTTCGTCTCCTCTCTTCTTTATATCCTCTGACACTCTATGATATTTCTTAACCTCTTTTTGAATAAAAATTATCTTTCTATCTTTTTTTTTTCGAGTGATTCGAATCAGAAACCCAAGAACAATCCTAGTGATTAGGTTGTTCGAACCAGACTTATCAAGAGGCCTTCCGCATCCTCTCGTGGCGTCTATCCTTCCACCCAACTCTAGATCAGCTTGCTGTTCAAGCCTGGAGTCTAAACTTGTCACCTTAACTTCCAGTGAGTGATTGGGACACGATTCTCCATCCAGAATCGTATCAAGTGGTATCAGAGCAACATTGAGAAGTTAAGTGATTTTCGTACCAACTTGCGTGAATTTTAATTAAATATTGGCTTGTGATAAAATCGTGAAATCAATTGGATCGGAACCGATTTTGCGTCTAGTATTTGTTAAAATTGGTTTGGGAAGTTTTGGTTATGTTTTGATAATTTTCCGAGATCGTTTTCTGAAAACAGTCGTTGACAGTGTTCATCCGATGAAATTGAATACCAAGAGTCATTTTCGTGTTTTTCAGTATTAGGACCGATTTGATTATCAAAAGGACTCTTTACTGGTGTATTTTGTTGTGTTGTTTCAGGCAGAGATGGCCGATCATGATGAGGAGACACTCAGAAACCGCAACAAGCAACTCGTTGAAGCGATTACAGCAAACATGGAGCAAGTAATGGATAACAACATGGCTGCACTTCGTCAAGGACTTCATCAAGGACTTCAACAAGAGCAGAGCAGAGCAAGGAAAATGAGGGAACCTGATCTTAATCCCAAGCCGCCAGACAATACAACGAGATCAACTTGGCGCAGCCCGCATAAAACCTCTCACGCTCCCAAATCTGTGTTTTGTTTTGATTTTCAACCAACTAATGAGTTTCTACTTTGGAAATTTTCAGGAAAAGAAAACTACTTAGAGTGGGAACAAAACATGGAGGATTGGTTCTATTACAATCACATTCTGAAAGAGAAGAGGTTAGATTATGCCATTGGCCGACTCATTGGAGATGCTTACAAATGGTTGTTGGATGAAGTTTATGAACGCTGGTATTACAACAAGCCGACTATCACGACCTGGAGAGATCTTAAGGAACTACTAAGGAATAAGTATGTTCCACAAGCACCACCAGAACTACTACAACAAGCTCCAAGCCAAGAATCGCCTAAAGAAGCAACAACACGAGCATTAGGAGGGTTTACTCAAACTGAAGCAGTTCTGGCCAACAATAACTTACCTACAGCTTGTCACAGTGTTGAGACTAATGAGAAACCACCAGACGTTTTGCCACTAGTGAATACCCGAGATTGTACCATTTCGGTGTCAAAACCTTTTCAAGAAAAGAAGATTAGTCTTGTACCATTGCCACCAGATGAAGTATATCTTGACAAAACCAAACTCAAAGGTAAGCAAGAACAAGGTAAGCAAGCTAATTACTTGGTCATGTCTGGTAAAGAGAAAGAGGATGAACCTTTTGATTCAAATTTATTCACCTCTTTGAATAAAATCACTTGTGCTTCTAACCCTCCACCGGTGCCACCGAGTGAACTTAAATTTTTGCAGGATGTGTCTATAGGTACTGAACCGAAGAAGCTACAGCCTAATCACTCCTACAACTACAATGTGGCGATGATCTATGGTGATGGAATTCAAGATAAAGCTAAAGAAAAAGATGAGCAAAGTGATGACAGCTTTCTTAAGGAGATGCAACCAGTTCAAGCCAGGAGTATTTCGGCTCAACAAGGATTTTTCATGGGCTTTAGAACGATTTCTAATGGCTCTAAATCGATGAAAGTACAACCTCGTCCTGTTGTTGATTTTCTACTAACTAACATGGAGTTTTCTTCTTGTCATGATAGGGATAAAGCAAGAGATCATCGTGAACAAGTTTTCGAAGACACTGAATTGCAAGCAAAGTTACCCACTGGAAAAACCATCTGTTGTCTTCATCAAGATGCCTCTCAAAGCCACATTTGGAGACCTGGAGACTATCTAGAACGTTCAAGACCTGTACCGTTCGAGTTTTGGATCACATCACTTCAAAAGTTTCCCGTGGAGCCTAAAATGGATCTTTCATCATCTGGATCATTCTTAACCTATCATTGGCGACCAGGAGAGTTTTTAGACACCTCTAGAGAGTATGAGATGGTCACCAACAATGCCCTGATCCAAGAAGAACCCCCGGATCCAACACTATTTTCATTTGTTGTGATACTTACAAGCACCAAATACGCCAAGGGCCTTGTTAAGGTAAGTATCTCTTCATCTCGACTTGTTTCTCATGATTTAAGGGCTGTGAATATGAGTTTGTTTTATCCAGAAATCATTGAGAAAGAGATAGGATTATTCAAAGAATATTCGGAACAGAATTCTTGTATTAAGATGCATGAAAAAGAAGAACTTGACAAGGATAATGTTTTGAATCTAGCTAAGAAGTATTTATTTGTTTATGTTACTTCCATGACTGTGATAACACACTTGCTTTTTGCCAAAGCTGTTAAAAACATTGCAGGTACAAAGGAGGAGCCACCAGATCTAGAAGCTCGCTCGTCCAATTTCTTTGCAAGGACTGGTATTGGAGTTGTTTTGACAAAGGAGCTGGACATTTCCCAAGTATCTGCTCGTGTGAAGATGAATATTCTGATCAAAGCTCACCAAGGCTGCCACCATGAAGCTGAACCTCTCTTGAGGATTCTCGACAATACTCATTTCTTTTCTTTTCGCTTCCGAGCTAAGTCCCTTTTGTTTAATCCTTTTGATGCTTCTAACATGTTGTTTTTGGCAGATACTCCGGATTTGAGGACAAATCCTTTTCAACTGGGGGAGCCTGATGCGAGAATGGATAGCGACCAGGAGGAACAGCCGATGGCCGAGGAAATGTTGGACGCGGTCGAGGACACGTTCGGACCGGTCGAGAAGAAAGTTCCGGATGAGCCACTTGGAGCAAGGACGCGATCTTGGTCGGCCACAGAAGCATTGAGCGTACCAGTTGGGACAATGACACGTTATAAGACTAAGGAACTCATTCATACAGTTGGAACATTGCTACGACAAGCTTTGGTTCAAAGGGGTCACTCGGACGCTAATGATACCGCGGCCACGTTGGTCTTGGTTCATGTCTGGGATGATTAGTATCAAGCCCTATGGCTCACCTACACTCTTTTTCCCTTGCCTTTGGTTTTTCCCAAGTGGTTTTCCAAAGAAGGTTTTTAATGAGGTTCGTGGTCCATAGGTTCATCCTTGCTTGGTGCTAGTCCGACCTAGTCCGGCCTTCCCGAGAATATTTGGCGCGGACCGACTATCTCTTATCTTTCTATCTTTTCTATTTTAGTTATTTAAATGTTTAAACTTATGTTTGAGAATGTTATTTGGGCGCGGGGTTGTGTTTTGTGCCTTAGTCGTTGGTAAGTTCCAAGGCCTGTCTTGGAACTCGCCGAGACTTCAATGCTCCGCTCCTCCTCTCTTCTCCTCTTCGTCTCCTCTCTTCTTTATATCCTCTGAGACTCTATGATATTTCTTAACCTCTTTTTGAATAAAAATTATCTTTCTATCTTTTCTTTTTTGAGTGATTCGAATCAGAAACCCAAGAACAATCCTAGTGATTAGGTTGTTCGAACCAGACTTATCAAGAGGCCTTCCGCATCCTCTCGTGGCGTCTATCCTTCCACCCAACTCTAGATCAGCTTGCTGTTCAAGCCTGGAGTCTAAACTTGTCACCTTAACTTCCAGTGAGTGATTGGGACACGATTCTCCATCCAGAATCGTATCACTTTCCTATCTTTGTCCTTTTCTTGCTTCCACGGTTTAGTGAGTGAGGCAAGAACAATGACAACATGACTCATATCTGGTCTCTTTTGGGGTTCATTTTCACAACATTGATTGGCCATAGCTACGTCGTTGAATGATGCTGCCTCTGGTCTATTGATTAACCTCGATAGTTTCATCAATGAACTTTGCATCATTGAACACTTTCTTGAACAACGTACCAATGTGAGAAACATCATCATGTCATGCGTCGTCTATAGCACACTGGCCAATTACTAGCTTCATGAGATTAACCCCAAAAATGTAAACATCAACCTTTGAGCTGTAACTATAAATGTAAAGATTTGAGCTGTCATATATATACTATGCTTATATCCGCGCATAATGAAATTTTTTGTATTCATAGTTTTTTTTAAATTATTTATATTGATTTTATTAATATATTTTAAAATTAATAACGAGTTATTTTTTTTAGTAAAATGCATACGTGAAAACAAATTGAACATTATTTTATATTTTACTTATGTTTGCTTATGTTTTGCTTATATTTTGCTTATGTTTTACTGTTTTTTTCTTATTTTTTTGTCAATTCACTTTTTGATAAAAAAAAAATCATATATTAGTAAACGTAAAATCATGTTAATGAAATTAGTTTGATTTTTTGAGTTAGTTGTAATTTTCTCTTTACTTTATGGTATAAAATAGTTTGGATTTTTAAATTAGTTATGAATTTTATTATTTACCCATTTATGATCTTTTAGTTAATTAAGTCCAAGTTAATGATTATGTGTTAAACAACAAAAAATATTTTTTATTATATATATAAAGCAATGAAAAATTATCTATGTATCATCCATAGAGAATTTTTTTTTCATATATTATATATATGATTGGCGATCAATTATATATATGATTGATAGACAACAAGAGAAAATCCTACTTGCTTATTTGGAATATAACCAAATGTTCAGACAAAGTTTTTCCTGAATGATGTTTTGCCTTCTGTTGTAGACTGGACTAAACCAAATGCAGAAACTTTGACTCACATATCATCTTCCAAAAAAAAATGGTTGATAATGTTCAGTTTTCTATGTAAATTTGACCTTGACGAGCTAAAATATACATATACTCTAGTCACAAGCCACATCTAATGCAAGTGGTAAGCTGTCTTGTCCACTCAAGAAGCCTCAACCCTTTGTATTTCCAATGAAAAAGATGCCTACCTAAAGTCCCTTATGGCATTTACTGGTAGACCAGTAGCCTCTAATTTCCTTCAAGGCAATACCCATGAAGAATCAAGAAATTACGGTGGTGAACTTTAGTCAGAACACTAACCTAATATTTAAATTTATCCAGACCTTTTCCATCTATAACCGATGGCTCTATCCGCTTAACTGCAATCTCTACGCATTATGCAGTTTACATATATATATATACCCAATCTCACCTCTTCTGACAATGTTACTCTCATCAAAGTCGGCTGTAGATCCCTCAGGACCTGAAGTGGAATCACATTGGCCTCAACTTCCATGATCTCACCACCAGATTGTTGAGTATATGCCACCATTTCATTCGGTTATGTCAGCCTCCTACCTTGCTTTATCTTCCTAACCAGATAGAAACTAAAATCTCATCCTTCAACAATCAACAAAACAACTACAATCCCAATCAGATTTCCCACAACAACTGATATTTTCTTGTTTCTGTTGCCGAAAGAACAAGATACTATTTAGCCTCTACAACCCTTGTCCTGAAGTGTGGAACTTTCTCATGAAGCTGATTATAGGAAACATCAAGATTTCTCAGGTTTATCTTAATGTTATAGATACTATTTCTAGAATATGGTTTATCTTAATGTTTTGGATACTATTTAGCCTCTACAACCCTTGTCCTGAAGTGTGGAACTTTCTCATGAAGCTGATTATAGGAAACATCAAGATTTCTCAGGTTTAACAACTTCATGAGCTCGAAAGGAATGGTGTTAGTAAGAAGGTTATAAGAAAGATCAATCACCGTAAGAGAGGTGAGATCTGCGGACCATGGAGAGATAGTTCTTGTCAGCTGGTTCATGGATATAAAAGTGATAATCGTGAAGCTACCCTTCTACCAGTTTATCCAATATCATTCACAAGGGTGTCCAACTGTTTGCAAATTCAACTGGGTACCCAAATTCTCCAAAAATTGAGAGTAATATAGCCACTTTGGGATCACAAAAAAGAACCCTGAGAATTTAAGCAGAATCTGTTGCTCCCTGGAATCATATCAATGTGAACCTCAATGTCAAAAATTGGTGATTGTCCTTGAAGCAGATTTTGTCAAATTAACTACACTTAGAGATTGTAATTTGTTAAAAGAGAAAAGAACAAGACTCGTTGTATAAGTGTCCATTACATCAAAGAAGCTTAAATTCTTAGATTTTGTAGCTCTAGAAGTAGATTCCCTTAAATTGCTCGGTTTGAAAAGTGAATACTCGTGAACTGGTTTCTCTCGTCACTGCCCACTTCAGCCGAAGCACAGTAATCCAAATCAGAACAGTCTATATCAGATGGAATATTAAGAGAAGCCTTCAAAGCTCCCAATGCTGCTACATCAGGAGTAAATCACACTGATGTAATCATCATTACCATACATGAAGAGAAGCTGCCTTGGCAAGAAGACAATCAGATTATCCCACACGATATCGAGTCAAAGGAGGAATCATGCCCAAATCAATATCTGATCAAGAAAATTGTCTAGGCTTGGGTACTCACCTGGAAATCAACCCTAAATCATGCCCAAATCAATAGCGGATTTCATTTTGCCCGAGTCGAATCTCCAGAAGATAACTTGTTACCACTAAGACCAAATTCAAGCAAACATACACTTTGAAGAATCTATTCGTGCAAATGGCGTTAGCTTGAATATTCACCAGGAAACCCATCCCCCCCCTCCCCTAAATATGAGCTTTGATCAAGAAGCGTCATGCCTTACTCAAACTCGTTCAGAAGATGTCAAAGAAAACCCAAAAACGGCGTCTCACGAGCATGGAATCATGAGAAACTTCAATTCTGATCGAGCATTCGGCCTTGGATTTAAAATCCATCAGGAAACCCATCAATTAAAGAAGAATGATTATGGAAAATGGGCCATGGAACGAACATTTTTAAGAGATCGGCTGTATTTGGACATATATGTGGGCCATCTACTCCCTATGTTGGCTCTTTCTATACATGAAACCTTGCAATATTGTCTTTGGTGACTAGGAGAGCTTCCACACCATAGTCTATTGTGTGGTTCACATAGGCTTCCACACGATAGTCTTTGGTTCACGATCTTATTTAAGGGAATTTCTGTAACCCTTTGTGGCGATCCTCAATCCATTAAACTTGTCAACTCTTGACATCTTGTGATTAAAGCATTAGTGGATTTCGTGCTTGCATCACACACCTTCACTAGAGCCACAAAATAGAGCCAACAAACCAAAAAACACACCACATCTCTAAAAGTGGTAATCTTTGGGTATTAGTGTCTCTTTTTAAATAAAATCAAGGACCTTTTTCATCAGTTGGATCGCCGTTAGCAAGTGATTACCAACTCATGACCGATGGCAGAAGAATGCATGCTCTGTAATTCCCCCAAAAAATGACGAGATCATCTCTTCTTCAGTTGTAGTTTCAAATATAGTTTCTGTAAAGACATCGTCTCTGAGCTTAGAACTCGGCTCGAATTCAGAACGGTTTTCAATTGGCTCAGTTCCAGCAGCATCTCTAAGGGATTCAAGCTTATTTACCATCTTCAATTCCAAGCATCTCTCTATAGGCCTCCTATTTCCTGAACATTTTTTCTAACCAAGAACTGAACTTGGTGAAGTTTCATTTGTCCATTTACATGCACCTAAAGCATTTTCAATGATCATGCGTATACAGTCTGTAGAGGTATATAAAGCAATTTGCAGATAACTGGTGAAGTAATAACATTGTCTTGAGCTTTTATCTTTTGGAAAACTTAGTATTCAGCCTAAAACCTCGTAAAATTCATGGGCCTCTCGCCTTAACATGAATCGACAAGATCACAAACATTGGAGAAATTATAAAGGATCATCAGCTTTTCAATCTCACAACTGTAGCAATTCAAACCCTAGATGAAGAAAGAAATCAATGAGAGACCCTGATATGTGTATTTCGGTCTTGATAAACGCTAGGGTTAACGTCCTTGCCTGAGCTTTCCTAACCAGCATACTCATGTTAATACTTATATTTTCTATCTTGGCATGTAATATTATACTTTATTTCAATGTTATCTGATTCTAGAAGCTCAAATTATGCAATAGCAGTCTGCAGCAATGCACCAAACAAATGAGTATTCAGATATATTTCTCTACATTACTGTTTATGTTCTATTAGTAGTTGTTATTGTAATTTTAACATGTTTGAAAACTATTTGCTATCAATTAGCACAACTTTAGTTTTGATTTTATATCTCCTTTTTCTTCTTTTAATTTACTCACTAACTCTCCCAAAATCATGCCAGATTGATCTGCATGTTAGGCGAGACCACCCCATTTCATGTACTATATAAACCAATTGTTTATACAAACGACAGTTTCCAGTTTAGTTCACTAACTTCAAAGTTATACGTCTAGTAAAGCTTTCCTTGAGAAGAAGATGTTTCATCTCTTTCTCGGCATGGTTATTCCCATCGCCTTCCCCCTCAGCCATGAAGGTTTTTATATATCTCTCTCTTTACGGCCCATATTATTCTATCTTCTTGTTAAATTACTAGAGTGATAACATCTTGAGTCGATTATGCCTGAGCTGTTGGAATATAAATTTGCCCACTCTGGAAGATGTATGGTCTTAGGTTCGAAACTTCCTGATTAACAAAATACTAGATGCGGACCCATTCGTCCCAAATGGGAGTAAAGTTTGTAAGAATATTAATCATATATATGTAGTTTATAATTTTGGTACAATTTTAAGTATTAACATTTGGTTAAATTTGTTTGGTTCTTGTATTAACAATTGGTTAAATTTGTTTGGTTCTTGTACTTCCTGATTAAACTCATATTTGGTTAAAGTTTACAGCCCTCTTTCATCTTTACGGACTGGTCTGTTCTAATCTCCTAATTGCACACGGATTCTCCCAATCTCTCCATAACTCTCAAGAGGTTGGCAGTTCAGGCTACTATCTACATGATCTGGAGGGAGCGTAACAACGGGCTCCACAATCAGATCTCCCCCACGGCTCCGGCTCTCTTCAAGCTCATCGACTGGATCATAAGAGACACTTTCCTTGCGAATAGATCATCCGTTATACACCAACCTGCTACAGCACTGGTTCACTCATGAGTGAACACTCTGTAATATCTTCTTTCAACTCTGTTCCAGCTCTGTTCCATTAGGATTTTTTAATATTTTTTGGGTTTAATTGTAACAACTAGCTACACCAAAGCTTTTGTAAACAATGTTCCAATTCGTAAATAATATTCACATTTTATAAAAAAAAAAAAAATGTAACAAATCGTTAGTTTCCAAAACTCAAACACGATATTTGTATAGTTGAGAATTTGTTTATAATTTTGAAATAAGATATTGCAATAAATTGGTTGAGAACATCAATTCAGTTTCTATATATGAATTTTTTTTGAATATCCTAATTAAAAATTAATTAATAGGAAATATAAATTTTGGTAAACTGTACTCTTCCGGAATAAATATATGAGAAATTCCCTCAAATAGCACCAAATGATGTTTTTGTTCCAAAATTAGCTCACATTTTTATTTAGGGCAAAAATAGCATTTTATGAAGTTCATAATTTATTTATTTTTTTGTTTGGGTTAACTATATTATTACTTAGGGTTTAGTTTTTGAAACGACCGCACTCGTTTTTTTTTTTTTTTTTAATAATCCCATAAATATTAATTACTTCCCCAATCAATTAAAATTCAACTACTCATGAATAACAATTAATTAAACATCCCAACAATAAAATACAAACACACAAACACCGAAAAGATAATTGATCGATTGATCTTTCCAGAATACGACGACTTGAGTTGAGAGTCGAAGTTGGTCTGTATAGCCACCTTGGCTTTCATAGACAATTTCTGTTGTCTATAACGGTTCTCGATAAACGAGAAACCGGACTCGAGATCGTTAGATCATTTATCCAAAAATACTAAACAACACAAATCCTTTTATAGCGGAAGACTCTTAAACAAACAACCGAGTTCCTAGATCATCCTCTCTTCTTCGCCATAATTCCACGATCAAACGAACTGTTTTTATGCAACAATAAAAGAGATGCATAAGTATTTCAACAAATACTTAGTGAGGCAATCCTCCCATCTACAAGCTATACACACAAACGATATAAATTATTTAATGTAATTAAACACGAAAATACCGAAACAAATCAACCATCTCCAGAAATACTCGATCTAGATCCATCCGAGATCATACACGGCCTATTCCATGAAAACCACATCAAACAATCAAATCGCTTAGATAAGCTTATGGTCATGCACTCACCTTTTGCCACGCACGGAAATTCCCAAAACTTCCCAGAATGAATAGACTTCAATTCCCCAAATGCGTGCCTAACAACAAACCAAATAACGAAACTTAAGACACAAGAAACCAAAATACAAACAATTTGGCCGACCAGAAAGACCAGATCGATCGATCCTGGCCGGCCGCGACCTAACCAGATCGATCGATCCTGACCAGATCGATCGATCCGGCACAAGCGAGAGTGTTCGAGATCGATCGATCCAGGCTGGATCGATCGATCCCAGAGAACCTCGACAACACCAACTTGCACCACTCACCCCACTTGGCCTAGCGATCGAACACCAACTCCTCAACCACAACCACCGTCACGGAGTCACGTTCAAGAACTCTCCGCAACCAACACCGCTCACAACTCGTGGCCACAAACACCGCCACACCAACATGAAACCATCACCGACAACCTTAACAACCGGCTCCATTGTCACCACGCTCAAACCGAACCTCACCAACGTCACCACCGTGACTCACACCACTGCTCCTCACACTAAACCATCATGAACCACATGATATAATCAGAAAGGAAGAGAACATTACCCTATCTACCGGTGATGACACAAAGTGCGAGAGAGCTCCGTAGCTTCACCGTCACGGCAACCTCCGTTCCTTTTCCTCTCGTCTCTCACGCCTTAACTCAGCCACCAAGTTCACTTCTCTCTAGCTTCCCATGCCACACACAGCCACAAAACTCACCCTCTCTTGCTCTCTATGCTCACCCAGCACACAAGCTTCAACCTCACTTGCTCTCACACCACACACACAGCTCTCTCTCCCTCTCTCTCTTTCCCTCTCCCTCTCTCTCTTTTCTTTTTGCAGAAGTTGTCGGCAGATTTCTGAAAGAGGAAGGGAGCTCACTTCAGTGGAGCTGCTCTAAAAGAAGGTGGAGGAGAAAGTGGATCCATAGGTTGCTTTGTAGGGTGGGTGGCTGCTTTGTGGAAATAGGTGCATAGTTGGGTACTCTAGAAGGCTGCTGGTGGAGAGGGATGGTGGAATGGTTGGTGAAAATCTGATTTAATCAGATTAGACTTATTTAGGGTCTAGTCCCTGAACTCCCAAAAGTTCACAAACTGACCCCAAACTTCTCAAAACGAAACCGAACACCCTTACGGGAAAAATGCGGTGTAACTTTTAAGTTACTCCAAAATCTCCCAGAAATATTTTCCAGAGATTCTCCGCATAAATCCAGAATATAATTCCGAAATTTCAATTTTTCGGCCCCGATCGATCGATCCTGACCAGATCGATCGATCCTGACCAGATCCATCGATCCGGCACAAGCGAGAGTGTTCGAGATCGATCGATCCCAGAGCAACTCGACAACACCAACTTGCACCACTCACCCCATTTGGCCAAGCGATCGAACACCAACTCCTCAACCACAACCACCGTCACGGAGTCACGTTCAAGAACTCTCCGCAACCAACACTGCTCACAACTCGTGGACACAAACACCGACACACCAACACGAAACCATCACCGACAACCTTAACAACCGGCTCCATTGTCACCACGCTCAAACCGAACCTCACCAACGTCACCACCGTGACTCACACCCACTGCTCCTCACACTAAACCATCATGAACCACATGATATAATCAGAAAGGAAGAGAACATTACCCTATCTACCGGTGATGACACAAAGTGCGAGAGAGCTCCGTAACTTCACCGTCACGGCAACCTCCGTTCCTTTTCCTCTCGTCTCTCACGCCTTAACTCAGCCACCAAGTTCACTTCTCTCTAGCTTCCCATGCCACACACAGCCACAAAACTCACCCTCCCTTGCTCTCCACACTCACCCAGCACACAAGCTTCAACCTCACTTGCTCTCACACCACACACACAGCTCTCTCTCCCTCTCTCTCTTTCCCTCTCTCTCTCTCTCTTTTCTTTTTGCAGAAGTTGTCGGCAGATTTCTGAAAGAGGAAGGGAGCTCACTTCAGTGTAGCTGCTCTAAAAGAAGGTGGAGGAGAAAGTGGATCCATAGGTTGCTTTGTAGGGTGGGTGGCTGCTTTGTGGAAATAGGTGCATAGGTGGGTACTCTAGAAGGCTGCTGGTGGAGAGGGATGGTGGAATGGTTGGTGAAAATCTGATTTAATCAGATTAGACTTATTTAGGGTCTAGTCCCTGAACTCCCAAAAGTTCACAAACTGACCCCAAACTTCTCAAAACGAAACCGAACACCCTTACGGGAAAAATGCGGTGTAACTTTTAAGTTACTCCAAAATCTCCCGGAAATATTTTTCAGAGATTTTCCGCATAAATCCCGAATATAATTCCGAAATTTCCATTTTTCGGAACACGGGCGTTACAGTTTTTAGGGAGTACGGGGTAAGATTTATGGTTTAGGGCTTAAAGTTTAGGGTTTTCTAAACCCTAAACTCTAAAACCTAAACCTTAAAATATGAGATTAAGGCTATCACATAATAAAAATGCTATTTGTGTCATAAATGAGAATGTAGGCTAAATATGTCACAAAAACTATATTTTGTGCTATTTTTGAGAATTGCCCTAAATATAATGATATTTCAAATTTGAATTTTTAGTTTTTATTCTTTTTATTTTTATTTAATACTACTAGATAAACATATTGTTTAATTTGAGTATTTAAACAATATAATATAAATTTGTACATGATTTTTTTTTAATAATTTTTTATGAGTTTAGTTATACTTAAAAATAGTAATATATACTTTGTTTTATTGTTTATATATATATATATAGTATATGAATATAACAATTTTTATTCATTCTGTTGATATAAAAATGAATACTTATTTTAAAATAGTTATTTAAAAATGAATCACATTTTACTTAAACTGTTGATATAAATCTACATAATAATTTCAGTTTCTATATTTTTAATATTCAAAATATATATAATCCAAAATAGAAGTGCGTACCACTTTTGGAAGTTTTTTAATGAGATTTTTTTTTTTTCTATTAAAATTGCAAGAGAATTTAAAGGTTGTATTGAGCCCAAAAGCTCAATGACTAATATCCCAAAAAACTAAAAGTTAAGAACCCAATTGAATTCACCATACAACCCCATAAATGAGGTTTTTCATTAGTAGCTAAAGATTGAAAACCCATATGAAACTTATCAACTGATTTATGAAATGAATATGAACAAAAAGTAAAATATAAAATTTCCCATAATTTCGCAAGACAAAGTATGAGGTCTTAGTCAGGAAAAATAGAGTAAAAGGTCAAATAAAAACTAGGTTTTATCTTGCATGTGCGGAGTCATGTTCTTAAAAAGTTAAAGAATTATTGGTGAAATAATAGTTTTAGTAATCATGTTTTAGTATGCTTTTGAAAATATGATTATGTCAGTTAAAATTACTTTTTAGTTGCATAGACGATAAAAATCCTTTTTTTTTCTGGCAAATTTTCTCATTAATCAAAGAGAACATAGTACATGGGCTATGAAATAAGCCACCAAGAGATGGACCAATAGGTATCTAAAAGAAAAGTTCAAATACATATAGAGCTCATAAAATAAGAAATTTAACCTTGTCTACATTTAAGAGAACCACCAAATTAAAAGTTAGAAATAGGTTATCATGTTGGATCCATGCTTGACTTGATAATGATGATCTAACAACAGAATTACTCTGTTGATCTTCTTATCCGGCATCGCACCGTCGAATGTCCAATATGGTATCTACCGCTTCACATCACCCGCCAACTCTTTTCAGATAAGAAAAGATCGAGAATCTCGTCTACAACCATGCAACCATAAATTCAAGAAATGAAGAGTTAAGAAAAAAAATGGAAAGAGGAAGACCGACAGCAGGACTAAAGGAGCCACCCTCGGCCTCTGACAAGAAAGATGAAATTTTTTATGTTTAGATATAAAGTTATAATTATAAACCTTAGACATTTCCACCGAAGTTTTATGTTTGTTCTCAGTGAAAATAACAAATAATATAATAATTAACACTAATTTTCTTGGCTTCTTAGGCCCTGTTCGTTTTTGCATCTGCATCCAGCATCTGCATCTAGCATCTGGATCCAGTATCTGGATGCTGCATCAAATGATGTTCGTTTATGTATCTCGTTTTTGCATCTAAATGTTGCATCTGGATGCAACTTTGTTCGTTTTTGAATTTGTAATAGCATCCGGATGCAACTAATTAAAAATGACTAAAAAGGACATGTTTTTATATTCGTATATATTAAATAATTTAAATTAATTATGCAATTTAAGAATTACAAAATTATTATTTTCATAAAATAATTTTTTATCACGTTTTATAAAAAACAAAAAAATGTGTTTCCGCGTTTTTGGCGGGAAAACGTAATTTCGTATTTGTGGCGAAAATTTTGTTTCTGCGTTTTTTGGTGGGAAAAACGTGTTTCCGCGTTTTTTGGCGGGAAAAATATATTTCCGCGTTTTTGCGGAAAAACGTGTTTCCGCGTGTTTGGCGAGAAAATGTGTTTTCACGTTATTGGCGGGAAAAAGTGTTTTCACGTTTTTGGCGGGAAAACATATTTCCGTATTGATGGCGGGAAAACGGTATTTCGCGTGTTTGGCGGGAAAACGGTATTTCGTGTGTTTGGCGGGAACACGGTATTTCGCGTTTTTTGCGGGAAAATGGTATTTCGCGTTTTTGGCGGGAAAATGTATTTCCGCGTTTTTGGCGGGAAAACGGTATTTCGTGATTTTGGCGGGAAAACGGTATTTCGCGTTTTTGGTGGAAAAATGGTATTTCGCGTTTTTGGCGGGAAAACGGTATTTCGCGTGTTTGGCGGGAAAATATGTTTCCGCTTTTTGGCGGAAAAATGGTATTTCGCATTTTTGGCGGAAAAATGTATTTCCGCGTTTTTGGCGGGAAAACAGTATTTCACTTTTTTGGCGGGAAAACGGTATTTCGCTTTTTTTGCGGGAAAACGGTATTTCGCATTTTTGGCGGGAAAATGTATTTCGCGTTTTTGGCGGGAAAACGGGATTTCACGTTTTTGGCGGGAAAACGGTATTTCGCGATTTTGGCGGGAAAACGATATTTCGCGTTTTTGGCGGGAAAACGGTATTTCGGGTTTTTGGCGGGAAAATGGTATTTCGCGTGTTTGGCGGGAAATATGTTTCCGCTTTTTGGCGGAAAAACGGTATTTCGCGTTTTTGGCGGAAAAATGTATTTCTGCGTTTTTGGCGGGAAAACAGTATTTCACGTTTTTGACGGAAAAATGGTATTTCGGGTTTTTTGCGGGAAAATGGTATTTCACGTTTTTTTGCGGGAAAACGGCATTTCGCGTTTTTGGCCAGAAAACGTGTTTCTGCGTGTTTGGTGGGAAAATGTGTTTTTACGTTTTTGGCGGAAAATGTACTTCCGTGTTTTTGGCGGAAAAACGTGTTTCCGCGTTTTTGGCGGAAAATATGGTTTTATGTTTTTTTGGCGGAAAAAACCCGAATTCACGTTGACATAAAATTATTGTTTTACATTTTAATTATTTTTAGCGTATAAATAAATTTTTCGATTTTTATAAAATATGAATTTTTTTATATATTTTTATTAGATTAAAAATATTTTTAAAAAAATTATCAATATGAATGATAAAATATTGTTTAATAAAATGATTTTGTTATAATTCAAAGGCATTTTAGACTTTTGGATTTTGAGATGCAGATGCAACATCCGGAAGCTCATTTGTTCAGCATCTCAAATTTCTAGATATTTGAGATGTGCATCTCATTTCAGCATCTGGATGCAAAACCAAAAATAAAAAAACGAACAACATTTTGCATCTGCATCCAGATGTTGCATCCAGATGCAAAAACGAACAGGCCCTTAATCTCACAGGACGGAGATATGTTATGCAATGTTTCAATGGGAACATAACAAAAATAACATTGATAAGTTTTTTTTTTTTTTTTGGTTCACATAAACTTTGACAATACAATGTCTTATTCACTTTCACAAACCTTACTGACTACAGTCAAAATACGAAACACACTAAATTTTTAATAACGATTATATTACAAGAATGCCATTCTTCTGACATCAATTTTGTTTCCCGGAGGAGTGACGCACTGAAAACCCAACCACCTGAGCCCATTGTTTCAGCTTCTGCTTCATCGTCTTCCGATCATCATCTTTTCAAACAACCATCATATCAAAAAACAAAACAAAACTAAAACAAACAAAATCCAAAACTCGAATTCACATTTACCTTTGTTAACGATCGTCGTATTGCTGTTAGAACTGCTGACATCAGAAGCAAACGACGACGTCCGGGACAAATGGTTACAGTACTGTCTCTGAACGGCACAGTACAAATCAAGAGCCGGGATTGTATCGGACAGCCTTGGATCCAAATCAGGAGAATCTGGCTCAAAACCAAACCCAAGCTCGAAGCAGCCTTTAAGCTCTTCGATATCATCGTTTGTGACACTCTTGCATCGACGAAAAAGATTCATTGGCCTTTTCTTTTTCTTCCGTAGCCAAGCCTCGTCGCGACTTAAGTCCGGTGACCATGAGTGTTGCTTCACCAGAGATCTCGGCGGCTGTGGCGCGTTGTGGTTGGACATTATAGTGGCTACGTTTTTATTTTTTTGATTGTGTAAGAACCATTTATGATATGTAATCTTTCACAAATATGTTAATGTTAAAAAGAGAAGGCTCCTAAAATTTTTTATAGTAGTTTTTATCCCTGCTTTTTGGGGATAAAGCCATATTAGTATCCATATTTTTGGGGTTGTTTTTGTATTCATAAGAAGTAGATTCACCACCATATTTTCACTACACCAACATTATCTCCAGATAATTTTACCACCAATGGAAAAATTTCTATCTCTAAATGTCGATATATAAAGAAAATATTTAATTTCAATAGATTTTATTTGAACAACACACTACCAGAAATAAGGTGTGTTGTGTTTTTAGCAATTTTCAAAATAATATATAGAGACATTTAAGAAATTAATTTTTAAAAAATTTATATAATACTTTTGGCATATATTATCAACATATTCTTTTTATTTCAGACCTCTTTAGGATAGTAAAAGATAATGCATTCTTAATGAATAGGAACATGTTTTGTTGACCAAAAAAAAATCTCGTGTGTATGCGCTGGTATATATTTCTTAAACTAGGAATATACCAGCGCATACACACGAGATTTTTTTCTTAAACTATATATATTTTCCTATCACAAATATGGTTTTGTTAATATCCGATATTATAAATTTTCGTTTAGTTTTATTTAGAAAGTTCAAATAATTTCGTTTCCTATTCCATTTATCTTTTGTGATATTTTATAGCCATATGTAATTTTTTTACATTATTCGGGTCGATAAATTCTGGTCCATAGTCCAATCCATACTATTCGGAGTTGTACTCGGGTGAAAAAGGCCGTAATGGTGGACTGTTAACCATTTAACTAAAAACACTTCCCGTATATGCATTTTTGAATGACTAAAAATATTTTGAGATTTGCATTAATAAGTTAATAATTTTCAAGTATTTTTCATTTAAAATTTCTTGGTTTTGAAATATTTTATGATTATTGTAGAATATAAATTATTTTTATTAAATCTTACAATTTGTTTATTTTTCTGAGACCCATGTGGAGAGACTCTTAACTCATATGTTTTATTATTATTGGCCAATATTTAAAATTAAATTATATAATTTTTTTGATGAAAATATTAGTATTATATTTGTTAGAAATTCATTATATAGTCTCTTAGAGCATGTGCAGTGGGAGTCTCTCATTGAGTTTCTAACCCAAAAAAATACAAAAAATTGAAAAAGTAGGAAAGAGAATAAAGTGAGTCTCTCATTTGTGAGACTTTGACAACCTGGTGAGAGATTCATCTGACACATATCTCAAAATGATTGGTTTTGAATTTTATTTATGATTTAAATTTAAAATAAAAAATTAAATTTTATAAAAGCTATTAAAATAATATATTTGAGAGACTATATGAGGTTCTCCCCACTGTACAAGCTCTTAATGGATGAGAATGATCTTATGGATCATCGACCAATGGGAAAAAATAGATGGAAACGGGTGTGCATATCAACTTTGTGGCGAGATTTTAATTTGTTGTTTGAATGTGAAACTTATTGAAATAGAAATGTGCTTATGTACAAGATTTTTTTGTTTTTTTTTTACAAGAGATAGTTTCAACATAACAAAATGCTGGAAACGTAGCATAACAAAGCAATAAAAAAGAGATTCCAAGGATGCCGTCAATGGATGGACATGCTGTTGGGTGAACCTGAGTCCATCTATAATGTGAAATAATCATGCTTCTCACAAAACATATTTTGTTCTTGATCAAAACCATATATAGTTTAAGGATTTTTATGTTTGTTGGCATACATGTATGCTTTTTTGTACAATTCTATAAGAATATAAGAAAAAGATGGCAGAGTTGAATACCTTTACCATTTTAATCTACATCACATCAGCTTTCTCCAGTGAGACTAAAACATGAAATAAAATGTTTCTTGGTTTCCATATCTTGAGAGATTAAATCAGGGAGATACACTCTGGTATTTCTCCTGACATTCTATTCATCATGGAGATGAAAAATGCGGATAAATTTGTTCTCAAAGAACTTAATTGGATGGGCTATGCATCACACACTTTAGTCTCACCTCACAGCCATGGAGGAGGAGGACTTGCTCTCTTTTGGAAATCTGATATTGAAATAAGTGTATCAAGCTCAAATAATAATTTCATTGATACTTACATCACATACACAAGATTCAGGTTCAATGCTCTCTTTGTGTATGGGGAGCCAGATATTTCAAAAAGGAAGGCTGTATGGAATCGTTTTACCGAGGTGGCTACAGCTCGTGATCTCAATGATTATTGATAACAGTGAAAAAGAAGGAGATTCAGTCAGACCAAAAGGATCTTTTATAGAGTCTAGATCATTTATATCACAATGTGATCTCTTTGACTTGAGACACTCCGGAAATCAGCTCTCATGGAAGGAAAATGCGGATGAATTTCTGCAGATTGGCTAAAGCAATGTCCAATAGTGCTTGGACAGAACTGTTTTCAATGGGAAGATGTGAGTATCTTCGTTTTGAAGGGTCTGATCATAGACCTTTAATCAGGTACTTTGAACCTTTAAAAAAGAAATAGAAAGGCATCTTCAGATATGAAAAGAGAATAAGACATAATGAAAATGTCAAGAAGGTAGTTAAAAATACTTGGAATGCAGAGCCTAACATAATTTATGTAGGCAAGTAATTTCACAGTGGAGCCATGAACATCATTTAAACAGTCAAAAAGCTATATTGTTTCCCTAAAACAGCAATTAAAAGAGGCTATGGTAAGTCCTCCGAATGAAGAAACTTTGATCATGGGAATAAACACATAACTAAAAAGAGCTTACAAAGCATAAGAGGAATGTTGGAAACAATGGAGCATACAGCTTTGGCTAACTTTGGGAGACAAAAATACTGGATATTTCTATGCCATCTCAAGAGATAGAAGAGCAGTCAACAAGTTCCCAGAGATAGAAGAAAAATATGGAAGAAAAAAATTCATAAGGAAGATCAAATCACACATGTTATCACAAGCTACTTCAGACAGTTAATTACCTCAACCTCTTTTAATGGAGCAGAAGCAGTCCACAAGGCTAGCAGTCAGTATATTGCAGGAAAAAAAACTCAGCCGTAATTGTTAATCCATCACCAGCGGATATAAAAGCTGCTACCTTATCCATCCATCCGGGTAAAGCTCATTGACGGGATGGATTCTCCACGTGCTTCTTTTAGAAAAATTGGGAGACTGTAGGGCCTGCATTATCGAAGTGCAACAATTTTCAGTTCTGGCTTATTGCCAAGATCACTCAATAGTACACATGTAAGGCTCATTCCAAATATCCAAAGCCCTAAAACAGTTGCTGACTACATGCATATTTCCTTATGCAATGTGTACTATAAAAATATATAGAAAATCCTAACAAGTCGGCTACATTCGTACCGGGAAGATCAATCTCATATCATGTTATGTTAACCCACGAGGTACCACACTGTCTAAAGAACTCTGGTGCTAGGAAGCATTGCTCAATGGCTGTGAAAACGAACATTAGCAAAGCTTATGACATAATTGAGTGGGAATTCATCAACCTAGCTCTACAAAGACTCGGATTTGATCAAAGGCGTGAGTAAAATGGATCATGCAATGTGTGTCTACTGTTTTATATTCCTTCTTAATCAACGGAGCAGCTCAAGGTGCAGTCATACCTCAGCGTAAAATCTACTAGGCAATCTCTTGGCTCCCTATATATTTATTCTTTGTAGCAAGGTGTTGTCTGGTTTGTGTAAGAGATAACAACAAGATACAACTTTGATAGGAGCAAAAATTGCAAGATATTGTCCAAGAGTGAACCACCTCTTGTTTGTTGATGACACTATGTTCTTCTACAAGGCTAGTGTCAAGAACTTTTCAGCTCTCTTAAGAAATTATGGAAATATATGAGAAGGCATCAGGACAAATGATAAATACTAACAAGAGACTCTAAAAGAAATGAAAATTCCAGGAAAATACATAATGGGGATTCAGAAAGAAGGAGGAGTAGAAAGTATTTAGGCTTACCAGAATTTTTTGGAAGAAAGAAAAAGGATTTGCTCTCCTCTATATTAGATCGCATCAAACAGAAGGCAATAAGCTGGTTTTCATGCTTCCTCTCTAGTGCAGGAAAGATGACAATGATTAAATCAGTTCTGTCAGCTATTCCAACATATGCAATGACAAACTTTAAACTTCTAGCTAGCCTTTGCAAAAGGATCCAATATATACTTACCAGATTCTGGTGGGATGTTATTCATGAGAATATGAAAATGTGCTCGGTTTCTTGGAACCGCCTAACAAAGCCAAAAATGGAAGGGGGACTAGGCTTCCGTGAACTTCAAAGTTTTAATAATGCCTAGCTTGCAAAATTTGCTTTGAGATTACTTACATCGCCTGATTGCTTACTTACCAAAAATCTATTTTCCGTTTCCTTTCCGGTGTCCGACATCATCACCAGCATCCCAAGAGAGCTTTACCTTTGCTTGAAATTCTAGCCAAACTTTAAGTCGAGCTATATTTTGGTAGGTCATAGGGAGTTGAATTCTCCTTCTCAGGCAGTGCGAGGTGTGGAGAAACCGAAGGACGGGGCGGAAAGGTAGCCAAAGTGAGTTGCATAAGAAGGCCACAATGTTTCAGATCTGGCTATGTTTAGGTTGGAGAAGGAAGAGCACGTTGAGGTTAAATCATCGAAGAGCTACCACCGCACCCACTAACGGTTATATATGTGGTGGAAGTTTTCCTGGCAGATCGGAGAGTTGGCACAGCGAGTTATGAGAATGATCCCTGATACACAATGTTTTAACCCTATATAACTACTGCAAGTGCACAACAAATGTTGTAGTAATCTAGGAATCGAATCCACAGAGACCAAGAGTTACACTACGATTCTTAATGAATGAAATTAAGCTAAGATAGAAATATGATTGATTGATGTGAAAATACATAAAAGATAGCAATTTAAACGATGTAAAGATCAATAAAGAAAAGCACTAGGTCCAGAGTGATTCGCAAGAATTCAGAGATCATGAATCGGACAACTATTCAGGGGGGCTAATGAAAACCATTCTAGAACTCAAACATAAATGTATAACCAATCCACTTTCGTGGCATCAACTACTTCATCTAGCGACCTAGGTGTCTAAACTCTCGTTTGAACCTAAAATCCTAAACGAGCATTAACAAGCGGGTTCAATTTGTTCACGGATCGCCTTAGCATCAGCTTTCGTTGGCTAAGGACGATACGCTCATCTATGTTCTATCAAGCAACCTATAGACTTTTGGAATATAGATTAAACCCTGAATCAAAGACTAAGTGATCAATTCAGCCCAAGCAATAAGAACAACTATAGATGAAGAACTCAAATGATAAATTCCCTATTTGTGTCTAATTCAATGATTCATAAACTCATTTGCTTACCCTGAACCTAACTAAAAGACTACTCAAACATGGAAATCATAAGAACACAGCAAGATAAACAAGAAAGCATATGCAAATAGATAAAAATACAAAAGGGGTTCAGAAATCTTCTCAAAGATTGTAGAGTCAGATTTTGTCTCCCCAAAGCTTACAAAAGGTTGAAGTCAAATGAAAATGGAAAATTCCATAGAAATAAAACAAAGTTTCTCTAAGTTTCTCTGCAGAGAAATGAAGAACTTCTCTCTAGAAAATGAAAAGTCTCTGAAATGACTCAATAATTCGTATATAAAACAAAACTTGACAAAACATTAGTCAAAAGGTAAACTGTCGGCAGGGACCAGATCGATCGATCTGGGTGTGGATCGATCGATCCAGTTACGGATCGATCGATCTGGTCTCTGGATGGTCGATCTGGCCTCTTTTGGTCGATGCAGGAAGCACACGCATTCTCCTAATGCAGGATCGATCGATCCAAACTAGGATCGATCGATCTGAGCTTCAAAACTGCTCTTCTTGCTCTTTTGCCTCCTTTCCTTGATCCTTTTGCCATCAAACTCCATTTGATCATGTTTTATCCTGAAAAGACTCTAAAACCAAAGCAAAGACTCGAAAAACTAATGAAAACGTTAGTTAAAATACGTAAAAACCATAATATATCAACTCCCCCATACTTAGTCTTTTGCTTGTCCTCAAGCAAACTACCAAGAACAGAGTCGAGGTTTGGAAAACAGAAACTCATTTTGTCATAAGAGCACCAAAATCGCATTCACTTTAGTAATCCACTAGAAATTCTTACCTGAAAGGATCTAGACCACCATGTACTTCGCCTTAAACGTTCACAGTTTTTTTATATAAGACCCACAATCTCACAGCATAGTCCACTTTACCTTCATCGTCGGGTCTCAGCTCTGATCTTGATGCCTGGGACCTTCTAGACTCTTTCACGTACAACACCAGAACAAAACGACCATATATCTATCGGTACTCTTTCTCTCCCCCATACTTATTCCTTATATATATATATATATATATATATATATATATATTTTTGCGAATATAAGCTTCCGCGGAACTCCGAAGGATGCACGGGTTTACGCACTCTATCCCTCGGCCACATTGACTTATATCCTTTTTTTTTTTTTTTTTTTTTTTTTTTGAATCCAGAGATGTAGTGAATAATGGGGTCACGGGAAATTTTCCTACCCCTCACTTCCACCTCTGCGTGATCATCTTCAATCTTAAGTAAAATAATGAGGTCACGGGAAATTTTCCTACCCCTTTACTTAAGACGAGAATCATATCATCTTTTATTTTTAGAGTAGGGAGAGGAATACCGCTTTTTGTTGGTTTACAGAAGTCGTTTTGTTCAGTGTGAACGATGAATCAAGCCCCATAACATTATTTTTTTTTTTTTTTTTTTTTTCAAATTCAGAAATCCTGAAACTATAAACAAATGTTACAAAATAAATGAAAACAAAGTTATATACACTTACCGGTGGGTTGCCTCCCACCAAGCGCTTATTTTAAGTCGTTAGCTTGACTCAGACGCCGTCTAGGCGAGAGGAGGATCACTGAGAGGGATGGTATCGCCTTCAGTGATGTTAGTGTCCGCAAGATATGGCTTCAGACGTTGACCATTAACCACAAATTCTTCACCTGCAGCGTTCACTAGAACAAAAGCTCCATATGGTCTGACTTCCTTGATAGTGAAAGGGCCAGACCATCGTGAACGTACCTTGCCAGGAAAAAGTTTTAAACGAGAGTTGAAAAGTAAAACCTGGTCATTTGCAGCGAAGTCCCGAGGAATGATCTTCTTGTCATGGTAGGCTTTAGTTCGTTCCTTGTAAATCCGTGAATTCTCGTAAGCCATGTGTCGAATCTCGTCCAGCTCGTTTAACTGCGTCAACCGTCTTTCAGAAGCCAGTTTGATGTCGAAGTTCAGCAACTTTACAGCCCATGCTGCTTTGTATTCGAGTTCCACTGGGAGATGACACGATTTCCCATAGACAAGATGAAATGGAGTAGTGCCCAGCGGTGTCTTGTATGCGGTCCTGTACGCCCAAAGCGCGTCATCAAGTTTCAAAGACCAGTCTTTCCTTGTTGTGTTCACAGTCTTCTGCAGAATGCTCTTGATCTCTCTGTTCGATACCTCCACCTGTCCACTCGTCTGCGGATGATAGGGAGTGGCGACCTTGTGCTTGACTCCATGCTTCTTCAATAGTCCCGCAAAGAGCTTATTAATGAAATGAGATCCACCATCGCTAATCACAATTCTCGGTACACCAAATCTCGGAAAGATCACAGATTTGAACATCTTTAAGACTACCTTGACGTCATTAGTCGGGCTAGCCAGCGCTTCAACCCACTTGGAGACATAATCGACGGCGACAAGGATGTATTCGTTGCCAAAGGAAGATGGAAAAGGACCCATAAAGTTAATTCCCCATACGTCAAACACTTCGACCTCAAGGATAAAATTCTGAGGCATCTCATTCCTCTTGCTTATATTTCCCTGCCGTTGACAAGAATCGCACCTGGAAACAAAAGCATTGGTGTCTTTGAACATTGTCGGCCACCAGAAACCAGCTTGTAGAGCTTTGGACACTGTCTTGAACGTAGCAAAGTGTCCAGCATAGGTCGAGCCATGGCAATGAAAGAGAATACCGGGAACTTCTTCTTCTGAAACGCAACGCCTGAATACACCATCTGAGCACTGCTTGTACAAATAAGGCTCATCCCAGAAGTAACGTCTAACTTCCCGCAGGAACTTCTTCTTTCTGTATCCAACAAAGTTCTCAGGTTCCTTCTCTGCAGCCAAGAAGTTTGCAAAGTCACCAAACCAAGGTATCTCAGGAAGGGAGGAGGTGCTGTCATATGCGGTCCCATTGGTGATGGCATAGACGTTCTCCACCGGGAGACTACCATCCAATGGAACTTCTTCTTCGATACGTAGTTTGGACAAATGATCAGCGGCACCATTTTCGATTCCTCTCTTGTCTTTGATCTCAAGATCATACTCCTGCAGTAACAGTATCCAGCGGAACAATCTTGGTTTGGCATCTTTCTTAGTAAGGAGGTACCTCAAAGCAGCATGATCGGTGTGCACAATCACCTTAGACCCCACAAGATAAGACTTAAACTTTTCAAAAGCAAACACAATAGCCAGAAGTTCTTTCTCTGTTGTCGCATACTTGCATTGGGCATCATCGAGGGTTCTACTAGCATAGTAGATGACATGAAGCTTCTTTTCTTTCCTCTGTCCCAGAACAGCTCCTACTGCATAATCACTAGCATCAGTCATAACCTCAAACGGCAGCTCCCAGTCCGGTGGTTGGACAATTGGTGCGCTGATCAGTGCTCCTTTGATTGTGTGAAATGCCTCTAAGCAAGCACTATCGAATTCAAACTTCACATCTTTGCACAGCAACTGAGTTAAAGGTCTAGCAATCTTGGAGAAGTCCTTAATGAATCTTCTGTAGAAACCAATGTGTCCCAGAAAACTACGAACTCCCTTGACAGAATTAGGAGGTTGCAAGCTCTTCATCACCTCAATCTTTGCTTTGTCTACTTTAATACCCTCCTCTGAAATCTTGTGTCCCAAAACAATCCCATTTCTGACCATAAATTGACACTTCTCCCAGTTCAGCACAAGATGCTTCTCCTTGCATCGCTTCAGTACCCTGCATAAATTAGAAAGACAAACAGAGAATGAAGATCCATAAACAGAAAAATCATCCATAAAAACCTCCATTATGTCCTCAATCATGTCAGTGAAAATCGACATCATGCATCGCTGGAATGTCGCTGGAGCATTGCACAAACCAAATAGCATTCTGCGATAAGCAAAAGTGCCATAAGGACATGTGAATGTGGTCTTCTCCTGGTCATCTGGATGAATAGGAATCTGAAAGAAACCAGAATAACCATCTAGAAAACAATAGTAAGGGTGGTTAGACAATCTTTCAAGCATTTGATCAATAAAAGGCAAAGAAAAGTGATCTTTGCGAGTAGCAGCATTCAACTTTCAATAATCAATACACATCCTATGCCCTGTAACATTTCTAGTTGGGATCAACTCATTCTTTTCGTTCTTAACAACTGTTACACCACCTTTCTTTGGCACAACATGGACAGGGCTTACCCAAGTACTATCTGAAATAGAGTATATGATACCCGCCTCTAGAAGTTTCATTATCTCTTTCTTTACAACATCTTTGAGATTTGGGTTTAACCGCCTCTGATGTTCTATAGAAGTCATTGATTCAACCTCTAGATGTATCCTATGCATGCAAAGATCAGGTGAAATCCCAGTGATATCATCAAGTGAATATCCTAACGCTCTACGGTACTTTCTAAGTTCGCATAGAAGTAGAGCAGTTTCAACATTATTCAGAGCAGCATTGATGATCACAGGGTAAGTAGAGTTAGGACCAAGAAACGCGTACCTTAGCCCAGCTGGAAGTGTTTTGAGCTCAACCTTTGGAGCTTTCAGCTCGCTCCACGGATTGGCAGGAGACGCAGGAGGAGCGGTTGCTGGAGATTTCTCTGCAGCATCATCCAAGCTGTTGTAGGTGACCATTCTACCGATTGTCTGGCTTGAATCCAGAAGCTCGACGTACCCAGCTGTATCCTTGCTTAAGTACCCATATCCAGTCTTGCCTTGTGTCAAAGCAATCTCTAACGGATCTTCTACCAAGAACTCTCCAGCCACTTCATTAGAGATATCCAGCGAATCATCAACCAGGAATGTCTGTCCATCTAACATGGGTTTCTTCAGCAACTTGTCCATCTCAAACTTCATGATAATGTCTCCCAGGTGGAGATCAATACGTCCATTACGAACATCTATCATTGCTCCCGCAGTGTAGAGGAAAGGTCTTCCCAAAATGAGAGGATCCTTAGGTTCTTCAGCCAGCTCTAGAACCACAAAATCCGCAGGGATGATTGTATTGCCAATCTTCACATGTAGGTCCTCTAGAATGCCAACAGGTAGCTTCACAGAACGATCAGCAAATATCAAAGAGATCTTGGTTGGCTTGAAATCAATGAACCCAAGTCGCTTAGCCACAGAGTACGGCATTAGGTTGACACTCGAGCCTAGATCACACAAAGAGCATGCAAACATCATCGCTCCAATCTGTACGGACAAGACAAAACGTCCAGGATCTCCAAGCTTCTTTATACTCTTGTTTTGAAGAACAGCACTGCAGTCTTTTGTAACCTTGATAAAGTCCTCTTTGCCAGTCACTTTACTTGTCACCAAGCTCTTCATATACCTCTTCATTGCAGGCATCATTTGTATTGCATCAGCAAGAGGCAGCTTCACCTCAAGAGTATTCAGCATCTCTTTACACTTCGCCTCTTCCAAGTCCTTGCGTGATTTCTTGGGGCGAGTAGGACATGGAATTCTTGGGGTATAGACTCGTGCGGGTGGTATCTCGTTAGTCTTCTCTACAGGATCGGTGACTTTCTCCATTTCTGGTTCATCTTTCTCTTCTAGATCAATCACCACATCTGCTCTCTTATCTTTCCGTGCCACATGTTCTAAAACTCTTCCATTCCTAAGTGTAATTGCGTTAACAAACTCGTTCCTAGGATTCTGCTCCCCCTTTGCTGGAAGGACTCCTTGCTGTCTCTTCACCGCTTCAGCCGTCTGAGCAACTTGAGTGTCAAGCAGTTTCATATGAGTGGAGACTGCTTCATATTTGCTGTTTAGATCACTGTACATACTGTCCACCTTTGCATTGATCTCATTGGAACCTTTTTGTTGCTGAAGGAGAAGTTGCTGCATAAGAGCCTTGAGCTCATCTTGAGATTCATTTGCAGAGGTCGCAGGAGCTTGAAATGCAACTGGATTACTCTCTTGGAAGTTATTGAATGGCTGCTTCTGCTGAAATCCACCTTGAAATCTGCTCTGCCCTTGGTTTGGCACAAACTGTTTCGTTTGAAAATTCTGAGGGAAGGTCTTCTGAAATCCTTGGTTTGGCATGTTGGCTTGCCCTGAAAACCCTTGAGAAGGACCAGCTCCTCCCACATTTGGTACGAATGGTTTTCCTTGAAATTGTTGCGCTTGAGGAATCCTTTGCCTTGGATAAACATGGTCTTGGGGGTTTTCGACATTTGTGCTTCTGTAGGACAAGTTGGGGTGACTTCGGTAGTTCTGGTTGAATCCCCTGTTATGCACGAACCCCTGTCCATTCACATAGTTCACTTCCTGTGACTCGCCAATCTCATCAGTAGCAACTTCTTGACAGAAAACAGCCTCTGTCCCCTCATCACAGAACTGAACACCTCGCTGATTCGCCTTCATCAACAGACTCACTTTTGCGCTCAACTCCTCAATCTTCTGAGATTCCACATTTTTGCCTTTGTTGGAACGATCATACTCAGGACAGCGATTGTTAGAACTAGCAGCCAAGTTCTCTATCAGTTGATAGGCTCCGTCAATGCTCTTAGTCATGAAATCTCCGTTGCTCGCAGCATTGAGGGCATTCCTGAAATCCCATTCAACTCCATCGTAAAAGATGCTGAGAATCTGCTCATCTGAATACCCATTGTGCGGACACTCTCTACGGTATTCCTTGAATCTTTCCTAAGCTTCGCAATAAGTTTCGCCGGGATGCTGCGCGAAAGTAGCGATCTTGTTCCTGAGCGAGGCTGTTTTGGACTTGGTGTAGAAATAATCCAAGAAGGCTGCTCTGCATTCATCCCAAGACCTCAACGAGCCAGGAGGTAGTGACTTGAGCCATCTCAGTGCCTTAGCTGCCAAGGAGTGACGGAAAAGCTTGCACTTGAGGTAATCAGCGGGAATCCCATTCGACTTAGTAGTGCTGCAAATCTCCTCGAAGTTCTCGATGTGATCCATTGGATTCTCAGCGGGTAATCCATGAAACACATGTCTTTCTACCAGCGCTATCATCTGAGGCTTAATCTCGAAATCTTGCCTTGCAATCTCTGGTGGACAAATAGCTGCCCTGTTCTGGTAGAAAGTGTGGGGTGTATTTACATCCCCAATAGCACGCGGATTCTGCTGCGCTTGCTGCTGTTGCAACTGCCGAAGCTGTTGTCGCATGATGCGGATCTCTTCAGCCTGAGCAGCTTCAGCCTCAGTTTGTGCTTGATTGTCGATGTTATCATCCATGACGACTTGTTTCGACTTCTTCTTTGTAGCTTTGTTAGTACGTTATGTCCTTGCTAATTCTTGGTTGGTAAGTTGCAGGACGTTGCTAGCGCTTTTGCTTCTTGTTTGCATTCACCTGAAACACACAAGCAAGCAAAAACAGAACAGAGTTAGTAAATCTTAGACTAAACTTCAATCTTAAATTCGAAGATAACGCAATTGGTCCCCGGCAACGGCGCCAAAAACTTGATACACAATGTTTTAACCCTATATAACTACTGCAAGTGCACAGCAAATGTTGTAGTAATCTAGGAATCGAATCCACAGAGACCAAGAGTTACACTACGATTCTTAATGAATGAAATTAAGCTAAGATAGAAATATGATTGATTGATGTGAAAATACATAAAAGATAGCAATTTAAACGATGTAAAGATCAATAAAGAAAAGCGCTAGGTCCAGGGTGATTCGCAAGAACTCAGAGATCATGAATCGGACAACTATTCAGGGGGGCTAATGAAAAACATTCTAGAACTCAAACATAAATGTATAACCAATCCACTTTCGGGGCATCAACTACTTCATCTAGCGACCTAGGTGTCTAAACTCTCGTTTGAACCTAAAATCTTAAACGAGCATTAACAAGCGGGTTCAATTTATTCACGGATCGCCTTAGCATCATCTTTCGTTGGCTAAGGACGATACGCTCATCTATGTTCTATCAAGCAACCTATAGACTTTTGGAATATAGATTAAACCCTGAATCAAAGACTAAGTGATCAATTCAGCCCAAGCAATAAGAACAACTATAGATGAAGAACTCAAATGATAAATTCCCTATTTGTGTCTAATTCAATGATTCATAAACTCATTTGCTTACCCTGAACCTAACTAAAAGACTACTCAAACATGGAAATCATAAGAACACAGCAAGATAAACAAGAAAGCATATGCAAATAGATAAAAATACAAAAGGGGTTCAGAAATCTTCTCAAAGATTGTAGAGTCAGATTTTGTCTCCCCAAAGCTTACAAAAGGTTGAAGTCTCAAATGAAAATGGAAAATTCCATAGAAATCAAACAAAGTTTCTCTAAGTTTCTCTGCAGAGAAATGAAGAACTTCTCTCTAGAAAATGAAAAGTCTCTGAAATGACTCAATAATTTGTATATAAAACAAAACTTGACAAAATATTAGTCAAAAGGTAAACTGTCGGCAGGGACCAGATCGATCGATCCGGACATTGATGGTCGATCCAGGATGTTCACGTTTGGCTGGATCGATCGATCCAGTTACGGATCGATCGATCTGGTCTCTGGATGGTCGATCTGGCCTCTGGATGGTCGATCTGGCCTCTTTTGGTCGATCCAGGAAGCACACGCATTCTCCTAATGCAGGATCGATCGATCCAAACTAGGATCGATCGATCTGAGCTTCAAAACTGCTCTTCTTGCTCTTTTGCCTCCTTTCCTTGATCCTTTTGCCATCAAACTCTATTTGATCATGTTTTATCCTGAAAAGACTCTAAAACCAAAGCAAAGACAAAAAACTAATGAAAACGTTAGTTAAAATACGTAAAAACCATAATATATCAATCCCTTATCTTTGAATTTCACTCGTCGTGACACTTTTATCTTAACCGGATTGAAGGCTACGTCGTCTCCGGTGGCTGAAACTCATTAGATTCACCGAAAATTGGTGTTTCTGGTGATTATTGAGGACTCCTCTTCCCTGTTGTAGTTTGTAGGGTTTTGTGTGCTTTCGGTTTAACCAGAGTTCCTTGTTTCTGTTTACAGAAACTCCGGTTAAAAATGAAGCACACAAAAACCCTAGAAACTACACCAATGAGTAGAAGTCCTCAACAACCACCACCAGCACCAATTTTGGTGAATCTGATGAGTTCGAGCCATCGCAGATGACCTAACCTTCAATCCAGTGAAGAGAAGAGTCTCACGGTGACCGACATGCAAATATAAGGGATCCTGCTCACAATTTGCTGCGCCAACCCTAGAATCTGCTAGGATGACTTCCACCACAGATATAAACATTAGTGGCTGCGGAGGTAGCTCTTCGACGATAAATTGTTATTTATGTACTTATGGTCTATAAAAATATATGTAATATTTATTATTTAAGAAATTTATACGCTTAGATAAATTGTTAATTTAGAGTGTGCAGATCTATACCGTTATGAAAACTATAACTTATCATTTATTTCAATGTGTCCTATGGCCATCATTAAAAAAACTATAAAACAAAAATCAATTGTTAATGCAACTATGAAATCAAATTATAAGCATCAGACCCATATATACACACACACGTACCTTCTCTCCCCTCCAAACTTGCTTTATCTGTCTGTAATGCATCTTGAGTTCTATAAGATTTTCGGTTTAAATCAGGAAATAGTTATCAGAACAACGGATACAAAAATTTAAAATGGAAATCGTGACTTTGAAAATTGGAAAGTAACAACCATTAAACATGACATCGGAGATGAAATAAAAAAATAAGGGATGTGATTGTTGATAAATAATCAATTGAACATGTGTAGGAAACAATACCTACCTGAATGAATCGTTGGTGGTCGTCCTAAATGAATCGTTGGTGGTCGATGCGTTCGGCGGATGCAACGCGATTATGCGAAAGAAATACGACAGATTTGGAGATGTGAGAAGACATATTATCTCGGGGAAGATGATCAGTGGGTTTTATTTGTGTGAAGATATTTATGAGGCGAAGATGAAGTAAATAACACAATTTTTAGGAGTAGAACAAAAAAGATAAACAGGGATAAAAAGAGAGGAAAATAGAGAGATGTATAAGAGATGAGAGAATAAAACGCGTGGGATTCATATGTTAAATGTTATGTGAGATGTTAAGGATATGTGTGGGGGCAAACTGGTCCAAAAATGCGGCAAAATGTCACTATCATATGGACAACAATTAAACATGAAATCGGAGAAACATGAAATCGGAGATGAAATTAAAAAATAAGAGATGTGAAAGTTGATAAATAATCAATTGAATATGTATAGGAAACAATACCTACCTGAATGAATAGTTGGTGATCGTTCTGAATGAATCGTTGGTGGTCGATGCGTTCGGTGGATGCAACGCGAGTATGCAAAAGAAATACGACAGATTTGGAGATGTAGAAGAGATATTATCTCAGGGAATATGAACAGTGGGTTTTATTTTTCGATCTGTGAAGATATTTGTGAGGGGAAGATGAAGTAAATAACACAATTTTTAGGAGTAGAAACAAAGAAGATAAACAGAGATAAAAATAAGAGGAAAATAGAGAAATGTATAAGAGATGAGAGAACAAAACGCGTGAGACTCACATGTTAAATGTTATGTGAGATGTTAAAGATACGCATGGGGGGCAAACTGGTCCGAAAATGCAGCAATATATCACTTTCATATATATCCGTAGTGGACCTTGTTAAATACTTAATTATAACAGAGATAAAAAAAAAAGGAGGAAAATAGAGAAATGTATAAGAGATGAGAGAACAAAACGCGTGGGATTCACATGTTAAATGTTATGTGAGATGTTAAAAATACGCATGGGAGGCAAACTGATCTGAAAATGCAGCAAAATATCACTTTCATATAGACCCGTAGTGGGTCTTGTTAAATACATAATTATAATATTTTGCATATCTTTTTACCTAATTTTCTCTTTTTTTACGTTTCTCAAGGCTTCGTCTAACTTTTCAGCTTCATTCGGGTCGAGCTTAGATAAATTCTCCACGACATTAGTAGCTCAAGTGTTTTGTTTGCCGTTCTCTATCCTAGTTGTTCTTCTTTGCTTAATTGTAGTTGTTGTTTATTTTCCTAGGATGGCTTGTTATCATCCTTTGTGAACTATTTACTCTTTTTAGAGAATGTAAGAATCTATAAGATGAGGATTGAACCAAAAAAAAGTTATAAACCTAAACTCAAACCGAATTATTGAACAGTTTGTGGATTAACCGGTCCGATCGACTGGTCTGGTCCGGATTTGAAAATATTATCAATTAGCACATTTAGATATTAATTGATTATTCAGTAGATAATACTAGAAATTTAACTGATTGACTAGTAATTTACTCTATGGCTCCCTAGCTCTGACTGATAGTGTCTAATAGAAGAAAACATAAATATTCCATTTTCTACTTAAAACCCAAAAAAATTTCTTTTTCTTCTTCCTAATTCTTACAGAAAATAACAGCAAAAGAAGAAAACGTCTCCCTATAATTTACATGGTAAAGATAATTTTTTTTGTTTTTTTTAATCCATTTCCCCGATATTCCTCTCTTTTGTTTTTCTTTCTTTTTCTTCTAATCCTTACCACTCACACCCTACATGTGATCGTTTTGACCATATGCCAAGGATTGTAATAATTTTCCATACTAGTCACACCTTACATGTGATTGTTTTGGCCATATTCAAAGGATTTTAATAATATTCCAATTGAAAAGTTACAGTTGAAACGTGGATAACGAGAGCCAGTTGATAAAAGGCCATTCTCTTTCCCATCCTAAGAAAATCAAGTCAGAGGAGAGTGAGATAGAGATGGAGAATAAAACTGAGGAGGCTTCGATGATCAATGTTTCTTCCCTTACTTGCATAGATCTCGACAACTCTGATCTTCATCAATCAGCTGTTTTGCTCAAGCAGGTCTGTCTCCAAATATTTTTTCATAAAAATGATAATGTTATGATCATTATATATAACTTCAGTGAACAACATTGATTTGATCATTGCGAGTTATTTTTTTTTTTTTGGCCAGGCATGCTTGGACAGTGGATTTTTCTATGTCATAAATCACGGTATGAGTGAGGAGTTGAAAGAAGAGGCTTTGGAGCAAAGCAAGAAGTTCTTCGATCTTCCTTTGGATGAGAAGATGAAAGTCTTGAGAAACGAAAAACATCGAGGCTACGCACCAATGCATGATTCTCGCTTAGATCCTAAAAACCAAGTTGAGGGTTAGTCTGATTAGCTTTAACTTACTTAGTCTGAAATTATTGTTGATGTATCTCACTCTTGTTGTAACTTTATGGGGTTTTAGGGGATTATAAAGAGGGTTTTACCATTGGAATGGAAGGTCCCAAAGATTGTCCCGATTGGGATAAGTCATTCTATAGCCCCAATATTTGGCCTAACCCTGGTTTGTTTTTCTTCTTCTTATCTTTGTTTGTAAATTTAATCCTTTATTTATTCACTGAATAAACTCTTATATTTGTTGGAAAAAACAAAAAAAAAAACTTATGTTTTTGGTAGATGTTTTGCCCGGATGGCGGGAGACGATAGAGAAATATCATCAAGAAGCATTGTAAGTCTCATATTTATTTATTTTTCTTTAGATTTGTACAATGTGTATGTACAAGGTTAAAGTTTAGTCATGCATGAAAATAAATAAAATAAGTTTAAAGCAATATTTTGAATTCCCAACTCCAATATCATGTCAAAATTCATGGATATCCATCTTAAATTCCATTGACAAGGATTAATAAATATGTAAAATTTCTTGTAGTATATAAGCGACCTTACATATTATTACTTAATATTTTATGATGAACCATTATGAATGATCAGGAGGGTTTGTAAGTCTATTGCGAGAATAATTGCTTTGGCGCTCGACTTGGATGTGGATTACTTTAATAAACCGGAGATGCTAGGAAATCCAATTGCAACTATGATCTTGTTTCACTATGAAGGTGTGATGTATTTTCTTAATCACATTAGTTGTATATGTCAATGTTTTACTTATCCTCATTTCTTATATTCCTTCTTTTTGTTAACTTTTAGGGATATTGTCTGATCCCTCCAAAGGAATATATGCAAGTGGAGCACATTCTGATTATGGAATGATAACTCTCTTAGCTACCGATGGTGTAATGGGACTTCAGGTATTGCATATTTTTTGCTAGTCTTATACTTTCTCCGTTTCAACATATAAGATGTTTTAAGAGTTTTTTTTTGTTTGAAAATATGAGATATTTTTATAGTTCTCTGTACTTTTAAGTTTATCCAATCCTGTGTGACCAATAGTATTTTGTAGTTTTTTTCATAATTGGTTAAATTATTTTAATATTATATATTAATGATATTTTTAAAGTAAAAATAATTTCTTAATCTCTTCAATTTTAGTTAGAGCATCTCCAATGGTAAGAACCCATGAGGGGTTCTTACCAATTTTTTTAGTATAAATTTTGAATAATTGAAAGTTAAGAACTTTATTAAGAACTCTAAACTTTTTCTATCTCCACTGGTAGAACCCCATTAAGAGTTTTTAAGAATAAAAATTAATATTTTGGAAAATCATTTATTTTGTTACAATTTATAAAACCAAAATTATTTTGCATTCCATTCAATATAAAACATACAAAATATAAAACATATAACATATTTATAAACATCATGACATGGCTAGAACTTGTCCACCAAACCCCAAACTTAAGCGAAAACACGAGGAAGTTGCACCATAGTGCAGTAGTGACAGCTCTTTGACTGCAAGATGTTCACAAAAACATAATTCAGGAAAAACAACGAATAAGGATATAGCTAGAGTGCTTCACTAATATAGAGATACGTCAAATACATGGAAGAATTTATTTTCTCATGGTCTCCCTAGGCTGACTCAATGAATTTAGGGATCATTATATGCCACCAAGCAACATAAATATTAAAACAACAAAGTCTAGAAAAACTAAACCAAAAACAGAAGCTAAAATGATTCTTTATGAGGATACAAGAAGAGATCAAATTTCCCACTTTTGGAACACAAACAACCAGCAAACAGACAGTATTGAGCTAACTTGAATTCAATAGAAGTTTCCATGCTTTGTTAACCACATGCCTAACTGAAATCAAACACCTACAAAGCATGATCACACTGATGATACTATTGACATCACTAATGAGTATATTTACCTGTGTTGATCATTGATCTCAACTCGCTTAACTTGTTTCGCTCGAGTGAAGAAATCTGTATAAAAGCAAAATCCCACAAACATTTCTCCACACTAAGTATCACTCAGTAAAACAATAAACCACAATATACAAAATTGACAACTTTAGGTCAATGAAAAGAAAACTTACTCCGGTGAGATGAGAAGGAATCAATAAGAGGTGTATCCCTATCGAGCGTAATACACTGAACCATTCAGCTTAATTGAAGAACTCTTAAACAAACATAATCGCAGCTTAATAACCAATGAAGCAAACAAGCATTGTAGTATATTCAGTCTTACACAACTTTAGTCAATAACATCCGAGTCCATGGTCAAGCCAAAACAATTACTAAGTTGCACACCGAATCACAATTAGCCCATGAAATTTGAAATTAGACTGAATCCAAATTTGAAATTTACAGAACCAGAAATCAAAACCTTATAAACCAAATAAACCCATGAATTATAATACAAAATGGATTCAATGAATATATATGCATAAATTCGTAGACAAACATGGCTAACCCTAATTTTGCTAACATCAAAAAAGCCTAATTTTCCTAAAATCACAGAACCCTAATCTCATCAATAACCAATAATTAATCAAAATCTACAAAGAAAATCAGATAGATTCGTATCTTTACAAGGAGATTGGATCATCCTTCGGTGGCGCTGCAACACCTTCGACGATGGTGGGGTAGAGTCTTCTTCGGCGACTTCAACCAGAGACACGAGAAAGAGAACAATTGAAATGCCAAAGTTTATCGTGAAAAAAAAACCCAGATTTCTTAAACAGTACATAACCAATCACAAAGTGCCACGTAATCATTAGAACCTCCTTAAAACCGATCCTTAAAATCCTTCCTTAAGAAGTGGTTCTTAACTTTTAACCCATTTTTGATTTAATTTTTTTTCATTAATGACTTAAGAACCCCATTAACATCTCCCGTTGGAGATGGTCTTAGAACATCTTATAATTTAAAACGGAGAGAGTATAACTTTCTAATATGACCGGGTTAGTTGTGAAAACTTGATAATATCTAATTGCAGATATGCAAAGATAAAGACGCGAAACCTCAAAAGTGGGAATATGTACCGTCGATTAAAAGGTACATATTAACAATAGATTTTTTTTTGTTATAGGTCTATGATATATATTAAATGCTACATACACTGACTCCTAAACAAAAATTTTGGTTGCGTTATATTTTCATCTACAGAGCATTTATTGTGAATATTGGTGATTTGATGGAGCGTTGGAGTAACGGCCTTTTCAAGTATTGGTTTTTTTTTTTTGCTTAATCTTCCTAAGGCTTCGCACATATATGTATTGTGATTTGCAAGTACAACTTTTTTTTATGAGATTTTTTTCCACATGTTTTTATACCATACAGATCTATATCGCATCGGGTACTAGGGAATGGGCAGAACCGATATTCCGTAAGTCTCTTACTAAATAGTGGAATCAATTTGCTAAATGTCATTGTCATTAATATCATTTCTCGAAATCTAGTTTATATTGAACATGTTTGTAGGTGAATTGGGAAAACTACATAACACTTTTATTTAATTAAACTGTTCTCATCGCAGATTCCACTCTTCGTGTTACCGAGCTATGAATGTTTAATAGAGTGTCTTCCTACATGCCAGTCCAAAAACAATCTTCCCAAGTAAGGCTTTAATATCTTCACTTTGTTACTTTCGACCAATAACAATGTCTTACAGATGTTTATGGTTGTGTTAAATGAATAGATATCCAGCAATCAAATGTTCAACGTACATCTCCCAACGTTACAAAGAAGTACATGCGCATGACCAAAAGTAGACCTAGGTGAAGTTTATGGACCTTATGGTCCAATCGAACTACACCCTTAATCCTTACTCTGAAAATGCATGGTTTTCTAGTTGGGTTCTTTGTTAAAATCCTTTTGTGTTTGGCTAATTCTCACCAAGGTTTTATACCTATTTAATGGGGATCTATTGGACTGATAACGATCATCATCAATTAAAATATTTGGAAACAAAGTTGTTTTTGTTTAACAAGGAAGTTATGAGCTTTTAAGTCCATAGACTCTTTTGGCTTCAAAAATCGGAACTGTCGATTATCTAAATTAGCATCTGAGAAGTTGTTTAAAGATGTTTAATCAGTCCCAGAAGAAGTAAATATGTTTTATTTCTACATCAAATTTCAGATTCTAATCATACTATCTCTATACTATTATTTAAGCAATGTTAAAACTAAAATAACCTTGCATCTACATGGCATATTACAATAAATGCCATTGGACAGTTAATAGTTTAAATAAATATAATCATACATATATTTATTTAATGGTAAATCATTAAATTTAAATTTAAATTCAACTAATTATTCTCTCTCTTCCTATTTTCTCTCCAATTAAATCCTCTAATTATTTGTTAATATTATTTCTTCCTCTCATTTTTATTTGATCATATGTTTTGTAAATAATTAAATAATCACATAAATTTAATAATATAATTATTTACACTTTTTCCACATACTGTATGTATGAATTTGAAGTTCTTAAAACAAACCTTTTTTTTTGACAGCGGACATGAATTATTTTATATATTATGATATTGTTTAAATAATAGTTTTGGTTTACTAATAATAGTTTAACATTTATATATGATAATTTTAATTCACAATATATATTAGATACAATTTGTATTTAACTCATTAAACTCTATCCGTCGGATCTCTCTAAATCATATAATATATCTGTTAGAATTTAGTTGATAAAAATCTAATATTTTCACCAAAATGATTGATATTATGAAACGTAATCCGAACATAATTCACTATTATGTTGATATGATGTACGAAAATTCAATAAACATTTAAATTTGGTAAAATTCAATTACTTTGATGTACTTTATGAAATTAACAATGTGGAAATCTTTTCTACATATTAATTTTTATTTCCGGTATACAATTTGGTATATTAGTAATTTTAGTCATATATATAATATTAATACTTTTAGCTAATACAACGCAAACCATATATAATAATAAAGAAGATGCTAAATATTTCCTCACACTGTACAATATACTTTACAATGGGTCAGAACGAGTCAAGACGGATCAATGGATCATGACTGGTCAAAGCGGCTCAAAGCAGATAAAGATATGTCATAACGGATCTTGGTTCAAATTTCTAATCATTAATAATTGATATTGAATTAAATCAAACTGTTATAGAATTTTTGAATAATGTAAAAATATATACATAATACCACTTTACAACCAAATTATGTTATAATCTAAATGATTAAATAAATTTGTATACAAATATAACAGCGTATGTACGTAATTATATATTAGTAATTTTAATTAACACAACACAAACTACATATGTAATAATAAATAAAATATTAAAGCATAAAATAAATCGAATCTAAAACACCGAATATAACGAAATATAAAACAAATATTTCCCCCGCGCTATATATAGCGCGGGTAACTATCTAGTTTTCAAGTTTAAAATTATAAAACATTTTTCTCCTTCTTCAACTTCCTCTTCCTCATTCGTCTTCTTTAGTCCAACTCTTCCTTCTCCTCACAACTATCTTCTTTAACACAAATTATCTCTCGGAAATAATTAAGTTTCACTATATTACTATCAAATTGCAGACTTTAAGTCATGTGACATGTACTAAGCATTTTTGTGCCACATTTGTAGAATGTTTCATCATCTTTTAAAAGACTGCCCATAGGCCGAAATGTTAGCCCGTTGATTTTGGCAAGACGGGCCTGGACATGACTTTTCTGACCGTGGATCTTAGCGGGCATGCCCTCCGCGGTAGTAAAATTGGTCAGTCCGCTGCAAAGCAGGCCAAATAGGCGTGGGCCGTCTTTGTGCTGTCTCCTTCTTCTTCCTTCATCTTTTCCGTTTTCTTCTTACGACCAGGACCAGCTCAACGTTTTCTTGGGTCCCGGACGAAAAAAAAATTTTGGACCCTTAAATTTTTTTTTTTTAGGGTTTTTACTAAATTTTGTTAAAAAGAAAAATTTATAATATTTTTGTAGATTTTGTAATAAATATATATATTTATATATACATATATAAAAAATTTGGGCCTCCTTCAATCTATTTTTTAATATTTAAAACTTTTATATAAAAAAATAAAAAAAGTAAAAAAAATAAAAAAAAATTGGTCCACCTAATCACTAGGACACGGGAGACACGGAAAAGGACCTCGGGCCGTCGCCCCATTCGCCCTCCTATCTAAGCTGGCCCTGCTTACAACCAGCTTTCTTCTTCCTCCTCTCTACAGCTTCTTTGAGTTGTCTACATTTCTTCTTCTTTGATGGCTTCTTCTCATCTCAGGTAGCGCAGCTTCTTTTGTTGCGTCTGTTCATCTCTCACTGATCACAACTTCATGGAGGCTTCAGCTCTGCTCATCTCTCAGTGATGATCAGTGTCCTCTCATGTCTCTCTCAGGTCTAGCTGAACACTCTTGACATCTTCTCAGTGACGCCAGCTCAGACCTGAATTTTGGTGGAGCTCTTCTTCCTCAGGTTTGCTCCCTCTTCTTCTATCTTCACTCAGCTCACCTCTCAGTGATGAGCTGGTCCATCTTTCTTTTGTTCTTCAGTCTTTCCTAGACTGACTTCGTCTCCCTCTCAGCCTTAACTTCAATTCTTCTTCTTCTTGCAGGCTCCAGGGATCATTCAGCTCCGATACCATGTTGACATTCAGACCTCACACTCACTTAGAGGTTTGTTTCTCTCATCTCTCTAGCTCTCTTTGTTTCTTACGCACAAAACATTTTAAAGCACTTAGAGAGATTATTCTTTAATTATCTACATTGATAATTACTTGGATAATTTTGGATCTTACATAACACACATACTTAAGCTAGCTTTCTACTAACTCCATACAACTAGACTTTACTTCTAACTATTCTAACCACTCTAGCTAGTAGCCATTAGGACCCTTGTACACGCAACATATAGGTTCTTACAACCAAGGTCGGGCCTGGCTACAAGCCAATCAAAGTTGTGATTGTGGTCTATCGATATTTTATGATTTTAATTGGCAATAAAAAAATTTAAAAATATGCATTAAATTACTTTTTTATTTGGGCCACTCAAAACCTTTAACAACTTCATTACTCATGACTAAGTTACTTGGAGTAACTAAGCTTTATTAATTAGATGGGCCTTATTCAATGATGCAGGCCCATTTGACACAACATCAAACCTAATTGCTTCCTTGACTTTTCCTTCTTGTTGACTTCTTTTTCTTCGACTTCTCTTTGTTCCCTTTTTTTTTTTCTTTTTTTTTTTATAGAAATTTCTTCTTCTTTTCTTCTTTCTCCGACATCTCACTGATTGAAGCTTTCTCTTTGTTGCAAGATTCAATCTCCAACAATATTCATAGTTGAGATAGGTTTAACTCTTATGTATATGTAATGTTGTATGTTGTTTATTAATCAATAAAGAAAGTCTTGGTGTTCGTTGAGACATAGAAATCACAGAGCTCTATTTACTAACAATAAAAAGGGATTCACAGTTTGGAGATGCAGATCGAGTTTGAGAGAATTATTAAAAAAAGGTCTAGAACATAAATATATGCAAGGAATTAAGGAATAGATACAATGGATAGTCGGCCAATTTATACCTCAACATTTTCATTAAATTCAAATAATACATAAACTATAGTGAATGACCAATTTAAATTTATACATAAACTATAAAAACTAGACTAATTCATAGAAATAGGGATGACTATACATTTGAATGTGATGATGTGTCATCCACGTCATAGTAAATAGATGACATGTCATCCACGTCATAGTAAACAGATGACGTGTCGTCCACGTCATCCGGCACAATTTTTTTTTTTTTTTTTTAGTTAGTTACAAAATCTTGAAATAAAAATTAGAGGTAGGCATCATTTCCGTCTCATCTCATCTTATCCCATCTTATCTCATAGTCAGTCTCGAATTCATATTTTAGATGTGAATGTATTTTCATATGGTATAAATTTTCAATTTTCGTTTGAAAACAGAAATTTCTAAAATTTTATTTCAAAAAAATTTATATTAAATAATATATATATATACCATAACATATGGTCATATAAAATATTACATACAAAAATAATCTAAATTTTTTAACTTTCTAAGATGTACTAATTTGTCATTAAGATATATAAAAATTTATAAAATTAGAAAATTTATAAGGTTTTCTAAGCTTTCAATTTAAATAAAATAAAAATAGAATTTTAAATAAAATGAAATATAATAACAAATTAATACATCTTAGAAAAATTACAATATTTTAGAATATTTTAGAATACATCTAAGCTTTCAATAGCCATTTTCTTCTTTTGAGATTCGGTAGGTAACTTAACGTTAGTAGCTAAACCAATAGCTTCAAGAAACCTAATGAGATACCAAGTAAAGTCGAGCTGCCACCACTCGAGTCCATGCCTGGCCGAAAACTCGAACGCATGATGATTGTTATGCCATCCGTCACCAAGTGTCATAATCGCTACCCACCTGATTCATCAACAATTTCTTAGTTTATTTTTTCTACTTATTAGTTATTACTATATTTAGTAAGATTTACATGTACATATATATGTTACCAATTGTTTTTGGAGAAGTCAGGTGTGTTCCAAGCTCGTGTTCCCCATATATGGCAAACTGAGGTACCTAGAAAAGTCGTGTGGAGTCGAACCACACTTGCCACACCCTGCCATTTTCATTCATCTCTTAATTTCACTTTTACCTTCTTTTGTTTTTTTTCTAAGTTACAAATTTTGTCATGTGATTTTATTTTTTTGAAATATCTATTGTAGTCCACAAACTTGTCCTAGTCCTGCTAGTACCGTCTCAGTTGTCTAAATCAATTTGACACTAGTCTAAATATCATAAAATAGAATAATAATAATATACGTAGCTCAAAAATCCCAATAGTGGTATTATATGTAAAATAATACTATTATATGTGAAAATTTAATAAGTGGTATGTATCCTTACAATTCCCCAGACAAGGAAGGGCATGCCTCCACAAAAATAGAGGAGAAGGGCAAAAGCCATCTGATGCAAAAGGAAGGTCTTCTGAAGGAACCTATAGAAAGGTTGCCTTACAAGGTCATCTACGTTCTCCTGTCCACCACACTGCATGGCATACAATGATTTAATTAGTAAGGGTGAGGTAAGTTCCGCCCATAGGACCCATTGGTACCATGCAAGGCCGGATTGGAATGTCAAATCGTATATGACCCCTATAGTTTAAAAATTAAGACCAAATATAGACCATTCTGCGGAGTGCAGAGTAACATGGGCCAATTACTAGAGCGGGACTTCTGAACCACTTGACCAAGTAGTCCACTTCTGAACCAGTTTGGGCAAAACACCCGAACCCGAAACCTGAATCCAAACCCGACCCGGAAAACCCAAAAAAATCGGGTATGGGTATACTCTAAATACCCGAATGGATTTTATCTTTGAGTTAGTTCGGGTTCGGGTCGGGTTTGGGTAATATCCGATATCCGAAATTATAACAAAACTTATGCGAAAGTTATTAAATCTAACTTAACCTAAGTAATCCCTAAGATTTTTACGAAATGATTTTATATATTTCGTTCTTATTCTGTGTTTAGAAACTCATTATGGGTTTAAATAGCTTTACTTTGTCTCTTTCTCGAACAATTTTGTGTTTACTAACTAATTTTGTGTGTTATAAACTTCTAATCACTATAGTTATTTTGGATATTTCGGATATATATGGTTAATTTTGGATAATAAAATACCCAAAAATACTCGAACCCGAAACAAGTTCGGGTATTATCGGGTTTATGGTTACTAACCATACCCGATCCAAATCCGAAAGGAACCGAACCGAACCCAATCCGAATTTTATAAATACCCGAATGGGTTCTATACCACTAAACTCGAAAACTCGAAATACCAGACCCGAACGCTCAGACCTATACTTAGATCATGTTTATTTATTTTTATTTTTTCTGGGTGTTACTTTTCCCACAAGATCAAGTTAGAATCTATGAGTTTGTTGAATGTGTAATTATTTGATCATCTTACGATGGCCATCAAGAAATTAATTGGGTTTTTAATTACCTTTTTGACGATAGCATTGGTATCAAATATCCAAGCCACGTGACTAAACCAAAACCCTTGTGTAGGGCTATGTGGGTCACGCAGTGTCTCGCAATGTTTATGATGGTACCGATGGTTGCTCACCCACTCTATTGGGTCTCCCTATACACAAAATTCTATAATCAACATTATATACTTCATTACTTCTCTAATATTTTCTTCATATCAAATAAATCATCTTGAGTTAGTGATCCATTTGCGATTAAAACTTATATACGGATTTTAAATTCACTTCTTTTATATATATTTCTTGATATATGGTGCATATATATATTTATGTAATATTCTGTTTTCCGAAAGTTTTGTAATCTTGATTTGATATCATCTTGAGGATATATAAAAATCATACAAAATATCAATATAGATAACATCTAACCTCAAAAGCCAGAACGCCACCATAAGCAAAGAGATACTCGAGCCATTTCGGCAGATCAAAACTTCGGTGAGACAGATTCCTATGATAAGACAAGGTGATGCACATTCCATTGATGACAGCGAGCCAGAGGAAAGCTCGTAAAGCCATCCAATTGAAGTAAAATGGAGCCAAGAGACTCAGCAAATGAATCCCAACGAATATGACTAACTTGCTCACGTCCCAAGAGTTCCAACTCCGTTCCCAAAATGCCCTCTTCTTTCTCACCACAACGACTTCCGACAAGGGTATTCTCCACGAGCTCTCGACCTGATCCGGTGCATCATGAACAGCCACGAACGTTTGTTTCTTGTGATCCATGGACGTGTGTTTCTTGACCGGATCGGGTGCATCATGAGCAGCCACGAATATATGTTTCTTGTGAGCCACGGATCCTCCTCGTTGGGACAAAAAGGAGTTTGTAGAGTTATATGTGTTATAAGTGAACAAGCCATTGTTATTACAGCTGGTGTTATGTTTTCTAAGAAGTGGTGAAAAAAGAGAAAGCGGTTTGAGAGTTGTAGATATAGACACCATGGCTTTAGGTTGTTAAAATTGTTGCCTTAACATGCATACCCAATGTGCTACTATATATATTTAGATTAGGACTGTGTGTACACGCAGATATGTAAAACCAAAAATATATTTAAACCTTTTTTTTATTAAAAGTTTCCATATATCACCACTATGTTAGATGATGGATCATATTAATAAACAAATAAAAAAAATCATTATTGTTTGTTATAATGGTGCACACAATTAGCGATATAAGCTGAAAAGAAATGAACTATAAACAGACAAGTAAAGAAAGTTTAATAATTGAAATTTGGATGAATTAGATAAATGTATAAAAATAGAGTGAAATAAAAGAAGGGTGATTTAGTTCAAAATGCATAGATAAGTTAAAAATTAATAAAGTGGTAGTGATTTTTCATTAATTAACTCTATCTCATCTTATAATTATTTTGACCAAAATATCTTTACTGAAATGTTAGCGGTTAAGTATTTTTTTAGCGATCAAATATTTAGAAAGATAAACTCTTATAGTATTAGACGGTTAAATATCTAGTTAACGTGATATGGGTTTCAACGCTAACTCCAATCACATATTCATCAAGAATCGACTGCAATTTTATATAGTTATTTATATTATATTTTTAGTATAATAAATATTATTAAATATCAATAATATTATCACAATACGATAAGATATTTAATTTTGTATCAATTTAAATAAATTATTACACTATATAAAACACAAATATTGTTTTATATATTTTTAGTGTATCATCATAATGAATTTATCACGATATAATGTTTAATAACATGTTTTGTAAAACACTAACGAGCATGTGTATCTAACAATTTATCATGCTAAATGGAAAGTTAAAAGTATGTCTATATGATTGTATTTTTTATTAATGTATTAGCATGTTTTTTAAATATATAACTCAATGCAAGAAACTTTAGCTTGTTAATAAACTGTTTATCACATTACAAGAACTCATCTTTTTTTTTTCTAATGTAATAAGTAAAATATATCTGCTGTTAACAAAATAATTAACCGTCTAAATTTAAAATTTATCTCCTCTAATATTTGATCGCTAAAAAAATATTTTACCGTTAACAATACTATAAGACCATTTTTGTCCAAAAAAATAATAAAATGTGAGATGACTAATTATTGAAAAACCACAACCATATTCATAATTTTTGAATTATCTATTGCTGTGTAGTGCAATTTCCCATAAAAGAAAGAAAACTTGTGTGGTTACTATTTTCAGTAAAAAATAAAAAAAATTACACGTCTCACTCACGTAGTAATTGTTTGTGAGTTTAAAGTATTATCGTGTGGACATAAGTGATCACTGATCAGTATCACGTGTTTATCAGTGGCACAAACAAACAAAACCGAACCAATTAGTCATTTAGTTGGCAAATCATGGAGCAGAGAGAGCGAAAAGTCCTAAGAGGATCAGCTCATAATCGACATCTCAAAACGTACGAGATAGGATATTTATATAGTTGCCAATAATTGAAATCTCAGATCTGAGAAACAAAGGTTCTAAATGGTAAAGGAAATTTTGAGAAATATCACGTTTTGGAATCTTTTTATTTTCAAAAATACCATTTTATAAGGTATATCATGAAAGTTTATAATTTTACCATTTCTTCTAGATTATTAAAAAAAAAAATTTATAACATGTGTTGTAAAAACCTTATAAATATTTTTTGATCAAATGCTTTTATACAGGTTTATAAATCTAAAATCTCTATGTTTATAAATGACTTTATGAAACCGTAGAAAAATGGTACTGTTTAAAGTGGACAACAAAATAATCATATTTTAAAAAACTTGATATTGTAAAAATGGTATTTTTGAAATTCTCCTAGTAATGGTTGAATCTATGGGAGTATATCTAGAAAATCCTAGATATTATTGTCTAGGATCTTCTAGTTACTTCTATAGAATCCTGTTTCACTTTTTTTGTGTTTCAAACTCACACCTTTCCAACGCATCTCCATCAAAATTGCTTTCACTATTTTTAATTGGCATTTCATGATCGTGTTCCTTTGGACAAATGTGGATCATTTGTATCACTTTCTTTTCTTTTCTTTTTTTGAATTTTGTTAAATTATATTCAAAGAAATACAAACGTTTGTTACAAATTAATGCATACTTTTTTAGATTTTAAACCTAACTCTAAAGAAGATTTTTTATCCTTGAAATTATCTTGTTACAAACCACAGTTGCATACCGCCTTCATGCTTCAGGTTTCCCCCACTCCGAATTGTGCTTAACCGGTTTCGAATGTTTTTATCGATCAATTTCACAAGCTTTCCTTTTGGTGATGGTTGTTCGCCATGCCTTCTGTTGTTCCTTTCCCGCCAAATAGAATGGATAGTGTTTTGGAACACATATCTTAAAATAAATGCGTTTGTGTTGTCAAGTGTGTTGTCGCTAATGAGCTTGAGGATTACCCTCCAGTTTGCTGAGAAGTTATAAAGGAGAATATCTCTCACCAGCTCCATCCACACCTGTCCTGAGTAAGAGCACTGAAAAAGAGGTGATCCCTTGTCTCCATATATAGGGTTCTGACAGAAGACGCAGCTCGCATCCGCATTTCGGTTCCATTTGTATCACTTTCATCTTCTAAAAAAACGAAAGGATGAAAAAAATGAGACAATAAAGATAAAGGAAGAGACTTGCGCCATGAAGGATGATATCTATTTTTCAAGATTGGTGATTAACTATTCTGTGACTTTGAGTACTGTGTGAATGTGGATAAAACACACACAAAAAAAAATAGGTTATCTAAAAGATTACTAAACATTACGGTGGAGTCCACGAACTATGGCAGTTAGGACGTTACATGTGGTATCAGAGCCAAAGTCAGAAAATGTAGAGTCATGTTCATACTGTTGGGATGACAGTCTTGGTATGTAACGAAGACGGTGCATTATAGAATAATTGTAATATCGAGATTTCTGAAAAATAATTGTGCATGAAGAGAGTTTATAAAAATTATAACTCCATGGATGGCCTAAAATTAAATGAATTTTGAGTAACCTATGAGTGAGAAAAAAAATATGGGAAAAGATCTTGAGGTAATATTCAAAATTTGTTTTTTCAATCTTCTAATATTAACAAACTGACTGTTAGTTAGACAAGGATGAAGTCTATGGATCGAGAGCAAGCATCTGGAAAAGATCTTGAGGTAATCTTGGAAGATGGTAGTCATGGCATTACATGACTCTTCAAAAGAAAACAAGTTTTACATAGAAGTAAGAGATTGACTTGTGATCTAGAAAAAGGAGCAAATGTGGCTGTTCGACAGATTTTTGACCAGAAACATCAAAAATGGTTCAAATTTGTTATATTACTAGCTTGATTAAGGTGAGGACTACTCGTGGCTTTTTGATGTCATCAAATTTTCACATTCAGAGAACGGTTTTATACATGTTTGTATTATGTATGAATATTGTATGTTTAGTCTAAGATGTTTTATGGGGTTTATGGGGTGTGAATAAATAGGTTGTAGCTTTTTTTGTAACCGTAAATAGGTTGTAGCTTGTTAATGTTTTTTTAAAATTTTTTAATGTTAGTAGGTTATTGTGGTAAATCAATTTTTTTTATTTAGTTATAACTTATTAAGAATTTTTATGTGGTTGGACAAAAAACAAACATAGTGTCTTTATTAGTTTTAAGATGTTCAAAGAAAGTAACAAAACTCATTAAATGGCTACGTTAATTAAAGAATAATAGGTGGAATGTGTGAATTTTGGGATCGTTGACCTTCATAGCTGTTATCTGTTATGGCTTTAGCCTTTAGGTAGATCAAATTGTATTTTTCCCATAAAAAATGTTTACGTGATTTTTGGTAACTATCGATGATTAACTATTTTTACATTGTGAAATTTATAAATTAATGGACAGTCCCAAATTTTTTGAAAATTTAGAAGTAGCTTTATATAGATTTGTTGTTTTAAATGAATTGAAAATCGTGTGTGCTCTGTTGTGAACGGTGCTTAGATAATGTACTAACTCAAACTCTTTACGAATCAACGAAAAAAAAAACATAAAAGAAAATGCAACACGATTTAGAGATTAATTACTAGTGTAGCAACCCCCTACATTTTGCCAGGACTTTGTTACTAGATCAGAGACTCAGAGCTAAGAATTTGTCACTAAGAATTTTCTATTACTAGATCAGAGCTACAAGCTTTCGGGCCGAAGAAGAAGCAAAGCGAAGAGAAAACATCAGAAGTCGGCTTTTACATACACACATTATATCACTATGTTAAATTCATATCCTCATTTTAAAATAGGTGAAAACATACCCCAAATTTATTATTAATTTGAATTTCAAACCTCCAATTTATATTAAGACGAAAATATACCCACTTGATTGTAGCTTTCAAGTGTGATATGACGTGGATGCCACGTCATAATTCCTGGCGTTGAATTCCTATAAACTAAGATTAGCCATAAATAATACCTAGAAAAATATGTCATCAAAAATATTACATTTAGTTCCAAATATCCATTCTACAATAAGGGCAATACACATTTGTGTCTAGCCAAGGCAATATGCATATGGAATGAAACTTATGGGCACGTGGTAGGTGAACCAATGTCTCACCCGTCTTGAACCGGTCTAGACATATAGCACAATCTTGTTGGTCCCTGACTCGCCACCTGAACCACTCGATCAGTTTTTCCTTGGCTCTTCATCATCCTGACCAACTCTTTTGGTAACCCCCGTAAGTTTTTCCTTTCCATTGCTCCAATTTCTTTTTGTCTTTGTCATTTTGCATGAACTTAAAACATCTGATAGAATTAAGATATCGTAGAAGAGAGAATAAGAGCAAACTTGTATTTTTAATCTGAATCAAACGAATACAAAGTAAGATCCGATCAAATAGAGTTTTGTAAACGAGATGATTACAAACCCAAGCTCATAAACGAATTAAAGAGATCACATCAATCTCTCAAGCACATCGCTTGATTCTACAATCCGTATAAAAAAGCATCCCGAACAAATGAGCTCCACGGCTCGTATTTATTGGCTTCCAGACCTAAAGGCAAACCCTCTTCCCCAGCTCGAGTCTTTGCTCAATGAGTTAAAGTGGCAAAGCCTCTCCCTCGATCAGAGTCTTTGGATCAGTCAGCTTCTCATTACTCATATCTGATCCTTGCGCCTCACGTGTTCTCTGTTTCTTCCTGTAATATGTCTGATGGATCTTATCAATACTTTCCCCCCCGAGAACGAGCTTGTCCTCAAGCCTAAAAGTTGGGAACAACTGGACAAACTCTTTGGAAGGAATCCACGAATTCTGGTCCTCCCCACAATTCTGCCATTGAACCAAAAACTCACGGTGACCCTGATCAGTGAAACGAACCTCGAGTATCCTCTCTGGAAACACAAACTCGTCTTCCAACACAACCGGAGGTGTCGTATTCTCAACCCCCAAATGATCACCAATAACAGCCTTGAGTTGAGAGACATGAAACACATCATGGATTTTCGAAGAATCAGGTAATTTCAACCGGTAAGCCACCGCGCCAATGCGCTCCACCACTTGAAAGGGACCAAAAAATTTAGCTGCGAGCTTATGGCAGTTCCGACGAACCACCGTGAACTGCCTATAAGGTTGGAGTTTCAAATACACCCAATCGCCCACATTAAACTCCACCTTTCTCCGTTTCTTATCAGCGTTTTTCTTCATAATCTCCTAAGCTCGCTGGAGGTTAGTTTGAATCCTGGACAACATCAGATCACACTCTCTGAGATTTACCTCCAAATCCCAATTATTTGTCGACCCTGCTTCAAACTTAAACACCCGACGAGGGTCCCTGCCATAGACCACTTTAAAAGGAGACGATTTAATGACTGTGTGATAGGCAGTTTTATAAGAGAACTCCGCCCAAGCCAAAAAACGGTGCCAAGTACGAGGGTGACTAGAAGCAAAACAGCGCAAGTATGTCTCAAGACAATGATTCAGCACTTCCGTCTGACCATCGGACTGAGGATGATAAGCTGTGCTATACTTCAAGTGAGTACCCGAGAGGCGAAACATATCCTTCCATACCGCCCCTAAGAAAATACGATCTCGATCTGACACAATAGACTTAGGGAAACCGTGAAGGCGCACCATCTTAGAGATGAATTTGTTAGCCACATCCATGGCCTTAAAAGGATGCTTAAGACCAAGGAAATGAGCAGCTTTGCTCAGCCTGTCCACCACCACCAAGATCACATTCACCCCGCCAGACAACGGTAACCCTTCAATAAAATCAAGAGAAATATCCTCCCAAATGGCTGTGGGAATAGGTAGGGGTTGAAGTAAACCAGCAGGAGATAAAGTGGAATACTTATGAGTTTGACAAATAGCACAGGCAGCCACATACTTCTGGACGTCCTTCTGCATACCTTCCTAATGAAAACATTCCTGAACCCGTTTCAATGTCTTTAACACCCCACCATGGCCCCCAATCTGACTGTCATGAAATTCTTGGAAAATCAAAGGTATAAAAACAGAAGTTTTCGGAATCACTAATCTGTTTTTAAACCATAATCTATTCTCCACCAGATGAAAATGATTTCCCGAGAAAGTCTTTGAATTGATTTGGACAATAATAGCCTGAATAGCAGCGTCCTCATCAATCTCCTTAAACAAATCATGTAGCTGAATCACCGAGGGAACTGTGAGTGCCAACAAAGATGCAGATAGCGAGTGGGGAATCCGTGAGAGACCATCCGCGGCCTTGTTTTCCACACCCGGTTTATAGACAATCTCCATATCGTAGCCCAACAAGCGAGTCAGCCATCTCTGATATTCCATGTTCACTTCCTTCTGCTCCAACAAGAATTTTAAACTCCGTTGATCAGTATGAACCTCAAACTTCCTCCCCAAAAGGTAATGCTTCCATTTCAACACGGCCATCACAATAGCCATAAGTTCCCGTTCATACGCTGGCTTCAATTGTTCACGTGGTGTCAAACCATGACTGAAATATGCCAATGGACGTTTATCTTGAAGCAAAACAGCTCCCACTCCAGTACCAGATGCATCAGTTTCAAGGATAAAAACCTTGTCAAAATCTGGTAAACCCAAAACAGGAACTGTCGCCATAGCCTGTTTGAGAGTATCGAAAGCCTGTTGCGCCACATCTGACCACACAAATTGATCCTTTCGGAGCAGATCAGTCAAGGGTTTGGCAATGCTACCATACCCACGAACAAACTTCCTATAATACCCTGGTACGCCCAAAAAACCCCGTAACTGCTTGATAGTAACAGGTACTGGCCATTGAAGCATCGCTGCAGTCTTCACCACATATGTAGCTACGCCAGCTGCGGATATAATATGGCCAAGGTACTCCACCTGAGGCACCCCAAACAGACACTTCTTTTGATTAGCAAAGAGCTGGTGATCCACCAACAACTGCAACACCAAACGCATATGCTCTACATGGTCCTGCAAACTCCCACTATAAATCAAAATGTCATAAAAAAACACCACCACGAACTTCCGTAAGTAAGGTCGGAAGACGGTATTCATCAAAGCTTGAAAAGTAGCTGGCGCATTGGTAAGGCCAAAAGGCATAACAAGGAACTCAAAATGACCTTCCAATGTACGAAATGCCGTCTTCTTAATATCTTCCTCCTTCATAAGAATCTGGTGGTATCCCGAACGTAGATCAATCTTGGAAAAAATAACTGAGCCATATAACTCATCGAGAAGCTGATCAATAACCGAAATAGGAAATTTGTCCGGGATAGTAGCTCTATTCAGCGCTCGGTAATCAACACAAAACCGCCATGATCCATCCTTCTTTTTAACCAAAAGGACTGGACTCGAAAAAGGACTATGGCTTGGACGAATAATGCCAGCAGCCAACATACACTACAAGAAAACAGCCGCAAAACCGATGGAATTTCCGACGGATCCGTGTCCGTCGGAAAATTCCGACGGTAACACGACGGATTTCCGACGAAATTGCATTTTTTTACTTCGTCGGAAATCCGTCGGAAATCTGTCAGAAATTCCGACGGATTTCCGACAGACACGGGTCCGTCGGTAATCCGTCGGAAATCCGTCGGAAAATATGAACGTTAAAACAGCCGTTGGTATCGCAGGTTACCGTTGTATGGAGCCGTTGCATTCTGACGGATTTCTGACAGATTTGGGCAAACCGTCGGAAATCCGTCGGAAATTTCCGACGGATTTCCGACGGTTTGGGGTTTCATGGTTTTTTTAACAAATTTTACACAATAAACCTCAAATAACTAATTATATTATAAGATTATTAGATATAACACAATTTAAACTTAGTATTTAGGTTAAATTATTATTTTCAAGATTTTGGGATAATTTACACTTAAGTTCTACATAATGAAATATATACTTTAACTTACATGTTTACTAGTTCCTAAGTATAAATCTTAATTTTGATAAATTTCTTATAAACGGAGGTGAATATTGTAAACTTATCATTGAAATCATTAATAAACCACACTACAAACACATTTCAATTGAAACGAATCGAAAAAACTCACGAAACCACAAACCCGTCGGAAATCCGTCGGAAATTTCCGACGGGTTTAGGGAAACACGTGTTGGTTTTTAAGGTTTGTCTGACAAAAGAAATAACATATATTTTTCTAAAGTCCGTCGGAAATCCGTCGGAAATTTCCGACGGATTTCCGACGGACAGTGAAATTTTGGCAAAATCAAACATTTTCGTGTCCCGCGTTAGTTGAATTTTACGAAATAATTTCTAAAGTCCGTCAGAAATCCGTCGGAAATTTCCGACGGACAGTGAAATTTTGGCAAAATCAAACGTTTTCGTGTCCCGCGTTAGTTGAATTTTACGAAATAATTTCAAACATTCCGACGGATTTTCGACGGAAATTCCGTCGGAAAATTCTGTTTATAAGCTTCATCTTCTCCACGAGCTCATACGAAAAATCAGAGCAAATTCTTCAATTTTTATAAATTTTAGGTTTTCAAAGTTAGATTTAGGTTTGGAATGTTAGATTTAGGTTTGGAATGTTAGATTTAGGTTTTTAATGTTAGTTTTAAGTTATAAATGTTAGTTTTAGGTTTGGAATGTTAGTTTTAAGTTTTGGAATGTTAGATTTAGTTTTTGTGATGTTAGATATGGGTTTTGAATCTTAGTTTTAAGTTATAAATGTTAGTTTTAGGTTTGGAATGTTAGTTTTAAGTTTTGGAATGTTAGATTTAGTTTTTGTGATGTTAGATATGGGTTTTAAATCTTAGTTTTAGGTTTGGAATCTTATATTTAGATTTTAGAATGATAGATTTAGGTTTTCAAAGTTAGATTTTAAGTTTGGTTTGTATATATATATATATATTGAATGAATTTTAAGAAATTTGTGAATTTAGAGTTTTAGAATGTTATAGATTTAGGTTTTGAATGTTAGTTTTAGGATAAAAATGTTATATTTAGATTTTGCAATGTTAGATTTAAGGTTTTCAATGTTAGATTTAGGTTTATAATGTTAGTTTTAGGATAAAATTGTTAGATTTATATTTTGGAATGTTAGATTTAGGTTTTCAATTAACATATTTAGGTTTGGAATTTTAGTTTTAGGATAATAATGTTATATTAAGATTTTCGAATGTTAGATTTAAGTTTTGAATGTTAGATTTATGTTTGGAATTTTAATTTTAGGATAATAATGTTAGATTTAAGGTTTTCAATGTTAGATTTAGGTTTATAATGTTAGTTTTAGGATAAAATTGTTAGATTTATATTTTGGAATGTTAGATTTAGGTTTTCAATTAACATATTTAGGTTTGGAATTTTAGTTTTAGGATAACAATGTTATATTAAGATTTTCGAATGTTAGATTTAAGTTTTGAATGTTAGATTTAGGTTTGGAATTTTAGTTTTAGGATAATAATGTTAGATTTAAGGTTTTCAATGTTAGATTTAGGTTTATAATGTTAGTTTTAGGATAAAATTGTTAGATTTATATTTTGGAATGTTAGATTTAGGTTTTCAATTAACATATTTAGGTTTGGAATTTTAGTTTTAGGATAATAGTGTTATATTAAGATTTTCGAATGTTAGATTTAAGTTTTGAATATTAGATTTAGGTTTGGAATTTTAGTTTTAGGATAATAATGTTAGATTTAGGTTTTGTAATTAGATTTAGGTTTGAAATGTTTCTTTTAGGTTTCTAATGTTTAGTTTTAGGTTTGGAATGTTAGATTTAGATTTTGAAATTTTAGATTTTGGTTTTTAATGTTAGTTTGGTTTGAAATCTTATATTTAGATTTTGGATTGTTAGATTTAAACTTTGATTTGTATATTTATATAGGATATTTCTAAATTTATATTTTTTTTGGTTTTTCAATATTTGAGAATTAATTTTTTAATTTTTGAATTTTTAATTATATAAAATATGAATTTTGTAATTGTTTTAAATTATTATTATTAATATTTATTTTATTTCTATATTTTTAAATATATAATTATTTATTAAATTATTTTTGATTTTAAATAATTTTTTTTTGAATTAATATATATAATTATTTATTAAATAATTTTTTTTTTAATTATAATTTAGCCAATCCGTCGGTAATACGCCGTCGGAAATCCGTCGGACTATTTCCGACGGATTTCCGACGGCTTATATTCCGACGGATTTCCGACGGAATGATAAAACGAGTAAACCGACGGATTTCCGACGGCTTGCCGGAACACGGAAACCGACGGATTTCCGACGGCTTGCCGGAACACGGAAACCGACGGATTTCTGACAGATTGCCGGAACCGGAAAACCGACGGATTTCCGACAGATTTCTGATTCATATTTTTCGTCGGAAATCCGTCGGAAATACCGACGGTTTTCCGACGGATTTTCCATTTCCGACGAGATAGAAGCGACGGACGAATCCGTCGGAATTGGCCAATTCCGACGGATTTGGCCGTCAGTTTCGCGCCAGTTTTCTTGTAGTGATATCACCAACCATTTTCTCCATAACTTCCTTAGTAGAGTGCGGGTAGCGGTAAGGCCTCACCGTGATAGATTGGACCCCTGGTTTCAATGTAATAGAATGTTCCCTACCCCTGACAGGTGGTAATCCAGTAGATAATGCAAACACCGAAGAGAACTGATCCAATATGGCTGACACAGTAGGATCCAACAGAACACCCTCAGCAACTCCCGTAGGAAGGGCTAACTCATCTGTACCACAAAGCAACTTAGACCTGGGAGGCGGCTCCAAAGATTTCAGGGACAGGGTCGGGCAATGTAGAGAGGTATCTCCCTTTAAAGTTACCATTTTCCTCTTGTAAGTAAACTGCCACTCTTGCAATTTCCAATCTATTTCACACTTCCCCAAAGTCTCTAACCACTGAACTCCCAATATAACATCCACACCGCCCAAATCCAAAGTAATAAAATCATTTTGAAACTCGGCTCCAGACAAAGAAAAAGTCACTCCTCGACACACTCCGGAACCATGAACTGAAACACCATTTCCCAGCAATACTTCCAGGCCAGTATGCGCACAACTTTTTAACTTAAGCTTGGAAGCCAAAGATGGAGTAATAAAATTGTGAGACGCACCAGAATCCAGCAATAATACAATCTGTTGTTTACCCATGACCCCAAGCAACTTAGTAGTCCGAGGAGAATGTTTCCCCAAAAACGAATTCAAGGAGAGACAGCTCACGACTGGTAGTTCATCTCCAATTCCCTCTGCGACCCCCTGTAACTCCTCATCCAAGACTTCCAACTCCAAACCTTCTACCACCGTGAGAATTTGCAGCTCCCTCAACGGACAAACATGTCCCCGAAAATACTTCCCCTTGCATTTGAAACAAATGCCTTTGCTCCGCATAGCATCCAACTCTTCAGCCGTGTGACGCTGTCGCGGTTGAACAGCTGAACGTGGTGAAACTGAGGAAGAAACAACCGAGTTCGTACCAGACTGCAGCAACACATGCTTCGATGGTGGAATATAAGAACTAGAACGATGAGGTAACTGTCGAAGTATCCCACTCTGCTTAGAAGCTGTCTCACTCATCAGTTGACAGAAAGAACTAGACTCCATTCGAAGAACCGCAGCCTTTTGACGAGGCAACCCCTGAGGCTCCTTCATTTTCAATACCTCCTTCATTTCCTGTTTCAAACCATTATAAAAAATCTTCTCCAAATGATAATCATCCAAGCATGGCACCTGAGTCGAAAGATCCTCAAACTCAGAGACATAAGCCGCAACAGTCCCCACTTGTCGGAGCGCGAACAATCTATTCCCCGGATCATCCTCAACCTTCTCACCAAAACGAAGAAACAACCTCTCACGAAAATTTTCCCATGAAGAGAAGGCATCTATGTTCATCTCCCAGTTAAACCATTTCAACACATCACCCTCCAAACTCAATGAAACCAAATCCAATTTCTCATCACCATGATACTTACCAATCCGAAAAAAATTCTCCACTCGCGCGAACCACTCATACGGATGCGATCCATCAAACACCGGCATCTCTATCTTGCGTAGCAGGCTCGATCTATTGTCTACTTGCAGATTACCAGATTCGGGAACGCGATGGCGTATACCAGTAGAAGAGGATACATGCGGTTACTGATGAACATAGCTCGCGTTTTCCAGCTGTTTCCCGGAGCGGATCTCGATCCGATCCAATGAAGACACCACCGAACGCAACAAACTATCAAGAGAAATCAGCTTTTCCTCCTGAGAATTTAATTTCTCCTCCTGTTTTACCTTCGCTTCACACAAACGTTTGAATCCACCACGCAAAACCTTCAACGTCTGTGAAACCTCATCGCTATACACCTCGTCACCTTCAAAGCACTCAGATTCATCATCCATCCCCATCGCACCGCAATCGAACCAGTTTCACCGCACCAATGATAGAATTAAGATATCGTAGAAGAGAGAATAAGAGCAAACTTGTATTTTTAATCTGAATCAAACGAATACAAAGTAAGATCCGATCAAATAGAGTTTTGTAAACGAGATGATTACAAACCCAAGCTCATAAACGAATTAAAGAGATCACATCAATCTCTCAAGCACATCGCTTGATTCTACAATCCGTATAAAAAAGCATCCCGAACAAATGAGCTCCAAGGCTCGTATTTATTGGCTTCCAGACCTAAAGGCAAACCCTCTTCCCCAGCTCGAGTCTTTGCTCAATGAGTTAAAGTGGCAAAGCCTCTCCCTCGATCAGAGTCTTTGGATCAGTCAGCTTCTCATTACTCATATCTGATTCTTGCGCCTCACGTGTTCTCTGTTTCTTCCTGTAATATGTCTGATGGATCTTATCAACATCAAGCAATGGGACTTCTGATTTTGTGGTCCTGGAAGCTGCGTAGAAGTTTCCCGGAAGTTTCCATTATAAAACAAAAAGACGCAACTTAACATTAAATAGAGAGAACTTGCTGAAATGCGCCTACCGGACATAGACTAATGTTTTCGCGTAGTGTACTTACTAGTCAAAAGTGATATCAATTTGAATATGAAATAGAGGTATAAAGTGAGTAACTTATAAAGGCTTATAAAAATTATAAAAACTTATAAAAGCTTATAAGGTTTAAAAAGCTTAAAAAGCTTAAAATGCATGATTTTTTTTTTTTAATTAAGTTTCAAGTTTAATTTGATTCTTTTAAATGCAAAATTCCATGAGTGGTGAGGAAGGATCGCAGTGCAATAAACTCGCCACCGTTGTCCGAATATAACGTCCCAATTTTTCGTTGGAAACGATTTTTCACCAGTACCTTGAAAGCTACAAACGTGTCTCGGATCTGCGATTTGTGCTTTAAAGGGTATAACCATGTATAATGGGTGAAATGGTCGACGATAACCAAATAATATTTGTAGTTATCAATTGAGAGAAGAGGCGAAGTCCAGACATCTTTGTAAAGATATTCAAGCGGAAAAAGAGAGATAATATTTGATATATCATGGATTTTGCCGGTTTTAAGCCATGATATAAGTGTTTTATCGAGTCTTAATTGTGTCTTTCGAGTCTTTATCGAGTCTTTTACAGGTTTACATGCGTTGGGGACTTTTTGGAAGACTATGGAGCATTTTGGAGCATTTGTTGATGAGAAGACGAAGTCGATGTTTCCAGTGGTCAATGGTGTCGATCGACACCGCCCATTGGTGTCGGTCGACACCCATCATCAGGCGTTTATGCGGAATTTATCAAGTTCTGAAGATTTGCAGTTTTGCCCCAGAAGTTCCAGAAGTTTACAAAGGAGACCCAGCTCGTGTCTTAGTCTATATATTAGGTTTTTAGGTTAAGTTTGATGCAACCAGCATCCGCCATCTATTACTATCTATTCTTTTGCTTAGGAGCTGTTCTTGCTACTTGTACTTCTGAGAGAAGATCTTGAACCCCTGTTTTCTATTCTACTTTTGATTCAGTTTTATATGATATATATTTCAGCTATGTCTTGTATTTCATTTGATATGTCTGAGAAGATCCCTAGTTGGGTTTAGGGATTCTCACAAGGTATTTCATGTTTTGTTAGGTTTAACACTGGTTAAGATTCAAACTTGTTAGTTCTTCATCTAGGATTGTACTTAATGCTTCTTTTAGCTTGATCACCTAGAAGTATGATATTAGATTGTTAAATTGGCGCGACAGCATGATTGAGAATCTGAACTAATCCTAGTGGGCATGTTAAATATTTGCAACGACAGTTGGTTTAGATAACTTGTGAACATATCGAACTTGTACTTAAAACTTGTTTGAACTTTAGGATTCGCAACGACAGTTGGTTTCTTAGGTTTATGTCATAGATAGTTTTCACAACGACAGTTGGTTAGCTATGCATTAGTGATTTGAGTTCTAGAACGATTCTCAATTAGATCTTGACCAGTTGTTTTATCTGCTTTGATTGATTTCCTGAGAAGTTCCCTAGACCTCACGCTTTTCTCCCATTGATTTACATCTCTATTTACTTTTCTGCATTGTCATTTCAATACTACTTTACTGCTTAGCTGGTTTTGAAGAGAACACGTCTATTGTGAAACCACAGAGTCTTTGTGGATTCGACCCCTAAGTACTACCGTGATCTCTTAATTTGAGAGAGTAGCTCTGAGGGATCATTTGAGCATATCAATAGTGTTTGAATAAAAAGGTAACTTATGGCTTTTATTGATAAGGCAATGAGAACAAGAGAATTGTTTTTGCAAATAATTTAAAATTGGCAAAGAAAATTGAGAAACAACTGTTTGTAAAACTGGTAAAGAGGGATGACCAAGGCGCGAGTGCCAAGACGTGAGGTTGGTTTTTGGTGTAAGTGAAGCGAAGAAAGATGTGGTATGGGAAGAGGAAACCGGCCACTCGTACAACTCGTTCTTAGTTCTCCCTTGGAGTAATTGGGCCCCCGTGCTGAGATCCTTCACTTGAAAATATGCAGGATAGAATTCCACAGACACTTGATTAGTATTACACATCCGATAAACAGAGATCAAGTTTTTGTGTACATTCATAACACATAAGATATCATTAAGTTTGAGATAGGAGATGTAGAGAGAAAGGTTGAACCAGTATGTGTGTTTGGGAGACTACTACCATCTGCAATCGTGACTTCTTCACCGCCGGAGTACGGATGATGAAGCGAGAGGTTGCTCAAGTCGGAGGTGAGATGATGTGTCGCACCACTATCAATGACCCAGCTTGAGGCGTTGTAAGCGGGTATTGCAGCAACATTCACACGGGGCTTCCATGGTGAAGCATAGGTGTTGGCGGGTGACATTGGAGACGCGTGAGTTTGCAGCTGAGAACATCTACGCCCACTTTGTTCGTGAACCCCACAAAGATGACAGCGATCATTGTATGGATGTGGCGTGTATTTTCCTTGTCTTGGCGAGAACTGATGTTGTTGATTCTCGCGGTTGTTGTTGTTATTGGAACTGTTTAAGTTCAGATTATTGTTTTTTTTTTGAGTTATTTACTCAAATAACACACAATTGTTGTGAAATGACTACCATAGCAAATATATTATGTTATTTACTTAAATAGATAAACGTTTAAGGAAATTTCCATTAAGAGATGTTTAAACCTACTAATAACGATTATGCCATTTTGATTTATTTTTTATAATGTTTACAGTTAAAAAAAAAATCAGTTTATTTTTTTTTAAACTGAAATAAAAACAAATAACCTTTCAGTTTCCTTTTCAAAAAAAAAAAAAAAAAAAAATCCGGCTTGCTTCCTCCGGGTTTGTCAGATTCCTCCGCCGTGAATAACACTTTGGTGAATCTCGACGTGCCTAGCGGCGGAGATGCTGAGATCCAAAACCTAGAAACTCATGTTAGTGGCGAGAAAATTAACAAGGAGATTCTGCTGATTCTGTTGCAAGGTACTTTCATCTTCTACTGTCACTCTTCATTTATTCAACACTGAAAGAAGTTTATTGGAGGAATCGTTGGAGGTATAGTTTCTTAGGTTTTTGTGTTTTTATGTTATCTGGAAAATCGAATTTTTGTGTAGACTAAGTGTTCGATGAAATGTCTCATCCATAGAATGTAGTCTTTGTTTGATTTGATGATGATTCTTGCAATTGAATCCATATAGGGCAGATTTATGTAAATGTGTTAAGAGCGTAATTATGATTTTTAGTTAGATGTGTTGTGATTCAAGGCAAAAAAAATGAGTTTTCAGGATTTAGAGGCTGGAAGAGGAAGATCATTATTAGCTTCTTCGAAGAACATCAATGGAGGTCGACAAGACACGACACAAGCTGTTGTTTCCACTTATGTCCTTATTCCACTGATTCTAAATCCTGTCATAATAAAGCTCTCACTTATGTCCTCATATCTCAATCTAACACCTATTTTTATGTAGATGATATTGGTACTCACATCGATAACTCTCATGCTGCAACTGCACAAGGAAGATCTCATCCCGCAAAAGCCTCAAAGACACAAAGATCGAATTCCTCTCTGGTAAAAATATTCAAGCTTTTGATGATATGTATTTTTGAGGATTTTGGATGATCATACCAACCTCTAAACTACCTCTTGCCATTTTTTTATTCTCTTGCAGACGTGTTTGCTCTTGGTAATTCTTGGTATCGTGCTCCTGATTGTTATTATAGTGCTCGCGATTTTTCCTTCAAAGGACTGTTCATCTTCCCCAAAGAAATTTTTGAAATTTCGTTGAATTTCGGCATTGGAAAACTATAAAGGTTTGTGTTTAAGTTAATCTGAAGTTAGTATGTGTCCGATTTGATACCGATTCATTCGGAAAATCATTATCGCATTTTTTTTAGGTTGAAGGATTTTCAGTCTTTGTTTGAAAGCTTGAAGATAAATACGGTATGTAAACGATATTCTAAATTTGTACAGTCCATTTTCCGGCAATATTCCGGCCATTGAATTATTTGAAAAACTTGGCGCAGATGTTTTTTCATGGCTGATTTACTATAATGACGGATTTATGTTTATGGCTGATTTAGTGGATAAATGTTATGTGATAGCTGATTTTATAGAGCAATGTGTTTATCTAATGACTGATTTAAGTGTAAATGTATAGAGAATGGCTACGCTGATTTATGTGTATTTGATGGCTGATTTATTAGTTTTTGATGGCTGATTTATTAGTTTCAGGTTTTAGTTTATTATAGCTGATTTATGATTTTAGGGTCTATGATGGCTGATTTATTTGTTTTACTGGCTGAGTTACGAAGTATGTAATGGCTGATGTATGTGTTTTGTTTGCAGATGGATTCTTCTAATAGAGAAAATAAGTACTTGCCTAGACTTTACGAAGAAGGGAAATCTTCATTGCAGAATATGAGCACGGATCACAATTGTCAGCTAGACAATGTTTTTAAATATTATTTAAATTGAATTTTATGTTTTTAGCAAATTAAAATATTATGATTTAAACAAAAATATAAATACCAATAATTTTTAACATTAAATTATTATATGTTTGAAGAAAGAATAACACTAATTCGTTTAATTGGTATTTTAGTAAACAATAACATAATTATGAGTTTATAATGATAGAATAGTACAGAAAAAAACAAATAAACATGATGGATTTACCACCAATCAATATACATATATATGTATATATGAATATTGTTAACATACTTGTAGAAAATGACAAAGATAGAGGATGTACACCATCGAGAAATGATATTGGAGAGAAGTTATTAAATCTAGAAATTTAAAAGAAGGTGATAGAAAGAAGGAGAGAGTCAAAGTTGGATAAGAATCCATGTGAATCAAACGGTTTAATTTTTTTATGATGATTTCAAATTTTCAAAGATAGTGTAGTTGTGGTATAGTGTGTGAGAAAATTTAGGGGTATTTTTATAAAAAATAAGTTGTTTCTTTTATTTTTTTCTCAATTTTTTTGTTGTTAGAATCTTTATTTAAAAATATAAAATCTGAATCAGTTGCGTTATATATATATTTTTAAATTAATTTTATGAAACAAATCATATTTTTATTGGGATATAGGTGATGGAAGATATTTTAGGATTGTGAAAAAATTAATAAGAAATAATTTATAGAAAAAAAGAATAATGTTTTTAGAATTTCACTCACGTAAATAATTATTTTTACCCTAATTTCAGATTTACTTTTTCAGATTTAAATTTGAAATAAAAGTTTATGTGTCAGATTTTGGTTGGTCAAGTGTTTTTTTGTTTTAATAAGTTAATCTTTTAAATTATGAAACTAAAATAATTTTTTTTAATCAATTTTCCATATTATCAGTTACTTCTACTTCAACGTTATATTCTGAGAAAAAATTTAAGAGAAATTACAGAGAGACATATAATTGCTGACATGTAAAATATAATTGCTGACATGGACATATAATTGCTGACAAGGAAAGTATGCCACCAAAAGAACCTATAAATCAGCCACTAAAAATCAGCCAATACTAAAACAATAAGTATGTCGTCACTAATAGACTATTTAAGTAATTTTAATAGTTTAAAAAAATCAGCCACTTAAACTCATAAATCAGGTTACAGAATTAAATCAGCATATACATCGAGTAAATCTGTCGTCAATAGCATACTATTACAGTAATTATTGTTTCGCTATTTAATCAGCCGTAATTAAGCCGACTTTACTATAAATCGGCCATTTAATGGCCGATTTACGGTATGTCTGCCACAATAGTACTCATAAGTGTGCCGAAATAAAATAAATCAGCCAAACAAATCAGCTCAATTTCAATAAATCAGCCATGACCAACCAATAAGTCAGCCAAAAATTTTATAACTCGGTCGTCAGAATATAACTCAGCGGTAACATAAGGAATAAATCAGCCAAAAAATTCATAACTCGGTCGTCAGAATATAACTCAGCCATGTCGTGTATTTTTAAGTCAGCCAAATTCTCATAAGTCAGAAAAAGTTTAATAAATGTGCCGTCACATAAGGCTGACTAATATATATAAATCAGCCAAAATGATAATAAGTCAGCCGGTCACATAAATCGGCCATCAATAATAAAGGTAAATCAGCGGTAGACTTTCATAATACACGTAAGCAAATTTCAGTGACACGTAGGCGCCCGCCTGGTTTTCGCTGACGTGGAAATAAATAGTAATGGCATTCTTGTAATAACGTTTTTGTTATAAGGACTGTTTGGGTAGCGAAAACTATTACAGTAATAAAAAAAAAATTTGACATATTCCCGTCATTTTACCTAAAATCTGTACTATTTAAGTAAACTTCTCTTTTTTTTTTTATAAAATGTTAATATATATTACCAAGAGGAACATTGTGAAATTACAAAAGCTTTGGGGCAAGGAGCTTCTAGAGGCCAAAAAAAATTAAAAAGCCAAGGAGAAACTATTACAAGCAACTTTGAATTCAAGCTAGGAGTGGGCAAACCAATGGGATAGTAATCTAGTACAACCCTTTCGATGTCGCCGAGCAAGGAGAGTGTCTCGGATGCTTCTGTCTATCTGACGGAACAGCATTTGGTGAGAGCTAGTGATTGAGTTATTGAACCTGTTGTTTCTTTCTTTCCATAGAAGATAGATGGTGGCCTGAACCGCAATGCGTCTCAGAGTAAGAGGATAGTTGGGAGCTCCTGAGAGAAGCCAAGTAATCATTGATGCCCAATCTGCAAATATGCAAGGAGAAAGACCCAGCCGAGGTAGGAGAAGGTGCCAGATCTGTTCAGAGAAACTGCAGTGGAGAAAGAGGTGGTCCCTCGTTTCATCTTCCAGTCCACAAAGACAGCATTCAATGGGAGTAGGGAGACCCCAACTAGACAAGCGAGAGCGAAGAGGTAATCTATCAAGATTAGCTGTCCAAAAGTTGAAAGCGTGTTTTGGGACCACACTAGAGAACCATACTGCCTTGTACCAAGCTTTCCGAGTTCCTGTTAGTCTGAAAATAGCCGAAGTCTTCTTTGTGGAGAACTCAGCAGATCTGTTTGCCTCTATTCCCCAAAAGAAGGTATCTGAGCCATGAAGAGCCTCTGGAGGAGGAATATTAAGTAAGTGAGATCGTAGCTCAATGATACTTGGGTGTCTCGCTCTGCTCGACGTGATCCTCCAGCCATGAGGTCCAACAGCATCTATAACCTTTGAAAGAATTGGGATTCCCAGACGAGTGGGACCATTTGGACCAATGAAATCGATAAGAGGACCGAGAGGGGTCCAATTATCATACCAGAATGAAGCATCTGCTCCATCACCAATCTGACAACTCAAAAGGGACCTGGCCATAGGTCTCAAAGACAAAAGGAATTTCCAAATCCAGCTGGCAGTTTCATGTGGTTTTACTGACCAGAAATTTCCTGCTTGAGATTATTGTTGTTGTTGCGGTATGTCGCAACGTTGGCAGTGGCTGGAATAGACGAGGCTGCAGTAAAGGCAACTTTTTGAAGCTTAGCCTCTTGATTGAGGAGTTTCTCATGGAACTCCGTGAAAGATGGTGGGGTGTCTCGGCCTTCCATTTGATCGATGACAGGCTTGTATTCTTTGGGGAGTCCGTCAATGAGGATGTCGAGTTGATCTTCATGCTCAATGATGTTTCCGAGAACAGCAAGTTGATCAACCCTGGTGGTGATGCCGTGAACATAATTATCAATGGACTTTGCTCCCTTTTTCCATTGTTTGTGTTGAAGCTTCAACTGTTTGATGTGTCCACGGCTAGGTATAGCATAAGTGGACTGGAGTTTCAACCAGATCTATGCCAAAGTGGTGGCACGCGAGACAAATGGTTGAAGATTGATTGAGATGGCACCAAGAAGAGCAATATAGATCAATTGATCTGGTCTCTTCCATAACTTGAAATCGGAGTTGGTGACAGCGGCAATGTCAGTCATGATCGTTGGAGATGGGGCTTGCTTAGATCCATCTAAGTAGCCAGCAAGATCGTAACCATTGAGTAAGGAGTGAACTTGTCTGCTCCACATAAGAAAATTGGTCACGATGAGTTTAGAAACGTTAGACATGTTAACGTTTAAGAGAGTTGGAGTGTTAGTGATGTGATTGCCTCCAGAGCTAAGTCGGAAATTTTTTTAGAAAATATGGAGGCTGCGTTTAGGTCTAGGTGTCGCAGCTCTGGTAGCATGTAATATTGTGAGCTGAATGATTTATTAGATGATAGGGTTACACTCTTTATACTGATTACATGAGTAATTAGGTATCTAATAATTTCAAAGACATCTTTATATTATACATCTCCTTACACGTTACCACGAAAGTGTAATTATCTTTTCCATCAATCATCTTGACAGAACTAAATGATTAAGAATAGTTGAACTAGAGGGAAGGAAGGATAGGTTAATGGAAAGTGATTTTTTCAAGTCTTCCGAGATAGTGCATCAGTCATTCGACGAAGATGGGAACCACAGGTCGATAGAGGGCGTATGAGGATCACGGACTATGACAGTCGGGGCGTTACAAGTTGTATCTAAGCTGAACCCAGATAAGTGTGAAGACATTGGGCTCACACCATTTGGGGGGGGGGGGAGTTTCGTACGCAACGAGAACATTGAGCTCTGTAAATGGGATTAATGTAACACTATGATTTCTCGTATATTGTGCTGCATTGGAAATTGATTTGGCTACTTATGCAACTAAAATACATTTATCGTTTTTGTGAATCATTATGACAGAACTGCAAGGTTAAAGTTCTTAAGTTGGAGCGATGGAAAGATGGGTGACCATCTGGAATAACAATTTTCAGTACCGTGTGTGTGAGAATAAAATATAGGAAAAGATATTGTGTTGATTTGTAGGGACAATAAACAAGTAAATGGAAATGTTAGAAGAGCAAACGAACTACCCCTAACTCATATTTCAGAATTCAAAAAACAGTGCATTGATCTCTACTTTCTCTTTTTTTATAATATTGTTTAACACTAGTACCTTTTTAAGTTATCTTTTTTCCTATGAATAGGGACCAAAATAAATATATGTTTCAAACCATTAAAATCTCAGAGTCAGCTCTGTCTACTTGGTAGAATTAATAACTGTATTTGCAGTAATAATTAATATTTTATATTTTAAGTAAACTTATGAAAGTTGATTGAATGAACCTGCCAACTACTAGTGGGAAAAATATAAACTTTTTCTTTTGGTAAAAGAAAAAAATAATAGTAATAATAAGATCAACTTGGTAAAAGAAAAAAATATAAACTTGAACGTAAGAATATAAGCAGCTAACAATAATAATACTAAGGTCAACTTGAGTTTTCGATGTATAAAATAGTGTGAAACACTAAACCATAACTAAAACGCTAGTCATATTCATGAAGACCAAGCATGCTTTCTACTTTAATATTATTTTCTATATTTCCATTAGTTTCAACGTTTGTGTTTGGATTACTTATTTTTCCATTTTTATCTTCTCTTGCTTTTTCTCTCAAACATCGAAAACACAATGGGAAACAGTGCATCTCAGCTTTTGAGGACTATCTCTCCTTTCTTGGCTGATCAGGCAAACAATATATTTGGAGTTGAGGATAATATCAAGGCTTTGAACGATGATTTCGAAAAGCTCGAGGCGAGGAGTCTTGATGTCCAGACTGAAGTCGACATACAACAGAGACAAGGTTTGAAACCGCTACAGGAAGTCCAACTATGGCTTTCACGGGTGGAAATCATAAAACTCAAGGTCCGTCCTATGCTTGAAGGTAGCTCAGTTCAAATTCAAAGATTGCGTATGTATGGACTTTGTTTCAACGATTTCAGCTTTACGTATTCTTATGGAAAAGAGGTTTCGAAAGAGTTGAAAAACGTTGAACTTCTTTTGTCTTCAAGCCCTAGTCCAGTGGTGGCTACGAGGGGTCTTCCATCTCCTATGGAAGCAGGATCATCCTCCCAAAGCACCATCGGGTTAAAGGAAATGCTTCGAAAGACATGGGAACTTCTCAAGAAAGACGAAGTTGGAATTTTGGGTCTTTATGGTACGGGTGGAATAGGAAAAACCACCCTTCTCAATGAAATCAACAATCAGTTCCTTGAAGATGGGTTTTCTGTGATATGGGTAGAGGTGTCTCAAAATCTAAATATTGAAAGGATCCAAAAAGAGATCGGGAAAGAATTAGGCCTGGCCGTTGAAAACAAGGAGTGGGAGCTTAAAACCAAGAGACAGAAAGCCTTTGCTATAAGTAATGTCCTTACAAGGAAGAGATTTGCTATGCTTTTAGATGATATATGGAGCAAAGTGGATTTACAAGGTATTGGAATTACATCAACAAGTATAGTAGAAAACAAAAGCAAAGTTGTATTTACCACTCGCTCGTTAAATGTTTGTGGGCGTATGGCAGCTGATGCTAAATTGGAAGTGAAAAGTCTAGACCAGGAAGAGGCGTGGGAACTATTCAAACAAAAAGTTGGTGCTAGAACACTAAAAAGCCATCGAAAGATCCTTGAGCTAGCAAGAACAGTTTGTGAAAAATGTGAAGGCTTACCCCTTGCAATCACCGTCATTGGCGAAACAATGGCATGCAAAACGACAGTAGACGAGTGGGAGAATGCGATAAATGTTCTAAATTCAAATGCGGCTGCGTATACAGAAGTTGAAGATGAGGTTCTTAAAGTTCTTAAGATCAGCTATGATTATCTTAGGGATGAAAAAGTAAAGCAATGTTTCCAGTACTGCGCTTTATTTCCAAAAGATGGTCCATTTTCCAAATCCATGTTGGTCAACTACTGGATATGCGAAGGGATTATAAAGAATATAGATCAGGGTTATGGGATAATCAGTACCCTCGTTGAAGTAAGTTTGTTGACAAATTGTGAAGATGGAGAGAGAGTAAAGATGCATGATGTGATTCGTCAAATGGCTCTATGGATTGCGTCTGATTGTGGGACACAGGAAGAGAATTTTGTTGTTAAAACAGGTGATGGGGCGCTGAGTGAGATGCCAAAGGTCGAAGACTGGAATGCGGTGTCAAGGATGTCATTGGAAAATAATGAAATTCAGAAGATCTCAGTCGCTCCCCTTTGTTCTAACCTTAAGACATTGATCTTACGAAATAACAAGTTGGTGAAGATCTCAGGCTCTTTTTTTCTATCCATGCCTAAGTTACTGGTTTTGGATCTATCGGGAAACGAACAACTTTGCGAGTTGCCAGAAGAAATTTCAAAGTTAGTGAGCTTGCGATATCTCGACTTATCAGAAACAAAGATAAACAGTTTGCCTGCGGGATTAATATTTTTGGTCCAGTTGAGGTATCTTGATATGACTGGAGTAGTAGTAACTCGTCCTAGCATTAGTGTGATATCAAGTTTACATAATCTGGAAACACTTTACCTATGCAAGTCCACTTGTTTAAGTCTGGAGTTGATAAAGGATATCGAGTCAATGCAATATCTGAAAGCCTTGAGCGTGAGTATCAATGATTTCGTTGTTTTGGAACGTCTTTTAAGTATCACAAAATTGGCTCAGTGTATTCAAGGTCTATCTCTGGTGGAAGTTGAAGCAACAAGCATCTCATTTGCAACGGCTACGGCTAGCATTCGCAATCTGTTGATAGAAGATTGTAGAATCTTATCTATAATGGAGCATACTAGCCATATAAGCTTCCAAAACCTTAATTACGTCAAACTTAAAGGCGTGATGGGTATACAAGACTTGACGTGGTTGTCGTTCGCTCCGAATCTTACATCTCTATTCGTAGTCGGGCCTTCGACGGAATTGAAGGAAATCATAAGCAAAAAAAAGGTCTCTGGTACGAGACCCTTTGCAAAGCTACATACGCTTTACTTACGAGGTTTGGTGAACCTCGAGAGCATATACTGGGAATCTTTGGACTTCAAAGATCTAGTGATGATCATGATAACTATCTGTCCAAAGCTGAGAGAGCTTCCACTAAACGTTGGGAGTGGCAAGGAAAATCACATTCGCGCGCTTATTTGTAGACACAAAAGAATGGTTGGACAGAGTTAAGTGGGAGGATGAAGCTACTAAACATCGGTTTAAGGGCTTGAGTGAGGTAAAACAAACTTATTCACAAAGTTTTCAAGGTTATTTTTTTCAATTCTCACTTCACACTTTTTTTTTCTATATTCTCAGGTTATGCAGATAAACACTGTTGCAGCTCAAGCTAGTGAGTGAGACAACTTCTCTGGGGAGTTGCTATTGTCTGTCTTCAGCATGGAGTTTTATCTCTTGCTTTGTAACTCCAAATTGGGTCGTATTATTGGGTCTTGTCTCATCCTTAGTTTTGAGTTTGTGTGAAGAAACTCGTATGCACATTTATTAAAAAAAAAAAAAACAAAAAAACAAAAAACAACAAAAAAAACAAAAAAAAAAACAAAAAACAAAAAACAAAAAAAAACAAAAAAAACAAAAAAAAACAAAAAAACTTGTACGCACATGTGTGCTTTTCACTTGTTGAAGTGTAGACTAAGGCGTTGATTTGTGTGTGGGGATGTAAAATATTGATATGAACAAAAAGTTTATGTGATTTGTTTGTCGTGAATGTTAATGTTTGTTGTATGTGATTTGTTTGTCGTAAAATGTTAATGTTGTCGAACTATGAGTAGTTACACCATAGTATATATTATGTTCCATTCCGTATTGTGTGGAGGATGATTTTTTCTCTAAAAACCTTCTCGGATTTACATCCTTGAAGCAGTTGATCTCCCGTTAGTCTTCGTTAACTGGAATTAGGTGTGTGTCCTCTCGAGAAAAAAGCAAAAATCAACATGAACTATTTTCACGATGCATTTTTATATATCAACTAAAATCCAGTGTTTTTTTCAACTTGAACTTTTAAAATTTTTAAAAAATTAACATGAACTTCCATATTAGTGCTGAAATCAACTTTGATCAAAACAATGTTAGTCAAAATACTGAGTCAGATGCCAAGTGCCATATTTCTGCTGAGTCAGATGTCACGTGCCATTTTTTTTACTGAGTCATATGTCACATAGATTTTTCAAATATATATATATATATATATATATATATATATATATATATATTTTTTTTTTTTTCATTTTGAAGTTTTATGCAATGTCTGGATCTAAATTTTTTTTGACACTTACAATGAAGAAACAAAAACACCATTAATAGTTTAGTCATCTTATCATTTTTTTTATAATTTATGTAGCCGCAACAACCATAGGGTTATGGCCATTAAATAGTTATAATGTTTTGATCTAATGTTTTCGTTTGGGTAATTGTCAAACATATCTAAGTGGTATAAACCGTAAGTGATTCATAAATATATATATTGAGATTTTCTTTAGAAAACATATATTTTTAAGTATGCATTAACAATGAAGATATAGAGTCATTTAATAGCGAGTAAAAGTCAGGTAAAGATAATTCGGGTTTTAGAAACTACTACACAAAGTATACATGTTAATATAAAGATCCGATAATAATAAGAAATGATAGAGTAAAGGTAGGATCATATAGTTTAAATTATTACCCAAAAAAGTAATTTTCGTAATTAAAATTGCTATTTGAATGGATAATTACGGATAATATTATAATATAATAAGTTATTTTTAATAGATTATTTATAAAAAAAAATTGAGTAAACTTAAGAACATATAAAAAGTTTATAATTATCCAAACAAAAACATTAGAACTAAACATTAGAAATGTTTAATGGCCGTAACCCTATGGTTGTTGCGGCTACATAAATGATAAAAAATGATAAGATGGTTAAACTGTTAATGGTGTTTTCGATTCTCCATTATAAATGTAAAAAAAAAAAGTTTGATCAATGAAAAATTGCATAAAACTTCAAAATAAAAAAAAATAAAACATTGAAAAATCTACGTGACAGATGACTCAGCGAAAAAATGCCATGTGGTATCTGACTCGGCAGAAATATACCATGTGGCATCCGACTCAGCAGTTTAACTAACACTATTTTGGTCAAAGTTGATTTCAGCACTCATATGAAAGTTCATGTTAATTTTTTGAAAAATTTATAAATTTTAGTTGAAAAACGCACCGAATCTTAGTTGGTGTATAAAAAGACACTGCAAAAATAGTTCATATTGATTTTGGCCCTTTTCATGTGTCCTCTCCTTACTAAGTGGCACTATATTGTGAACTAGATGACTTCTTCCTTGAAATGAAAGGTTTGAGATTTAATCTTTTACCATTCATTTTCTATAATTTTGGATCACCTAATATATAAGTTTTATTGTTATCTCATTTGTTTACAATTAATTTTGTCCCTTTAATATATACTCCCTCCATTTCAAAAAAAAAAAATGTTTAAAGATTTTGCACATAAATTTTAAAAAAACTATTAATTTTTTTATTTTAACCTTTGTTAATATATATTATAATTTTTTGGTTAATATATTAAAACAGTAGGCAGCATATATATATTAAAAATATAAAATGACGCAAATTATGAAACAAATTGAAGTTGTAAAATAACATTTTATACTTAATATGAAACAAATGAAGTATATGATAAAAAAAATTATAAATATTTCAAAATGTGATCTGACCGACTGGACCCTAAGAGCACTTTCATTAGTAAAAGACTCAATTTGAGTCTCTACCTAATACTCCATATATTTCTAGTTGATTGTATTTCTAAGATTTTCACACATATTAAGGAAAGATATTAAAAGTTGATTAATAATGCATCATTTTTTGTAATCAACAATTTTCTATAATTTTAAACCAATAAAATTTAATTATTTTTCTTGAAATTTACAATTTATCATCAATAACTAATAAGCCATGCATAGAAAACCTAAAAATGTGATCTTTTTAGAAAAAAAAATTCTTAAAAATACAATCAATTAGGAATTGAGGGAATATAATATTACTATTGTTAAATTAATTTAATTTTTAATTAAAACTGAAATGAAAAAAAAAAAGTTAGACCATTAATAAAGAGACAATTGTCTCAATAGTCTCTGGAGAGTTTCTCCTGCAAGAGATGTTTCTCCTTTCCTCTTTCTTCTTTCTAATTTTTTCAATTTTTTATTAACTAGATACCATTGTAGAAACTGACAATAAGTACGCTCTAAGAGCACTATCATCGGTGGTCTTTCAATGAGAGATTATCCAATAAAAATTAAAAAGTAAGAGAGAGAGTGTAAAGAGTCTCTCATTTGAGAGATGATGAGAAGCGTCTCTGGCAACATGTCCTAATATCATTTGTCATTTTTTTTTATTATTTAAAATTTAATTCAATAATAAAATTATATCAAAAAGTAATATTAGTTTATTGATAAGAGTCTCTTATTATTAAAAAATAATAAAAATAATAAAAAAGAAAGGAGAGAGAGAGAGAGTGTGAGAAGAGGTTCTCAAATGAAATTTGTTGAGAACTCCATGAGAACCTCTTTCTACCATTTGTCACTTATTAATTTGTTTAATTATTTAAGAAATACAAAATTAATTATATAATTAAATTGTATTAAAATATTAATATTTTTGAGAGATTATGAGAGTTTTTCAAGTTTCGGCAATGTTGATGCTCTAAGAGACGGTGTTGAATCGGTATCCGGTCCGTTTTTAAGACATTAATCACAAGTTCACAAGTATGTTCTATTAGTGTTGAGATTGAGTCCTTGATTGAATCTGCAAAATAGAAAAAGAAGAGTGAGACCATGACAATGAAGAACAGAGTGAAACAAGAAAGAAGAAGAAGCATGAGCGAAAAAGAGAAGAAGAGAAGAAGAGGAAGTCGTGAAACAAGTCAACGACAAAAGAGGAGACACACAAGTCAAGATGGGCTTTGTGTTATTTTGTAATAATGAGTTTGTGGGCTACGGATTAAAGTGGCCCAAAGAAGGTTGTGTGTTGTGTTAGTTAATGTCTAGCTAAGAGTAGTGGTTAAGAGTTGTTGTAATAATTAAGTAGTTACTTGTGTAAGAGTACCTAGGACATAGAAGTATGGTCTACAGCTTAAGGTATGGTGCAAAGCAAGTGTGACAAGTAGTATAAATGTGTATGGTGTGGTGTAAGAAAAAGATCCATCCCATTATCAATGTAGACAATTAAAGTAGATGTGTTCTTATGTAATTTCTCTCTAGAACAAGAACCCAATCAAGACATAAACAAAGAGACAGACATAAAGATAAGAGAGAACTCACCTCTAAGTTAGAAAATAGAGGTTAGATGTGAGAAATCCAACAATTAGACAGTAGTTACATGTTATTGAAAAAAAAAAAAAAAAAAAAAAAAACTTGAAACTACTGTCTCGAACCAGTTAAGACCTTTACTCCAGGTTGGTGATACTCAAATTATGATTCCAATTCCTATAAACTAGATTAGCCATAAACGATACATAGAAAAATATAATATCAAAGTATTATATTTAGTTCCAAATATCCATTCTACAATAAGGGCAATACACATTTGTGTCTAGCCAAGGCAATAAGCAAATGGAATGAAACTTATGAGCACATGGTAGGTGAACCAATGTCTCACCCGTCTTAAACCGGTCTAGACATATAGCACAATCTTGTTGTTCCCTGACTCGCCACCTAAACCATTCGATCAGTTTTCCTCGGCTCTTCTTCAACCTGACCACCTCTTTTGGTAACTCCCCATGAGATTTGCACTCCAATTTATTCACTTTGTCTTTATCATTTTGCCTGAACTTAAAAAATTCAAAACAATATTCAGATTTTGTTATAACAAAAATAAAAAAATAAAAAAATAAACAAATAGTCAGATTTAATTGTCCTGGAAGCTGCCTAGGAGTTTCCGGGAAGTTTCCATTATAAAACAAAAAAAGACGTAACTTAAAATTAAATAGAGAATAACTTACTAAAATGCGCCTTTCCGACATAGACTGGTGTTTCGCTAAAGATACGTTAAAAAGGATAAAAATAATTACCCGACAAATTACAAACAAAGTCCCATCTCAGAATTTATATGACTCATGTGATCACCACATGCTTTTTGAATTATTACACATCATCGTCATCATGGAATAAATAGCGAGCGCATTTTAAGGTGAATTAAGATTTGGTTTACTATCATACGCCGTTTTAACCAAATCGAACCTTCTTCTCGGGTTTCTCAGCCTCTCGTTCAACCTCTCCTTTGCCTCTTTGGCTGCTCCGTCGAGCTTCTCATCATTATCCTCACCGTAAGATTTACTCCTAACACTTCGTTCCTAATAATGTTATTAAATATAAAATTTCAATATCTCCCAAGAAAGTGGATTAAATATTTTTTAATTTCATTTCATTACCGAGAAGGAGACATAGGCTTGGTGGCTCTCATGATTGGTAGTGTAAAGAGAGAACGATGGTCGCCGTGTCCACACGTGTCCCGCCGCTGCAGCCGCCGTCACTGTGTTGGACAAATCAATCGGAGGAGCACCGCCGTGGAACCGCCGCCTCCTTGCGCACTCAACTCCAGGAAGCATACCAGCCATAGCTTTATTGTTCTTTGTTGTAGTTTAGTTTTGCTTAGAGAGGGAGAAAGAGATAGAGAAATGACAGGTAGCTACAATTATTTAATATTTATATTACTAATAATTGAGGAGAGTAATTTTGATACATATAAACATGGGTTAATTAAGTAGACGCCAAAAGTTTTGTTTTTTTAATTAGATAACTTTACTCCTATTTCTATAACACGACAGTTTCTTTTTGCCTGTCTTTTACATCTCCCATACAAACTTTAGTTAAAGCATGAATCAAAATTGAGACGTTAGTAATAAAAGGAACTTAGGAATTCATCATTGCAACGTAGACGCAATAGACTTGTTTAGGAAAAGAGTATTATTTCTTGTCGTCAGGAAAAAAGTATTTTAGAAGGTGTTAACTCTTGAGTGACAAAACAAAAAAAAAGGTGTTAACTCTTATATAACTAATTTTTTACCAAAAAGAAAAAAAAAAAAAAGTGGGGTGAATTGCATGAGACCAAACAATAAAATGAAAGAAACAAATATAAGCCACGAGAATATTAATTGATCTATGATTATCTTGCTGAAACAAGAACTTATGGACATGCTTTTTCTATAAAAAAAATGTATTTATCTATAGTCAAATTTGTATAATTTTAGATTCATAAAATAAAAATTTTAAAAACAGATAAAATTCCATAAACATATATTGTATAATTTTGGCTACTGCATCTTTGGCTGATAACTAAAAAAAAAAGCTTTTAGTATATTTTGTTAGCCAAAGAACTGTTTAGTGTCCATAAACACATATTTTTACTATTTTTTTAATAGCTTAAAATAACATTTATACCTGTTATCAGTAAATTTAATATTTTAATTAAAAAAAATAGTGAAATGCTGTAATAATGAGATAACCATGGAATAGTAAAGCATTTAAGCTACATATATATATATATATATATATAATATAAACAAAAATTTAAATATTAGTTTTTGCTAAGGCAAATAAGTTTTTTCTTAACTAGTTGTATTTTAACACATAATATATAACAAAATAATTTCCAAATTTCTGTAAATATTGTGAGTAATTTTTTTTTTTGGAAAATATGAATACATGATATAATAAAGGTGAAATGAGTCTATAATATTTTTATACACGTAAATAGTGTGAGCGTGGCAGAATAAGTAAGGAAATTGCAGTAGCCCTGCTTTCTATAAAAAAAAAAAAAAAAAGGAAAAATCTGATGATGTTTCATGCTTGGTATAAAATGTTAGAATCGTTTGAGTTTACATGAATGTCCAGTAAACATCTAACAAACTTTTAACAAATGACAAAAGCTCGAATAATCAATCTAGAATCAGAATGATTCATAATAAACTTTAGTGATATGACATCCGAATGAATTCAAATTAAATGTAAAACAATTATAAAACAATTGATGATATTTGTTAGGATCTCACATCGAAAGTGTAAAAGAATCAAAATTAATATATAAGGAATATGGGTCACTCCACTTATTGCCAATTGATTTTGAGTTGAAAATCCATTAACCTTAACATGGTATCATAGTCTCGTTCGTTGATCCAAGTAAGATGGCCAAGTGAGATTTTATTATCGGTTCTAAATTGAAATTCGATTCTAGATGAACTGATAAGAGTCATCATCTCGAAGAAACGTGTTTAAGATCCCACATCGGAAGTCTAAAAAGATCAGCATTAGTATATAAAAGATAAGAATCACTCTACTCATTGCCTATTAATTTTGAATTGAAAGCCCATTAACTTAATAATATTCCATTTTTCAAATTAGTTAGACTGATTTTCAAACTAGGTTATCAAATTTTATAAAATTCACAAGTCATTCAACACTAATTGATAAGAAATTTTATTAAAACTCACATAATAATTCTCTTAATAAGTATCAACCATTTACCAAAACAAAACTCTCAAAAGATTTTTTTGAATTTTGACAAAAGAATTATCTATTCTATAATTTTTGGACCACACGTATTATATATGGTCATTGCGTATGAAAAAATAAGGTAGACAATGTGAAGATTTGACTGACAGTGGACCAAGAAAAGGACGAAACAAAGAAGATGAGCTTCTCGCGGCAAATTATCATACACACAACACATCATCATAGCATTCATTCAGGTCCATACGTCTCTTTTTCTAAATATTAACGATGAATTAGATTGGTAATCTAATCACTACGAATTACAATATTTATAAGAAAATTATAGATTTAATTAGTTGGTAATTTTTTTTACTAATAATAAAAGCTGATAGAATTAGTGGAAAAAAAAAATTCCACTATGTGTTGTCACTATCTCTTACTTATACATTTAATGTTATCTTCTATGTTCGAACTTTTTTTTTTTTTTTATCAATAATTGGAGACAACGATTTTAATTATTAACAACCTACTACCACTTTCTTTGTTATTTTTGTTCCAATGTTATTTTACCAAACAAAAATTATATACTAAGAATATTGTACATTTTAAAGTTGATAAGTAATTTTTCCGGTTACTCAACCGGTGAATTGGACCACTGACGTAAAATTGCATTATTATACGTAAAATTAGTAATTAATATTGTTAAAAGATCATGGTTTTAATATTATTTTGTAAATGGTCATTTTGTTATTGAAAATAAATTTAACATTTCAACTAAAAAAAAATTGGTTAATGTTAAGGGATTATCGGTTTATCATATATATCAGTAACTACAAAATGCTCAATATACGTATAATTGTCATTACTATAAATGTCCAAAATTTTCGAGGCAATATATGAAAAATTGTCATATTATACGTAAAATTAGTAATTAATATTGTTAAGAGATCATGGTTTTAATATTATTTTGTAAATGGGCATTTCTTTATTGAAAATAAATTTAACATTTCAATAAAAAAAATTTGGTTAATGTTAAGGGATATATAGGTTTATCATATATATATCATCAACTATAAAATGCTCAATATACGTAAAATTGTCATTATTATAAATATCCAAAATTTTTGAGGCAATATACGTAAAATTGTCATTATTATGCATAAAATTAGTAATTAATATTGTTAAAAGATCATAGTTTTAATATTATTTTGTAAATGGTCATTTCTTTATTGAAAATAAATTTAACATTTCAACTAAAAAAATTTGGTTAATGTTAAGAGATATATCAGTTTATCATATTATATCAGCAACTACAAAATGCTCAAAGTTTTGTCTCTTGTTAATGGGCTTTTTATGTGATTTAGCTCGATATCATTTTAGTTTACCGTGCTGATTGCTGAATGCAAAAGCAACTAACTCTCCAAGTTTGGACCTTGTATGCATTAAAATCTCTGATACAAAAAGTAGGTATGACCAAAATCTAACTGTCACCGTATTTCAAATCGTAATCATACCATTTTTAACCGTGATCATATAAAATGGTTAAAACCGTAATCATTAACTGTAAACATATATTAGATATGGTTAACCATTAATTATTAACTGTAATCGTTAATTAACTATAATCGCATAAAATTATTAGTTAATCGTAAAATTCTAACCGTAACTGTTTTAAAAATTAAACAAAATATATATAAATTCAATTATATGAATAAATATTAGTTGATATATTATATCTAATTTTTTCAATAAAAGTTAAATTCATGTTTTTTCAAAAACGTCAACAATATTAATATTTTATCATGATCATTAAATACAAATTATATATAACCATATATAATCATGACCGTTTTTAACCATTTTAACTATAACCGTTTCAACTGTAACTATTTTAACTGTATATTAAATGATTAAAATTAAAATTAAATAAAAATTATAACTACCGATGATTAACTAACTATAACCGTAATCGTGTTCATGCCTAACAAAAAAAGTACCATTATCCTTATCGCCTAAACATAGGCCTACTTCTAAATACATTAACTAATTCATAGGCTAATGGCGAGAGATGTCAGCATCACATTTCTTATGATAGATGCCACGTGGACAGATTCAATGGCACTTATAAGAATTCGTGGATGGATCCTAAAAAAAAAAAAAAAAAAAGAATAGGTACGTAACAAACGTAATAAACATAAACATAACTGTAAATTTATAAAAAAAGAAGTTGGTTTCACATCTTTTTGTTTCGTTCTTTATCTTAAGAACAAGAGGCGGAGCGTTCGTCCTGAATGGGATTAAAGTTGGTAAAAATATTTATCGTATATGTCAAATTGTCAATATTTCTTTGTTTGAGTTTCTAACGGGGCTCAAGAGTTAGTATTTTTAACCCGCTTTATCTATGTATCAAAAATAAAAAACTATAAAAAATTTAATATTGTTAGAGATAATGAGTATTCATTTAGTATTTTATTATTTTATTGTCACCGATTTTGTTTTTTGCCGACGTACGAGTATTATATATATGCACTAGTGGAATGATGTGAGAATAATAACTTCACTTCCAATTATTCATTTTTACGACACTTACTCCCTCTTTATAAACTCTTGTATGTGCTCATATATATACACATATATTCTATTATAAATTATTATTTATAACATGTTATCGCACGAGTAATCTCTAAATCCTAAATATAAGCAAGCTTTTACCCGATCAAATCCTTGAGCTATCATGTCAAATTTGGCAAAGCTTAATATCCCTACTCTTGATGCTTTTAGGAAAAATTATTTGTCATTGGCATTAGATGTCAAAATATATCTAAAATCAAAGGATTTGCTTAAAACCATCGAACCGTCGGAAACGACGACAGATGAAAAAAAAGCAAAAGCCATGGTATTTTTACGTCACCACCTCCATGATGGTCTAAAAGATGAATACATCACGAAAAAAGATCCCGCAGATCTTTGGAAATGTCTCAAAGATATGTTTGATCACCAAAAATATGTGATCTTACCAAAGGCCAAACATGAATGGCTAAATCTACGGTTTCAGGATTATAAAACTGTTAGTGAGTATAATTCCGCTATATTCGGAATCACTTCAAGGATGATATTACATGGAGAGAATGTTTATGATTATGATATGAACGAGAAAACTTTCCAAACATTTTATCCTACAAATGTAGTCCTGCAGCAACAATATCGAGCAAGAAACTATACTCGGTACTCCGACTTAATGCAAGTCCTTCAAGTTGCTGAACAAAATAATGAGCTCATGATGATGAACCATCAAACTCGTCCAACTGGATCAGCTTTACTGCCTGAAGTGAACGTTGCTTCATCCAGTTTTAATAATTGGCAAGGACGAAGACATGGACGCGGTCGAGGCCGTGGTCGCGGTCGTGGAAGAGGTGGTGGACGAGGAAGAGGAAGGAGTTTCCATCCTAACAATTTCAACGCTAGAAAATTCAACAAAAACCTTCATGTGAATGATGGTAGCCGCGTTGTGAAAAAAGCAAAGTGAGAATGTTTGTTACAGATGCGGAATGAAAGGACATTGGTACCAAACATGTCGTATACTAAAACATATGGCCGATCTATAGCAAGCATCACAAAAAGAAAAAAGAAAAGGATGATGAGGCCAACCTCATCTCTGATGAGCCTGGACCATCATTTCATGGTTTAGAAGATGAATATAATCCTAATATTGCAGATTTCCTTGTTGATAATGGCAACGGGAAATAAAGAGATCAAAAAGACATGATAGCACTATCTTTGTATCATATGAAAAATGTTTTTAAGTTTTTGAATAATGGTTTAGCTGTGATATATTGTAGCTCGTGTTTTTATTAGTTCGTTGTAAGATAGTTATAATATAACTTTTATAAGTTTATGTATTTTATTATAGTAATGCATACTTTATAAATATTTTATTTTAGAAAATGTCAAACTTTAAGATTGAGGATGAAGATATATATGTCTAGCAGACAGTGCAATGACTCATAAGATACTTAAAGATGAAAAATATTTCTCCTCTCACAAAATAAAAGACTCCGCTGAAAGCGTGAGTACTATTTCTGGAAATGCAAAAATTATCATAGGTTCTGGAAGAACAAGTTTCTCAATGCCAAGGGGAACGAAATTTGAAATAAATGATGCATTATATTCTTCTAAGTCTCATAGAAACTTGATACGTTTTAGAGATATCCGTAGCAATGGATATCATATAGAGACTGTGAATAAAAATGACATTGAATATCTTTGCATTTTAAAGGGGAGGAAAAATATATTGAAAGAACTGTCATTGTTATCCTCTGGCTTATATTGCACAAAGATTCACATGGTTGCATCATATGCCACAGAATATTCTGATACATTTAATATTTGGCATGAAAGACTTGGACATCCTGGTTCAGTCATGATGCGAAAAATTGTGCAAAATTCTAATGGCCACCCATTGAAAAACCAGAAGATTTTTTAATCTTGTGAGTTTTCATGTGATGCATGTTCTCAAGGAAAACTCATTATTCGGTCATCTCAAGCCAAAATTGGGAATGAATCTCCATAATTCTTAGAGAGAATACATGGTGATATATGTGGTCCTATCCACCCATCATGCGTGCCGTTTAGATACTTTGTGGTATTAATTGACGCATCTAGTAGATGGTCACATGTGTGTCTATGGACAACAAGAAATACGGCTTTCGCAAAATTCATTGCCCAAATAATCAGGTTAAAAGCATAATTTCTTGATTATGCCATAAAGAAAGTCAGGCTTGATAATGTTGGTGAATTTACTTCACAAGCCTTTAATGACTATTGTATATCCAGTCGGGCTTTATATCCAGTTCCTCACGTTCATACCCAAAATGGCATGGCTGAATCTTTGATTAAACGGCTGCAAATCATTGCTAGACCGTTAATATTGAGAACAAAACTCTCAATTTCTATATTGGGTCATGCAACCTTGCATGCTGCAGCATTGGTCCATATACGACCAAGTGCTCAAAATACATATTCCCCTTTACAATTAACATATGGTCAAGAACCAAATATTTTCCATCTCCGTATCTTTGGATGTGCGGTTTATGTTCCTATAGCCCCACCGAAAAAAACAAAAATGGGGCCATAATGGAGATTGGATATATATGTCGGTTATGCATCACCGGATATAATTAGATATCTTGAACCAAAAACTGGTGATATGTTCACGGCACATTTTGCCGATTGCCATTTTAAAAAAGATGAGTTTCCATCGTTAGGGGGAGAAATTAAGCAAATACCAAAAGATATTACGTGGTTTACACCATCTTTGATACATCTTGATCCTCCTACTAAAGAACGTGAAATGGAAGTACAAAAGATTGTTCATTTACAAAATATGGCAAATCAATTACCAGATGCGTTCACAGATACAAAAAGGGTAACAAAGTCTTATATCCCCACTGTAAATACCCCATCAAGAGTTGAAATTCCAAATAAAGAACCTGATGGGAGTAAAGCAAATGAACCTAAAGTTCAGTTGAAACGCGGGAGGCCAATGAGTTCTAAAGACAAACATTCCCAAAAGAAAAAGGAAATGGGAGAAGAAAATGAAAAGGTTATAGAGGAACCAGAAAAAGAAGAAAGTCTTGAGGGAGAATATACTGAAAATATGAGATTTCCATTAACTATTCCCAAGATGGAAAGTTATGGGGTAGAGATGAAATTGATGATGAAAATGGAATATTCTTCTTTTCTGTATCTAAAGAGATTGATCATGAAAATGATGATCTAGATCCAAGGTCAGTATTAGAATGTTAGAAAAACATGATTGGGAGAAATGAAAAAGTGCCATGCAAATTGAATTGTTCTCCCTCAATAAAAGAAAATTATTTTTACATGTCGTCACTACATCTGATGGTGTAAAACCTGTTGGGTCCAAATGGGTTTCGTGAGAAAGATAAATGAGAAAAATGAAATTACACTATATAAAGCCCGACTTGTTGCACAAGATTTTTCTCAAAGACCAGGAGTTGATTATGGAGAAACATATTCTCCGGTCATGGATGCAATTACATTCAGGTACTTAATGGGCCTAACTCCATCTAGAAATTTAGATATGTACCTTATGGATGTAGTGACATCATATTTATATGGATCACTGGATAAAGATATATATATGATAATCCCAGAAAGATTCAAAATCCCTGAGGTTCTAGACTCAAAGTCTAGAGATATATGTGCGGTCAAGTTACAGCGATCACTTTACGGATTAAAACAATCCGGACGCATGTGGTACAATCGCTTAAGCGAATACCTATTGAAGAAAGGGTATGTAAATAATGAAATATGCCCTTGCGTTTTTATTAAGAAATCTCCATTGGGATTTGTGATCATTACTGTATACGTTGATGACCTAAACATAATTGGAACTCAAAAGGAGATTGATGATGCAAGAACTCATATGAAAGAAGAGTTTGAAATGAAAGATTTGGAAATACCAAATTTTTTCTTGGGCTCCAGATAGAGCATTTTCAATATGGACTATTTGTGAATCAATCAAATTATATTAACAGAATCATGAAATGCTTTTACATGGATAAAGTGACTCCTTTGAGTACTCCAATGGTTAATAGATCTTTGAATGTTGAGAAACATCCATTCAGGCCTTGTGAAGATAACGAAGATATACTTGGTCCTGAAGTACCTTATATGAGTGCTATCGGTGGACTTATGTATCTTGCAAACTGTACAAGACCAGATATAGCATTTGTTACTAATCTGCTTGCAAGACATAATTCATCTTCTACACGGTGACATTGGAATGGTATCAAACACAATTTCCGTTATCTTCAAGGCACGATTGACTTAGGATTATTTTATCCTAGAAAATCTGAGTTTGGTCTAATTGATTTTGCAGATGCAGGTTATTTATCAGATCCACATAAGGCTCGATCCCAAACCGGATATATTTTCACAATTGGAGGAACTGCAATCTCATGGCATTCACATAAACAGACGTTAGTCGCCACTTCCTCAAACCATGCAGAAACTATTGCCCTCCATGAAGCATGTAGAGAATGTGTCTGGCTCAAATCTATTATCTGTCACATAGAAGAAGCAAGTGGAGTAGCAACAAATAAAGTACCGAAAACCATTTATGAAGATAATGCTGCATGTGTCGCTCAAATTAAAGAAGGTTTTATCAAAAGTGACAGAACAAAGCATATTCCCCCAAAGTTTTTCTCTTATACTCAAGAACTCGAGAAGAATGAAGAAGTTGATATTCAGTACATTCGTTCAACTGATAACGCAGCAGATCTCTTTACAAAGGCGCTTCCTACTACAATATTCAGAAAACATATCCCTAGTATCGGAATGCGTCATCTACAATATCTATAAGGAAAAGACTATACCTATCTTTTCCAGGGGGAGATTACGTTACTGTACTCTTTTTTCACTTGTCATAGTTTTTATCCCACTGGGATATTTCATGATAAGGGTTTTAACGAGACAGTACGTTGTTTACTAATACTAATGGATAATCAAGAGGGAGTGTTAGAGATAATAATTATCCATTTAGTATTTTATTATTTTGCTGTCACCGACTTCATTTTTGACCGACGTACGAGTGCTATATATATGCACTAGTGGAATGATGTGACAAATAATAACTTCAATTCCAATTATTCACTCTTACGACACTTACTCCCTCTTTATAAACTCTTGCATGTGCTCATATATATACACATGTATTCTATTATAAATTATTATTTATAACAAATATATGCAAAAAGTTATAAAAAAAATAATAATCTAGCAATCCTAAATGTAGACCCGAAAAAAGTAATTAAAACCTATTTATAAATTTCATCTTATTTTCAGATGATTGATATCACAATGGTGTCCCAATCATTCTCCAACAGTTTTTATTCCAGAAAATCTTGAAATAAAATCATTAGAAGAAAAAAAAAATCAAAATCAACACTATAATAACACAAGTGTCTCGCTAAATAACAACACATCAATTTTGTTTACCTTTATGGTGATGACATGTCAATTAATGAAAAAATTTGAGGATCCAATCAAATTATTTTAATCAGACACAACAGATTTAATTAAACACTTCATATTTATTTTTTTTATTTTATAAAACACAAGTCAATTGACCAATAAAAAATACCACATAGAATTAATAATTTAAAGTTTTAATAATAAATTAATAAAAAACACAATTTAATCAGAATTTATATTTTTCTAAATGTAGTTTGAAAAAAAAAACAAATAATCAGAAAAATAAACAACCAACTAAATTTTTTCACACACTACCACACTTTGATTATATGATCTTTAGTTTAAAACTATTTCAAGATTTTTCAAGCCTTTTTTATCTTTCAATAAAAATCCAGTTCACGATAGACTCAAATCCGTCTTTGACTTCCTCCCGCTTTCTAACACTTCTTCTAATATTTCTCAGATCCGTCATAAACATAAATCTAAAATTAAAATTGTAGTCGATCCAAGTTAACGTCGCATTTCTTTATCTTAGATTCATATTTCAAATTTATTGTCTCTTTATCCCAAAAGAACATCAATTTTTGTCATCTTTACGGATTTGAAGAGCACGATGCGAGTTTCACTCACCTCTCTAATAAACATAAGAGTCAAAGTTTGAAGTTGGTGCAAAGAATCAACTGCAAAAAAAATTGAATTGCACCTTTTATTGTTGAAAGCTTCTTCTCAAAACTATAAATTAAGCTGTCTCATTTATCTTCTCTTCTACGTAATAATGTATTTTTTTTTATATATCTTGCTTTAAATTCCAAGCCTGCAATCTTCAGATGAACCATACAAATGTTCCTAAAATATATTTGATGGTTCAAAAACTTCAATGTAATATAAGAGAACAACATAATATTATTATTCAATTTTTTTTATTTTCTTTTAGAATATGTTGATTTGTGTATATTTACATGATTTTATGGTGAGATATTCACCAGATCTATTTGTTTTCATTCTATATTCATTATTTATAATTTTTATTATAAATTTCATCATTGTGTAATTATCAAAAAACTAATTTAATGAGTTAACTTAATTTATTATTGCCTTAAACATAAAATAATTTAATATTTTTATATTGTTAAAGACATCATCATAATTTTGATTTTTTGAATAGGTCATAACATTTTGATTTTACCAAAAAAACTTACTTTAAATAATAAAAAATAATATTTATATGTTGTTTTACCAAGTGTTGATACCGCATTTGATTTCAAGGATTCTTTTAGGAAAAATGTTGAATCTTGATCCATAAAAAAAACTTTCAACTGCCCATAAAAACAATATACTAAATGTAAATATAAACAATAAAAAGTTAAAAGAAAAATTCTGCGACATAGCGAGGATATTTATCTAGTTTGCATAAAAACTTTAACGCTAGAAAAGAGGAGTTTGATAAGAATCAAACACCGATCTCTTTATCTCTTATCAAAATATCGAAGTTAAGTTCC
>OY763893.1:21427561-21672591 GCA_963667165.1 Barbarea vulgaris | reverse complement strand
ACGCATGTTGGCTCATATCACCGTTGAGAGTCCTACCAGGGAAACCAGAAGAGAACCCTAGAGAACAAGTGAACGTGATTGAAGTTGGGCCTTGGTTTTTGTCTGTTGAAACAGATCGGTATAGGACTGCTACCGATTGGTACACACCTACCTTCTCTACCGATCGGTACCACCCCTATATCGATTGGTGCGAAGATGTTATTCGAAAGTATTCATACCCAAATATTGCAGAAGATAAGGCTATGGCTGACACCATGAAGACGAAAGAACCCCCAACCTTCATGCCAAGTACTGTCTATCGAAAGAAGTTGATCTCTGAGGAAAAAATGCAGAAGTTCAAAGACGTACTTGGGGACATCAAAGAAGGGCTGGCCATTCGGGAAGCAAAGGAAAACATCACTGATATTAGAGAGATTACCAATTGTGTGATGAAGGGAGAGCAATGACTGGATAAGATCAAGGTGCATCTTACTAAGGAGAAGAAGATACTTAGAAGGCTTCAAAGCCTAGTGATCCGGGAACCTTTGATGTTCCATGTTCTATCTTTGTTGTCAGGTTCGATAATTTTCTCTGCGATTCGGCATTGAGTGTGATCGTTATGCCTTTGAACTTTGAAATTTGCTAGAGCTTGGAGCTGAAATTCCACATGCCTATTTGTACTCTTAAGTTTGCGGATGCTTCGGCTTCAAGACCAAGAAATTTCATACTGGATTTTTTATTCTTCATTGGATATTGCTTAGTCCTTGTCGATTTTCACATCGTAGAGATGGCCGGTGATGCTGATATGCCTCTCATCGTTGGTAGAGCTTTCTTGAACTCCGTTGGAGCTTGTGCTGATAATAATAAGAACTGGATATCATTTAAGAAAGTGGACAAAGACGTGTATTATGCAAAAACTGTACCGACTTCGAGCTCAGAAGTTTTTGTGGTTTCTGAGGAAAGGATGACACACACGCGATGGAGAAAATCGAGGAATCCAAGACACCGCTCTTTCAAGATAAGGTACTCGCCAACTCCTAAGGAAATGCACAAAATTTCTCCAATGGATTACACGAACTTCACAACATATGTGAAGAGCTTCCCCGATGGGGTTACATTTGGAGAAGGTTGCAGCGGTGTAAACCTTAGAAGATATTTTTCTATGTGTAATGAGACGATGGACAAGATATAGACTATGTTTCGTGTGGTGCGGAACAAGTGTTACAATGTCAAGCGAACTTTGCCAAAGTGTGAGGATCATGGAAAATTCGTCATTCCAGTGAGGATTGGAGGAAGACTATTCGCAAATCTCTATGTGATATGATTCTGGTTAGAGAATCATGTCCCAATCACACACCGGGAAGCTAAGATAACGATGATAAGGCTCCAGGCATGAGCAGCAAGCGATCTGGAGTTGAATGGGATGAATGACGCCACGAGAGGATGCGGAAGGCCTCTTGATAAGTCGGGTTTGGACAATCTAATCACTTGAAATGTTCACAAGTATCCTAATTCGAATCACTCGAAAAAGAAGACAAGGATCTATCAGAGAAAAAAGATTTTGATTAAAAAGATAGATGAGAAATACATAAGAGTCTCATAGACAATATAAAGAAGAGAAGACGAAGAGGAGAAGAGAGGAGGAGCAGAGGAGTTAATGCTCAGTGAGTTTCGAGACATGCCTTGGAAACTCACCAAAGACCAACTAGAAAATAAACACACACAAAAACTCTCGCACAAACATAATCTCTCAGACATAAGTTTAAATTCAAAATGAGAAAATAAAATAAAGATAGATAGATAAGATACGGGCCGCGCCAAATGATCTCAAGACGGGCCGGACTAGGTCGGACCAATGCCAAGCAAAGATGTACCTATGGACCACGAACCTCATTAAAAACCTTCCTTGAAAAACCACTTGGGAAAAACCAAAGACAAGGGAAAAGAGTGTAAGTGAGCCATAGGGCTTGACACTAGTCATCCCAGACGTGAACCATGACCAAGGTGGCCGCGGTACCACTTGTGTCCGAGTGACCTCTTTGAGCCAATGCTTGACGTAGCAAAACTCCGACAGTATGGTTAAGCTCCTTAGTCCTAGAGCGAGTCATAGAACTAGCTGGTACGTTCAGAACTTCCTTGGCTGTCCAAGACCGAGTCCTAGCTCTTAGTGGCTCGTCCGGAGCTTCCTTCTCGACTGGTTGAATCCTCGGCCATCGGCTTCCAATCCTGGTTTCTATCCAATATCGCATCACTATGTGATACTGGAGCTACTTGCAACTTGATGCCTTCAAGCATCGCATATCAACTGGGATAACAAATTTTTCTCCCGCTAGAGGTACGATAAGATTAGCGAGTGAATCAGAATGTGTTCCAAAAGGAGTGATTATCGATAAGATTGTTGAAGTAAGAGGAGTTAATGTCTTCGTTGACTTTATTGTGTGGGACTTATATGACGGTAGTATGCCTCAACTTCTCTTGGGATGAGACTTTTTGTATACGGTTGGAGCCATCATGGATTGGCCAAGAAGGAGGATGTCTCTCACATTCATCTATAGTAGAGTCTTCTACTACGCTCTTCCTCCGGGAGTAACACACCTCATGATTCAACAAGAGATTTCATTCCAAGGTTCGGAGTCGAGAGAAGCGGAAAGCATAGGATCAACGGACTAGGCTATATCAACATCAAGCTAGAGACATCAAACAAGTGCTGAATGGGAGACAACCCATTGTTTTATTTAACTATTTATTTTATTTTAAAGACTTATTATAATTATTTGAATTTGGTTTTTGAGATAATTTTGAAGTTAATGGTCTTCATTCAGTTAATCATATGTTGTAAAAATTTAAGTGATGGAGGAGTAGTTCCAAACACAGAAGATGTGAATTATTTTATTATTACGAAATGGTCTACCACAGAAATTGCTCCTCATACTGATCGGTACCGGTGTGTTTCCAATTTAAGAACTCGAACAGAGAAGATGTTAATCCTATTTTGTCTCTTTAGATTGATTAATATGATTTTATACGAGGAATTATGCCTAGGAGTTGATAGATTTGATAATTGGTAGCTTCAAATTTGGTGATTTATGGCTTGAAATTGAGATTTTGGGGATTTTGGGGTTTTTTTTTGTGTGAATAGTAACCCTGAAGTTGTGCTTAAATTTTGTTAATTATGCTTTGATAATTATCAATGAAGATTAAAGGATGTGGTTTGATGCTTAATTTGCGAGGAATTGGTCACGTTTAGTTTCTGTGTTTTTTCGTGATTATTTTATGCTTTAATTTGAAAATTATTAAGCATAAATTATTTAAGTGATTTATTGGCATCAAAACTTGCATTATCATATTTTTACGATTTTGTTTTAGTTTGATGATTTTTGCAAAGGAATTAACTTTTTATGTATTTTTACTTTCATTTTTACAGAGATGCCACATACGAGAGGATCATCTTCTCAAGCACCTTTCCCTGCTCGACTACGCTTGATGGCGATACATGAGTGTATTCCTACCGCTGAGGATACTGAACATATAGCAGAGATGGAGAGCTGAAAACTCTATCTTATGCTCTTTTTTCAGGATCATATACTTGAGGAGATGGATATAAGAGATTAGGTCCATCGTATTTTGGAGACTATTGGGTTTGAGAGTTTTCATACCAACTCCTGGGACATGTACAAGAAACCATCTACTGAGTTTTTGGCTACAGTCATGATCTATTACCCTAGGGTAAATTCTGAGGTATCCAAAGGTTGGATCAACTTTTCATTACGGGAAAGCATTACAAGTTGTATATTCATCAGCTGGATGATATCTACGGTTTTTCCAAGTGTCAAGAAATAACGGATGAAGTGTTTTTCGATCCTGGTCAGTTCTGGGCCACGAACCATAATGGCCTAATCCAATCATGGCCCATAACTTATCAGGATCAAAAACCACTCCAGCCGTTGTTTCCTGACGCTTGGGAAAACAGTAGATATAATCCAAATGATGAATATAAAACTTGTAATGCTTTCCCCAATAAAATTGCTGATCCAACCCTTGGACGCCTAAGAATTTTCCCTGGGGTAATGGACCGTGACTGTCGCCAGAAACTCAGCAGCTGGCTTCTTACATGTCCTAGGAGTTGGTATGGAAACTCCCAAAAAAATAGTCTCCAAACATGATGAACCTCATCTCTGGTACCCATGTCCTCGACTATCTGATCTTGCAGAAAGCGCATAGGATGGAGTTTGCAGTATCCTCAACGGTAGAAATACACTCATGTGTTGCCATCAAGCGTGGTCGAGCAGGGGCAGGTGCTCGTGAAGATGATCCTCTCGTACGTGGAATTTCTGTAAAATATAAAGGAAAATTACATAAAAAGTGAATTCCTTCCCAAAACTAAAATAAAATCATAAAAATATGATACGGCAAGTTTTAACTACTCTAAATTAAGCTAAGATGCAAAGGAGTTTACGGTGAAACTCATTGTAACTAACATCCTAAAATGTAATAAAGAAATACTAACATAGATAATGTTTCATGGATTCATTCATAATAAATGTATACATAAATGAGATGCATTAAGAACCGTCTAGAACTTAGATTACAAATGTAAAGTCATCCCGCTTTTGCGTGGTCTAACTATCTATGCAACATATTCTCAAGCGATAAATAACTGTCGTCTTTCGGGAGATAATCATGCATGCAATGAGAATCTAATCTAATATGCTCGCAAAGCGTAAAGACTGCAACAACTTGACTATAGACACTTTGTCCATCAGATATAATTCAACAACACTTTTGGTGCTACCATGAACTCGATTTAGGGTAGATGCTAATTGGCCAAAGTAGACAAAGATTTAGGAGAAATATATGATGAAAATCAATGATGATACTCTCATAATAACTCTAGCATAAATCTACATGAATCAACTTTTAGAAACCCTAATCTATATGAACAATCTACTCACATATGCATAAGAGAGAAAAAAAAAAAAAGATAACGATAATATTAAAAGAGGATATTCTCCAACAAATTTCTTCGATAGACTTGGTCCTTAAGTTTAGCTCAGTCATGATATCTTTCCATTTATATAGGATATGCTTGTAACTATCTTGTCCATATATACTCTGTAGTCGCCTGGGAATCAATTGGCTTTCATGGTATCAGAGCCAGGTACATTATCACTCGCGCTGGAATGGTTGAATGCAAACCGCTGGCCAAACCAGTTGATCTAAACTCCAAACTTTCAGCTGATGCAGGTGACCCCTTTGACAATGCAACAGAATACCGTAGCCTTGCTGGTGCGTTACAGCACTTAACCTTTACGAGACCGGACATCACATATGCTGTACAACAAGTGTGTCTTTTTATGCATGATCCCCGGATCAAGCACATCCATGCCTTGAGATGAATCATTCGGTATCTCCACGACACTCAAGACCTTGGCTTGCAGATGTTCTATTCAAGATTGGGAAAGTTAACGGCTTATTCAGATGCCGATTGGGCGGGTTGCCCTGATTCACGACGATCAACGTCAGGTTTTTGTGTTTATCTTGGTAAAAATCTGATCTCTTGTTCCTCTAAACGGCAGCAGAATGTTTCAAGATCGAGTGCAGAGGCTGAATACAGAGGTGTTGGTAATACGGTTGCTGAGACTTTCTCGATACTTAACCTCCTCCTTGAGCTTCATGTACCAATGACGACAGCTACACTAGTCTTCTGCAATAACATCAGCTCTGTTTACATGTCTAACAACCCGGTTCAACATCTACGAACAAAACATGTAGAGATTGATCTCCAATTTTTCCGTGAGAAGGTTGCGCTTGGCCAAGTTAAGGTTCTACATGTCCCTTCTTCTCTACAATATGCAGACATCTTCACAAAAGGGTTGCCTACGACGTTATTCAATGAGTTTTGACACAGTTTAACAGTTCGACGCTCGAACATATCAACTGAGGGAGGGTAAAAGAAGATATTCTCCAATAAAATCCTTTGATAGACTTGGTCCTTAAGTTTAGCTCAATCATGATATCTTTCCATGTATATAGGATATGCTTGTAACTATCTTGTCCATATATACTCTGTAATCGCCTCATGATCAATTCAAGGGAATCAATTGGCTTTCAAATATAAAAAGAAAATAAAATAATTACAAAGGTTGAGACCTTTTAAAGCTAAGAAAAACATTTTTTCGTCTCTTTTTCGAATATGAGGATCTCTGTAGGCGAGACTCTCGATTTATACAAAAGTAAGAAATTCCTAGAAATGAAAAATGGAAAGTCCAAAATCGGCGTACCAATCGGTATAACATGTTCTACCGATCGGTTCTTGAAGCTTTTCCTACTGATCGGTAACAAATGTGTACTGATTGGTCCTTGAGTCTTGGCTTTTCTTCTCTTTAAGAACTTTGATCTATTTCTACTATAAAACCTTCATTTTGACTTCATCAAGTGTACAAACCTATATTTACATAAAAGTACCAAAAACTATCGTGTTCTTAACTAAAAGACTCAAGAATCCTTAGTAAAATGACTACAAAAGTCGGTAATAATTAGTGTTATCATCCTTCTAAGTAAAATTATTTATAAATTAAAGACAAAAATTATACGCAAATCACAAAAATACTATATTAGTTCTCATTTTTTTAAAAAATAAAAAATAACATATACCAACACGGAAGCGTAAGCTACCAAAAGAGAAGCATAAGCTTCCAATGTGTTTTTATAAAGATATTTTTGGAAGGGTCATGGAAGCGAGATAATGAAACTTCAAGGGCCTCCGATTCCAATTCAGATTCCTAAGCGGGAAGAAGACGTTGATAGAAGCTTCTGTGCTACCTAGATACTAACTCTATATTTCTTACTTTGAAAATAGTAGCATGGAAGCTTCATTCGATGTCGTCTTCCCTTCGGAATCAGAATTGGAATCAGAAACTCTTGGAAGCTCTTGAAAATTTTCTTCAATGATGGTTCCGAAAATACCCTTTGAAAAATGCATTGGACACTTGCGCTTCCATTTTGGAAGCTTATATTTCCGTTTTAGAAGCTTACATTTATGCTTCGATAGCTATTATTTTTGAAATTTTATGTTATAGAATAAATTGAGAAGTTAGTAGTATAACATTTTTGTATTTGTGCACTTCATTTTTATCTTTTTTATCTATATTGTTTTTCCTTAGTAGGATTGTTTTAATTATATGTGAAATGTTAAAAGTGATTAATTTGATTACTTAAATAAGTTCAAAAAATTTGAATGTGATGATCTTTGTTTTGACAACATAAAGTTTGAGGCGGGTTTTTGATTGAACTGAAATGAATATGGTGATTTATATATTTTTTTGAATTAATTTAGTTGATTTTTGTAAAAATTAGGCACTGAATTTATATTATTCATTTAAAATTTCTTAATTCATTATATGTTTAATATTTTATATAAAATTAAATTTTTGTTATTTATATTTACCAGAAGCGGGTACACGGAAACGGATGTATATAGACGAGTAGAAATGACTTTTTGAAAATATTAGAAAGTGTGTAAGTGTTGGAAGCATATACATACATATATGGGTACATTTTGGAACTATATATATGTACAACTTCTAACACTTACCCACTTCCTTTTTATTTTTTAAGTCACTTACACGCTTTTATATGCTTCAATTTTCGTGTATCCGCTTCTGATTCCATACAACTTAAAAAAATACTATCTATGCCTCATTTTTTTTATTTCAAATAATTATCGTAATTAATGAAAATTAATTTAATCAAAATCAGTTCCAAACATTTTCATCATTTTTATGAAACTACTTGTCACTACAAAAGAACTATAAAACATTTTTTGCTATCCGGATATTTCTATCCCAATTTTAAATTATTCTTAAAACAAATTTGATTTAAAAATCAGTTTAATATTAAAAAAATTTATTTAAGATGAAAAGGTATTTTTATTTATTTTAGAATTGTTCTTTCCAAAATTTATTTACCTTTTTCTGTCAAAGTGTATAGTTGTCGTTATTCAATTCACACTTCAGTATATGATATATATATACATAAGGTAATTTTAGGGATATATTAATAAATAAATACAAAAATGATTTTTCTTGTAGTATTACGTAGTTTCATAAAAAGACTAAAAATGTTTGGATATGTTTTTAATTAATTTAATTTTTAATTAACTAAAATAATTGATTGCAATAAAGAGTGAAGCATTAGCATAACATAAGATGCACGAAAAACCAAAGTTGTTTTGTTGGTTTAAGTAAGTGAGATTGTTATTGTATTGTTTTTTTTTAAAAAACAATACTATTTTTATTTCTTTTGGTAAAGAGAAAAAAGTTGAGAATGGAGATAGTGGTTCTAAACAGTTAAAATGAGTATGATTTAAATGGTTTATTTATTATTTCATTAATGACCGTGAAGTTTAATTTAAAAACTAGCATTTAGAAATATCTTAAAGAAACTGCTAGACTAAAATTGAACTGTTTTTCCTTGTCAATGCAACATAGTAGTTCGGGATTGTCCTTGTCCATGAAATCAGGTGAGCTGAGATTGTATTTTTCAATGGAATTAGGTGGTGAGCCATGTAAAGTGTAACGTCCGTGTTCTGAAAAATGAAAATTTCGGAATTTTATATCCAGGATTTATGCGGAGAATCTCTGGAAAAATATTTCCGGGAGATTTTGGAGTAACTTAAAAGTTACACCGCATTTTTCCCGTAGGGGTGTTCGGAATCGATTTGTGAAGTTTGGGGTCAGATTGTAAATTTTTGAAAGTTCAAGGACCAGACCCTAAATAAGATCTAAACTGAATAAATCAGTTCCACCAACCATTTCCACTCTCCACCAGCAGCCTCCACCTTCCCTACAAAGCAGCTCTATTGCCTCCACCTTCCCTACAAAGCAGCTCTATTGCCTCCGCCTTCCCTACAAAGCAGCTCTACTCTCCCCACTATCTTCTGCATTTCTTCTCCACATTGCCGTCATTTCCATATGCAGAAAGAAAAAGAGAGAGTTGAGTGGTTAGCTTTTGTTGAGAGAGGAAGTGTGAGGCTGAGTTGTTAGTGTGCTTACCTTGAAAGAAGAGTAGAGGCTTGTGAGATAAGTCTGTCTTGAGGCAAAAGGTGAGAAGGTGAGCTGTGTGTGGTGTGGAGAGCAAGAGAGGAGTGAGTTTGGTGGCTGTGTGTTGGCGTGAGAGTCAAGAGGTGAAGGTGACGGAGGTTGCCGTGACGGTGAAGCTTCGAAGCTCTCTCGCATCCTTTGTCATCACCGGTAGTTAGGGTAACGTTCTTTCCCTCTTAGTTGTTTTATGTTAGTGTGATGGTTTGGTGCTGCCGTGAGATGTTCTGAAATTGTTGGTTCATCCGGTGGTGAGTTTCGGTTAGGCGTGAGACACGTGTTAGGAGACGTGTTGGTGTGGCGGTGATTTGTGGCCGCGAGGTGTGAGCGGTGTTGGTTGCGGAGAGAGTGCTTGAACGTGACTCCGTGACGGTGGGTTGTGGTTGAGGAGTTGGAGTTCGATCGCGTGGCCAAGTTGGGGTGAGTGGTGCAAGTCGGTGATATCGACATGCACACAGATCGATCGATCCAGGCTAGATCGATCGATCTGGAAAGCTCACGGCCATGCATGATCGATCGATCCAGGCGAGATCGATCGATCCAGGTCAGATCGATCGATCGATCGATCTGAGAAGTGCTCGCCAAGTTTGGATCGATCGATCTGAACCAAGATCTATCGATCTGAGTCTTCAAAAGAGTCAATCTTGTGTCTTAAGTTTTGTTATTTGATTATTTTTAGGCACGCGGTTGGGGGATTGAGGGTCTATTCAATCCGGGGAGTTTTGGGAAATTCCGTGCGTGGCTAAAGGTGAGTGCATGACCATAAGCTTATCTGAACGGTTTAATTGTTTGATGTGTTTTCATGAATATAGGCCGTAAGATCTCATGGGAGATCTAGATCGAGTGTTTCTTGAGATGATTGATTTATTGTCGGTATTTTCGTGTTTAATACATTGAATAATTTTAATCGTTTGTGTGTATAGCTTGTAGATGGGAGGATTGCCTCACTAAGTATTTGTTGAAATACTTATGCATCTCTTTTATTTGATGCAGAAAAAGAATAGTGTGTGACCGTGGGATCAAGGCGAGGAAGAGGGGATGATCTAGACTCGGTTGTGTGTTTTTAAGTTTTTTTTTTTAGTACTTTTGAATAAAAACCATTTGGATTAAATGTGTGATTAATTAACCCGAAAGGATAAAAGATTTAACGATCTCAAGTCCGGATTCTTGTTTATCAAGAACCGCTAATAGACAACAGAAATTGTCTATGAAAGCCAAGGTGGCTATACAGACCAACTTCGACTCTCAACTCAAGTCGTCGTATTCTGGAAAGATCAATCGATCTAATATCCTTACGGATGAACAATAAAAATGTATTTTTATTGTTGGAGTGAGTAATTATTATTCATGAGTAGTTGAATATTAATTGATTGGGGTAGTAATTATTATTTATGGGAATATTAATTAATTAAAAAAAAAAAAAAAAAAAAACGAGTGCGGTCGTTTCATAAAGTTCATCCAAAAACGTTATCAACATCAAGTTGGCAGAGAACTTGAATATGTGAGATGGCCACATACAAGACAAACAAAAAATTTGGTGTGGCCTTGACTATAGGATTGAAGATGTTTTGAAAGTTTTTGTTAGGGTATTTGTAATAACTTTAAACTACAAGGCGTATGTTATACCTGACAATGTTCCCGTTAGGTAATTGGAGCGGGGTGATGAATGTTTTTCAAAATAACTTAGAAAAAATGAAATTTTATTAGGTTTTACAACTTTATTAATCACTTTAAAAATAATATCATTAAATGTGTCTTAAAAACTTATAACTAAAAACTAATATCAAAAACTAAGTAACTCAAATGACATAGTAGAAGCTAACTAGAATTCTTCCTAACATTAAAAAAAGACTTGAGCAATATATTACTCAATGAAGGGGAACATTCTTGCCAACATGAGCTTATAACATTAATATGAGTCATACAATATCAATATTCATAGAATAGTTTTTTTTTTTTAAATGCTTTCATTTTAAGCTACCAAGCATCTAGCATTGAACAAAACACACAATCCTCTGCAAGAAAATTACTTCCTATGCTAGCGTGTCTCCTCCAACATGGCTAGCCAATCCGTGCTCACAGATTGGCCACACAACATTGGCTCTGTCTGATCTCATCTCTAGTCATCTCATCTAACAACCTAACACTCTAACAGCATCACGTAGTCTAATATATATCATAACATCATCAAAGAACATCACATCATCAATCATCACACACAATATATCCTTTATATATCCTATATCTACTCAATACAAAAAATCCATAAGTAAAGTCCTTACCTTAGCAACAATGGGTTATATGATTTTAGGGTTTATGCGACTTGGCTCTCTCCTAGTGATTGCGATGTAGATGGTGGTGGCGGCTGCAGACAGATCTCTCTCAATCTCTCTCTCAAGCATTAGGGTTGCTAATATCTTTCTGACTTCCTCTGGTGACTCTATACTTATATGGGGAGAGGGTCACTTAGAATTTTCTGCAAAAATACCAAATTACCCTTAAACTTAGTTGTGAATTGGGCTTCATACATGGGCTTTGGGTTTTAGGTGTTACTGAAATAATAATCTACACACACAATGAAACCTATTAAACATGAAATATTGCAAATTTTACAATAAGAAATATGTTTACGAGGGTCTTATATTGATATCTTAAGCAAATTATAGGAGAAGATAAAGGTATAAGATACAATTATCAGATTTACATTTTATCTTCAAATTGAGATTCCCCTCTTACTATTTATGTGTTGATTTTGCGTGTTGAATAGGAATAAGGTGATGAAAATAAAACTATAACAACGATATTCATTTTACAAAAAAAAAAAAATCCAAAATATGAAGAAATCTAATACTAACTAATATTTTATTTCAAAATAAATTTATGTTCTTACCCACATAAAAATAAAGATACATAAAATCTTCTAGTATCTAACTATACATTTATAAGTGTGTATGTTACAACGAAAAATAATACAATATTGTTTATGTATTTACTAGTAGGTGAACTGTGCTTCACTCAGAATTTTGTATTATTATGTAATTGTAAAACTAAATTCGGATAGTAAATATTATAATATTTTATGTAAATATTTAAATTCTGGATATTCATATACTAACTTCCGGATAATTTTATATTTGATTTTAATCTAAGTTAATAATCTTAAACTTTGCAAAACTGAATCCATATACTCTTAATTTTAAAGATATTATAAGATATCTTAAGGGTACATATAAGGTATTAAACTCCATAATATGAGATATAACCAACTACTAAGCTCATAATGAGAACTTTTATCAACAAGATACAAAACTAAAAACCAACCCAAGTGTGATTTCATCTGGTGGTATCTCATAAGTATCATCCAAAGGACATGAGACCGAAATGTTTTTTAAAATAAAAATATTTTTCATATTGAAAATTTATGAAGAACATTTCAATATAATATTATACAGTCAAAAGTAAATAGAATATCTAGATGAGCTATTTTCTCGACTTCTACACAGTCTCCAAAAAATTCGCCGAAGTTTCAAAAATATTTGTCTTAGTAAAGATGATAAAAAATAATATCAGACATGAAATTTACTAATTGCTTAAAAACTAGCATAACCGATTAAACCATCACGGTAAAACAATGATATCAAAGATCATTGAGAAATAATGTTGAGTCCATTTAAATTCTTTTACACTTATTTTGTTTGTATACTATTTATAAAGTGGAAGGTTATACCTCCTCTTTGATTCTATAGTAAGCTATGCCTCATAAACCATATTCATTTTGACCAAATAACCATTTTGATTGAACAAGTTCATTGAATATGATATTTTTATTTTTAATCAATCCCCAAATAAAGCCAAGTACAACCGATGCAAAAGTAATAATCAGTCCAAGATGAATGGATAAGAAGAACCATACTCGTGAAAAAGGTCGTTAAGAGTTCTAAATGAAAAGTTAAAAGGATCCAAAATAAAATACATAATCAAAGTTGGGTATGTTATTGATCCTAGTGGAATTCATTTTGAGAAGAATGTATTAGAAGAATCATCATCTCAAAAGGGGGAGGGAGAATTAAATAATACCACATTGATATTAAGTTGGTAATATTGATTATTTTACATCCCAAACTTTTTTAAATTTTGGTTAGTTCATGTCCCACAATTTATCACTTATTTTATATCGATAAAAATAAAACGAATACCCAAAATATGGTGTACGCACTCAAAACGAGATAGTTTATGAATCAATCAAAGGGATTGCAAAAACATGTATAATGAAATCTAATCTTCATGCAGTTTTGAACGTATCCTAAGCAAAGGAAAATTAAAGAGGAAAGCATGAGTTGTCTCCATCATCTAGTGGTAAATGTGAGGGTGTGATATGTGGACATGCAGTGAAATCTTTCCTTTCATATTCTTCTAGAATTGTTGAGTATATACTTAAAATTGTATGTGTGTTGAATGTTATTGTTTTCTATGATTGCTTGTGAATGCATGAAAAACTTAGGTTGGTTAGTTTCTGAAAGTTGCATGATATGCTAGAATGCATGATGACATATTTTTAATGATAGTCGATCATGAGATTATGTGATGATATTTGATGACATGAGATGCCATTATATGTGAACTAAAGAGCCAGGATGGCTATAGTTAAGAGCCAAGATGGCAGGAGTTCGGAGCCAGGATGACCAGAGCATATGTTTAGAGTTTAGAGCCATGATGGCAAAGCATATGTTTAGAGTTTAGAGTCAAGATGCCGAACTCTAGGGTTCACACTAGTAAGGTGGGACCACAGGAAATTGATAGGCTTTCAAGCCAGGATTATGATGATTGAGATGTATGAATTTCAAGATAATATATCAGATAAGATAGATGAGCATGTGTTGAAAAAGTTAAAATTTGTATGAAGATTATGATGTTAGTGTATTGATTATTTGAGTATATCACGTTCTGATTCTATGGTAAGTAATGAATGTTGAATGTGTTTGAAACATGTTTATTGTATGTCAAGTGGACATAAAAGGTCTTTTCACTGGGTAAAACTTGTTTTATGCACCTCTTTTTCCTTTTTTTACTCAGGTTAATATGTATCCAAGAGTTGCAGGTTCAAGTTTTGTTCGTTGGTGAAATTTTAAAGAAATACACCTTATTATACCAGTTTTGTATTAATGTAAATAAAAAAAAATTTGTATCCATGTATTGCATGCATAATCACTTACTCTCCATGTATCAAGATAAAAGAAGTTTATTAATTGCACACCAGTTACGAAAACTTGTAAACTTACTTTGTTACTCATATATCATAATATTAATAGATGAATGAAGAAAATAAATACTCCCTCCATTCCTAAATGATTGTAATTCTAAGATTTTCATACATATTAAGAAAACACGTCAAAAATTGATTAATAATGCATCATTTTTTGTGATAAATAATTTTTTATAACTATAAACCAATAGTATTCAATTATTTTTCTTGAAATTTACAATTTATCATCAATAACTATTAAAGCATTCAAAGAAAACTAAAAAATGTGATCTTTTGGAAACAAAAGTTTTTCCTAGAAATATAATCAATTAGGAATGGAGGGAGTAATTTTTTGCATTATAAATACAAAATAATAATGCTAAAACATCACTTAATAGTAAACTTAAACTATCAACGTCTAGAAAACCAAGTGGTACATTTCTTTCAAGTTAATGTTTGACCACATATAGTTATTCAATTATATAGACTTGTTTTAATGATAACCCCCAAGTTTAAGAAAAAAATTTGATAAAAAATTACAATTCAAAAGACATAACAATGCGGTTTATAGGAACCAGAAGGGTGATTGTAAATTGTTAACAATTGTTACAGAAAATGTTTGAAAAGTTTTCAGAGTTAAAAACTGAAATAAAACATTCTTATGTAACATTTTATGGCATGAATTTCAATAGAGGTGATCAAATAGAGTTGTCTTCATCTATATTTTGAAGGCTGACAATGAATTATCTATTTTTTCTCTCTTCGGATATAGGACGGTAGGATTCATTCGAGTATTTATATAGGTTCTGGTTGCAGAAATTATGTGGTAAGTAGAAGAATAGAAAGAAGAGAAATAGATAGAATTAGAGTGAACAGAAAGCGAATGTATATTCACTTAATTATAATTGTACAAGGATATACAAATATAAAGAGATACATGAGATAAACTAGCTGTTATATGAGAGCTGCATGAAGGGATAAAGATTAGCATACCTTAAGCAGATTCCAAGCTGAATAAGATGCGCAGACACAACATAGTCTTAAAAAAGAATAAGATGCACATACACAAATCAGACTTTAACAAGACCATCAATGCCATAAGCTTATAATTTGGGTCGATTCCGGTATCATTTTTTGGATCCAAGTATTTTTTCCTAGACTTTATGACCATCAATGCCATTAGCTTATGGTATCATATATGTAGTCTGATTATACTTTTTTTTATAGTGATAGATGGTTATCTGGTCTTTGACCAGAAAAAAAAAAAAAAAAGAAGAAGATGGTTGGTTATATGGTCTCGCGGTTAATGCCTATCTCCATTTTTATCTTTGGCTCAATTTAAGAATTATTGTTTATATATTGTGGTATACAGAACCGTGCCAAGGGTTTTTGCAGGCCTAAAGCGGAAAAATATATTTTGTTTGTCATGGCAAAAAAATTATGTTATATATTTATATATATATAATTTGTGATAAAATATTAATTGTAACTAAAATTTAACATCTTTTTATAATAAATTATAGATAACAAATACTATTTTATATGTATGAATATAATTTTTTAACTATTTTCTGAAGCTATAAAACATTTATTAAGGTACAAAATATACTATTTTAATTAACACTATATATAATCTATAAAATACTAAAGTTTAAAACAAATGTTGTAAAATATTATAAATAATTAACACTATTATCTTAATATATGAAATAAAATTTTAAAACTTAAGTATAATCACACTAAAATACATATTTCATCAATATACCAAAAAAAATATTTTAAAATTAGAGGTTCTTATATTTGTTAAATATTTGGGGACCTAAAGCCAATGTCTTTTTTGGTAAGGCAATTCGATTATTCCAATGTCCTTTCCTTTCTTATTTTTGTCCTCAGTTGATTCATGACTGGAGGAAGAAGAGAGAGTTGGTCGTTTAGTTGGATTGATACAATAATTGAGGCAACCAAGTTCATCGTATTGACTAAGTCAGACAGATGCGGGGATAGGATTCCAGGTAAAATGAACTCTTACGGGCATTCTTTAGCCACTGATACGCTCAACCCACTATTAAAAATTGCATAATCCTTCGCCACGAAAGTTCTCTAAACCGTCGTATTTCTGCTAGTATAGCTGTTTCGTTTTGAGGGTTTAGTATTTACTATTTAGGTATTAGTATCTAAATCCTATTGGTTCCTTTGTTGCATAATCTGCATCAATCCTCTTTTGTAGGTGCTTCCCATAGTCTTAGTTAGAGCACATCCTTCATCATCTTTTTTCTCTGGAGTTTTGGTGAATTGATTAAACATCTTTTTAACCTCTTCCACTCCGAAGTCAATATCAAATTTGGTCTAGATCTTATTGATCAAAGTCAATATAGTATTTGACGCAACCAGCCCCAACAATTTCGATGGTTATTTCAAATACTATCAAGCAAAAAAATTCAAATTTTAATAAATTAGCAAAAAAAAAAAAATTAAAAAAATTAAAAATAATGAACTTGTACGTTTTTTTATTCTTTTTTAACAAATCTCTTTTTCATAGAATTACAGTAGTTTAATATATTAACAATTTTTATTATTATAAGATGTATAATAGTTTTTTGGACATTTTTTTTTGGGGATGGAGACTGCAAGTTAATAGCTTCACCGACTCTGGGCTAACAAAAAAACTTTCAGTTAAACCTTAAAAAGCCCAAAATCCGCCATTTTTATTTATTTCATAAGCTCCAAATTTCAATTCCTTCTTCCGCAGAAAGAGATTTACGAAGAAGATCAAAACTTTCATCTTCCCCAAGAAAATTCTCATCTTCGTTTCGTTCCAGATCCGTGTCTCCCCTCATTAATCAGGTATTTTGAAAATCAACAGATTCTGGTTTTGTGCTTCATCGCAATCATGTAGCTCAAGAAACCCTAATTTAGTGAATTTTAGGTTTTTTTATTTGTTTGTGTATTTCCAGGAGCCTTTCTTGATGATACAAGAACCTATGTCAATGTCAATGTCAAGTAATTGTAATAATCAATCATCAGAAACAGCTATAGTCTCTTATGATTCTGAACAAAGATTAAACCTAACTACAGATTTGAACATGAGACGTCCTTGTTGTATAGATGGTCCTGTAGCTATTCTCTGGGACATTGAGAACTGTTCAGTTCCTAGTGATGTTCGTCCTGAAGATGTAGCTGGTAATATAAGAATGGCTATACAATTACATCCTGTGGTTACCGGTGCGGTTCTTGTCTTCTCGGCTTACGGGGATTTCAATGCGTTCCCTCGTCGTGTTAGAGAAGGTTGTCAAAGAACCGGTGTGAAACTTATTGATGTACCTAACGGTAGGAAAGATGCGTCTGATAAAGCGATTTTGATTGATATGTTTTTGTTTGTACTTGATCATAAGCCGCCTGCGACTATTATTCTAATATCGGGAGATGTTGATTTCGCGCCTGCGCTTCATATATTGGGTCAGCGTGGGTACACTGTGATTGTTGTTATACCGTCTGGTGTTTATGTGAATTCGGCTTTGACTAGTGCTGGTAAGTTTGTTTGGGATTGGCATAGTATTGTTCACGGTGAAGGTTTTGTGCCTGTACCTAAACCTCGTGTTATGCCGTATCTGATGGGATGCAGTGTCAATGATAATGGTAATATGGATGGGATGATTGAAGATGAGACGATTCTTTATAGAGGTAATAACTGTTTTGGTAACTCGAGAGAATCGTCGATGATGGTTTCGCAGTTTCAGAACGAGTATAGTAGTAGTGCAATGTCATGTTGGCCATCTAATGTAGGCGAGTCTTCGGCTTGTCCTCCTCCTGGTCACCTTGAGTCCACTATGTGGGTAGCGCCGGGAGATTTAAACGGTCTGAAGGGACAGCTAGTGAAGCTTCTGGAACTTTCAGGTGGATGTATTCCTCTCATGCGTATTCCGTCTGAGTATCAAAGGAATTTCAGTAAACCGCTTTTTGTATCCGACTATGGTGCTCCCAAGCTTGTCGATTTGTTTAAGAAGATGAGTGATGTGATTGCAGTGGATGGTAAAGGAAACAAGAGATTTGTTTATCTGCGGAGCTCCAAACCAAACCTCATCTCTCCCTTGCCCTCTCCCTCTCCCTCTCCCCATCGCCCTGTGGTTCTACTGAGAAGAGAGAAGAAAGGAAAAGATACCAACGAGGAAACTTCAATCGGAGGTGTCTCCTCTGATGAATTGTCGGACTCAGGCTCGGTTCAAAGCGAAAGGAACCTTGAAGAGTTCAAACTCGAGCTACAAGACATTTTGGTGAGCTATTGTTGTCAGGTACGGATGGATTGTTTTGAGGCGATATACAACCTAAGGTACAAAAAGCCATTGGACTACAAAAAGCTTGGCATGGATCAGTTGGAGCAGCTCTTTGAAAAGTTCAGTGATGTTGTTGCCATATACGAAGATCCTGATACAGGAAGCAAACTCATCTACCCGCTTTAGGAGAAAATAAGAGTCATATATGACTAGACAGTGCGTTTCGTGAGCCATTTTTTGTGCTCTTAGCCCGAGCTGCTCGGGTTATTATTGTATATGCTCTCTACTCTTTCCTTAGGACACAAAAAAAGCTTTTAAAGAAGCTTTGATTCTGCATTGTAAGCATTTTACTTCTGTAACTTTCAAGAAATCGGAAAGAAAGATCTTAGCATGCGGTAACGGTTCCTTTAACATTACGACCTTTACCACAATGATGTCGCCAATAGATCAAATTATTTCGGTATTGGATTTCACTTGACTGTGAGGGTTCCATTGCGAAGGTTTGTATAAATGTAGTGTCAGCAGAAAATAGTATAACTAAAAATGGGGAAATTATTCTCCTCTATGGAATTTAAATGAAATGGTCATAATGTTCTTTGAACAATGTGACACAACGAGTTAAGCAATAACAGTTAAGTTTCATATATTAGATATGGTTATAACTTATGACTGAACTTTAAAGATCTCTCTACTGTTTTCTTCTTTTGGATGATGAATGGAGCTGAAAGGCGCGGTGAAGATGATGGCAGATGTATGCATTATTACGTCGTTAATGCCTTCGTCTTGCAAATCGGACAGAGATTCTTGAGTATGACCCATTGCTTGATACAGTCCTTGTGAAATTGATGGCCACATTCCAAGATCCCAAGATCATCACCTTGTGCATACTCTTCCTGTTAAAACAGTTATTTTCAAATCAGTTATTTTAAGAAGAGATATAAGAAACCAATTCGACTTAAGCAAAGTTATCACAAATCGACATTTTCACTGCACAGTAAAGAAACACACAATAATGGTGCATATATATGTATGTATGGCAGAGAGTTATGCACATTCATCTGGGATCAAGGAAGTGGAATGACACGAAAAAAAGACGGCCTCAATTCACAAAACTACATACCAGAGGACTATTGTTAAGATGAAACAAACATGCCTAAGGAGTAGAAAATAAGTAGAGAAACGCAGATTCGATAACGATTTCTTTAGTTTCTCGCTTTGAATTGCCAATGAACCCAAGGCACCAAGAGTTATGGATACTAAAGAACCAAGCAATGGTTAGGGTTTTGTTATAGAGTCCCCAAACGCTAGCAAAGCCCAAAAGGCTATCAACCAAACAAACCGAAGACCAAAAGCCCTGAAACTCTAATCGAACCTATCGTATTTGACCCCACATATAAAGAGAAATAATGTAAGCAAGCACAACAACACCACGTTTCTTAATCTTTTATGTTTACTATTAGTCGGCAAGTCTCACATGAGAACTGGCCTCCTGGCCAAGTGAGAATACAAATGCACGATAAATGTGGAGTCAATAAAAGTTTTAGTTCATACCTGACAAATGCAGCAAGGCTCTCTGTCCTGATGCAGCTCAGCAGAAGAACACATATGTTTGTGCTGTTTCATTTTTTTCAAAATGACCTCTTCCTTAAGCCCAGTGTTCACATTTCCTATGCGTTCCTCAAGTGCCACTAGCTCCTACATTCATTCCCGCACGTTGTTGGAAAAAAATGGCAAGATTGCAAATTCACAGTCAAAGAAAGTAATATTACCTCATACGACATGTTGTCAATATCAAGTCGCATTTCCCGATGCCTATCTTGCATTTCAGTCATACTTTGGTAGATAAGTTGATCGAACACCATGTAATCCTATCCAATTGAATAAAGCGATAAGGAACTTTTAAACTTTTGTTCATAATGAGATAATCATAATACTTAAAACAATGATACACTACAGCATCAAAGATGTCAGACACTTAAACGCAGTTTACTATAGCAGTATAGCTTAATGATTATAAAGTGAACACTCATGGAAAGGCATGGCTTCTTTAACAAATATATATATCAAACTTCAGTACAACAGATTTACCAATAAACGGAAACTGTTATAACTATTAATTGATACATTAACAGGCAGGATCGTAGAAAATCACTTGTGTCAAAATCATACCTCAGCCCGTGAATTGTCCCCTCTTCTCACGGTGTTCAACGCCTGACGTATCTGCAAAAAAATAGAAACAATTGCAACTCAGTATTAAAATTTTAACCGAAGTGCATCAATATGGTTTGCATATGGAAATCTTCTTAGAGTGCATCAAACTGCTCTAGCTCTCATAAATGCATACTCTTAACCCCCAGTTATTCATAACATGAGATGCTTTTGTGGGAAGGATTTATCCTAACATAGAACTAGATTATAACAGATAGAGAAAGATGCTCAAAGATTCAATTATAGCATCAACTAATTTATCATAAAAGAGGAAGTATTTTATGAAACCCATACCTCAGAGAGAAATTGATTCCTTCCATAACCATCAGTAGCTAAGCTCCTCTGTAAGTTACGCAAGTGGAGAAGATCGTTCTGTCTCTCCAATAACAACCCTGATCTTCTTTGCCGTGAGCGATGGCTCCGGCTGATAGAATTAGATGGCATTGTCACCTCATTTGAGGAAACAGAAGGGCCTGTGGGTAAAACAGGAGGAGAGGCACCAAGACTAGCAGATTGAGACTCAACACTAGGAAATAAAGACCAAGAAAACATATCTGAAGTTCTCGATTGATTATGTAACGAGGCACTCTGAGGAGGAATCCATGAGGGACTGGACTGCTGCGAATGAAAACTTGGTCCTGCTCGAGGAACAAAGGGAGAATCTATAGATGAACCAGGGTTTCCATGTGACAAACTCCAAGCAGCGTGATCATGCACCCGAGTTCCCATGCCAGTTGCAGGTGAAAACATGGGCTGTTCGGGATTGCTTCTCGGTACTTCCCACTGTGATCCAAGTCGCTCAACAGGTATCCCAATACCCGAAGAATTGCTGGCCCTCGAACTGAAAGAAGCATCCCAAGCAAATTGGTGTATATTCCTGGTCAAAGCAGGGTGGTGAACTATATTCATCTGATTCTCACCGGTACTTGAGCCACTAGCAGCTGGTGTTGATCTCGCATCTAGAGGATCTAAAAAAGGAGAGTTTAATGGTAAATTCTGTTGCAACGAACCAGTAGGACCCACCGAACTTCCCCTATATGATATGCTAAATGCTGCAGACTCCTGAGGCTGCCTGGGATTTAATCGTCTATCAGGTCTAAATGAAGTGTCTGTGTTTCTTGAAGAATAATAAGCACTGGCTGCAGCTACTCTTCCACCACCAGATCCTAACATTTGTTCTGTCTGGTTATAATGATTAGTAACATCTAGAGAACTTTGTGAAGGTGTAGCCAAACTTAAGCTACTTGACGCACCATATCGAGCAACACCTACTTGGGAAGCAACATTCTCAGTCTGAAAAACACGGTCAGGGGTTTCATCCGAATAAGGTCCTTCAAGAGCCTTTCTTTTGCACGACGGACCCCAACCACCAAACGAAGAAGCTGGACCACTGCTGCTTTCCCCAGCGGCCTGAATTGAGCTTCCTAATGAAGTCCCACGGGTACTCTGATGGATAACTACCCCAGAAGTCTGTGCACCATAACCATTGCCATCCATGTCCATGTCCATACTCATATTTAGATGCTGTGGCATAGTATTAGAACTTGAACCGCGCAAGAAAGAAGATCCATTTCTACTGTGACTACCAGCATGAACCCCTTCATGTATCATCACACCATTAAAACCTAATGGCCTTCCCTCAGATCCATAGCCAACAAAGTGATGAGCACCATCTTGAGGCAGCTGGTGATTTGTCTTCATTCCAATGGAACTGACCTGATCAGAAGACCCCGATATGGAGCTGGATTCCCCAAACCTCCACCAGTTATGACTTTGAGCAGCATGAGCACTCGAACTAGCATAAATTGGTCGTCCTAATGACATACTATTGTTTGGAAACTCATTCTCGGTCTCTGCGCTATATATTGATTCACCATCTGCTTGATTCACTCCCGTAGACGAACCACCAGTATTCCATGGCCCTTGCATCGGATTCATACCTTTGACTAGAACAGATTAAAACTTACAAGGACTTAGAAGAGACCTAGAGTCACACAAACAGAAGCAAACAAGAAAATAAATACACATAATAAATCTATAGATGAGCACCAAAAAAATGTACCACAACTGAAACAAATGCACCAAATTTACCATTACAAGCTTCAGGCTTTGCGCAGGCTCCAACAATAGCTTCTGCATTATATTTCCAATTAGTACCACAAAAAGGCAAGATCAGAAACTTACACAAATAAATCATAATGTTATACATATCAGAAGTAAACCTAAAACTCTCTTTAATAAAACTGAAAAGAACAATTCAAAGCTCGACCGAAACCTCCAAAACTCTCTAAGGTTTCACAAACAAAAACCTAAAACATATTTATAATGGAAAACGTAGAAGTTAAAAGACTCAAAATTGAACTCCTAAATTGTTTATGAAAAGGAAATAAGAAAAATGGAAAACCTAAATTATTTATCAAAAGCATTGTTTTATCTGTTTCAAGTGTTGTTTGAGATAATAAGAACTTGATGATGAATCCAGTGAAGTAAAACATAACTGATACATTCCAAATCACATAACCAAAACTCTTAATAGTTTGTTTTTTATAAACCAAACAGCTAAAGTTGCCCTTGAGAAATAAAGAGAACTAAAACCATCATAGAAGAATGAGACACATACTAATTACCACCTAATCACATTTTTTATTCCAATACAATCCAAATCGAGTTACTTACAAAGAAATCGATGCCAAAATTAAAAAAGTTTTAATCTTGAGATGAAAACCTAAACTGGGTCAATCCTGATCCACCAAGCTATTGCAAATGCAATCAAATCCAAACGATCTGAACCATGAACATCAATTAAATAAAGACACAAAGTAGAAACCAAATAAAAATTAAAACTTTCATAAGATTGAGAAAAGGGTACCAGCAAAATCCTTAGAGAATCAGATTGGTGTATCGAAAGTTTCAAACTTTCAATTGAAAAATTAATAAAAAAAAAGTTTTAAATTTGTGGGTTTGGTGTGGTGTGTTGTGGTGTGGTGTGGTGTCCTCTCCTCTGCACGATTTTTAGGTTTTCAGTATTTTCCCAGAAAATTGCAAAAAATTTCTCGGAAACGTATAGAAAGAAGAAATTGAGGAAAGAACAAAAAAAAAAAGATATGAAATTTTTTAGGTTATTAGAATTTAGAAGAAGAAGAAGAAGAAGAACATAAGCAATGGATGAGAGAAGAAGAGAGGATTCAGAGACGTACAGATTTCATGTGACATTTGTTACCAAAAAAAAAAAATTCAATATTTTTTGTTATATAGTTATCGTTGGCTTTATTTCAATGAAAAACTTTATAAAGATTGTATGATTTTTTTCCTTTTAATTAATGAAATAAAAATTTTAAAAGTTTGGTACTCATCTCTGTCTATTATTTAGTGTAAGATTTTGCAGGACGTCACTTGTCTGAGTGGTCTAGCGCCTCTAGCTACCTTTCTTCTTAATTATTAAACAGTGATTTAATAAATATAGATTGTAAAATACAACTGTGACGGTAAGAATCATTTGTAACTTTATTTCTAGCATTAAATAGTTATTTTAATAAATATAAATGGTAATTCAGAAGAATTTGTAACTTTCTTTTCATTTGGTGTAAGGGTGAATGGTTTCCATTTAAAACTTTGCTCCCACTGTTTCAGCCTAGTGGGTCTTCTTATCCTTAGTTCGGCCCATTTTATGTTGAACTTCTCATGGACCGGGTTTTGTATAACTCATATCCGACATTTTACCTTACCAATGCCTTTTAACTGTAGAAAATATAATGATGTATCATTTGGCTATCCTTATATTTTCTACATCAATTGATTTAAGCTCTATAAACAAGTATGTGATGTATACAACCTGAGTCCAAAACCCAATTTTCTTTGGGATTACACATCTAATTATCTTTTTCTGAATTTTTGCTATTTTTTTTTCGTCGAATTTTTGTTACATAGAAATGTCAAAACGGGTTTAAGTATGTGGGCATAATCCAATTCAGTCCGTCATGGGATTGCTATGTACATAAAATTTTAGGTCCATTAAAAAGCAAGTCATGAGGGTCAACTAATAGTGGACTGCGGATTTTACGGGTTTTGTCCGCGGATTGGTGGGTTGGTCCGCAGACTACTAATTTCTTACAATAGTTCAATAAATGATATATAAAATATATTTTTAGGTAGTTGCTAAAGTATAATATATGATAATGTAAATAACTTAAATGTATAAAATTACAATATTTATAAAAACATATTATATTAAAAATTTTATTCTAATTACAAGTTTTACATTTGAATTTTTAAAAGTATTTATGTTTTGTCCTTTAAAAAATATAAATATTAAATCTGCTGGCCAGCCTACTAATCTGCTAGATATAGCGGGGCGAGCCTGAACATAGCTACAGAGACTGCGGTCCTATCACGACGGTCTAATATGGTCCAAGTAAAAAAAAATCCCCTCACAGGACATGTCAGATGAACGCAGGTTGACCCATCTGACACCTCTAAAGTGCAACATATATGTTTATGTGGCATGAGTTCCCTATCATGCCCCTTATTCTGCAGACAATATATCTTGAGACCCAAAATATCTAATAACCTCATTTCTTACCTTAGAAGTTGGATAAGTTTCTCTCGTCTTATTCATATAAAAGGCTTTCAATTTAAAACATATTCTGATTAAATTCCAACTCTTGAATACACTGCATATGTGACTTAAATTGACAGTGTGTCTAAAGATTTCATGTTGCAAGAGAAGTTGTTCTTCGAGGTTGAGAATGACTCCCGCATCCATGTTCCATAACAATGAACTGCTACTATAGTTTCAGAATTTTCTACGATTTCAATTCTTTCGAATTACTTTGTTTTCCTAGTTCATTTTTTAAATTTGATCTAAATGAGACATGCTTTATCTTTAGACCATTAATCAATTTTGGGTGTGTTCGCATGAGCATGTTCTTACATGGTAAAACTTATGAGCACAATTGCCCTGAAATTAGGTGAATAAGAATAAACCACGATAGAAAAATACCAAATCATGTTTTCAAGCAAAATGTATTAAAGTTTGGAGGTGGAGGGAGAGAAGCATAAAACATGTCAAATAATCCTACAGAGACAAGAAAACTCCAAGAGGTCTCCAATTGTATATGAAAGAGACAAAGACACACTTGCAAAAAATGTATTTAATCAAATCGAACAGAAAAGACAGAGCCACACTTTAAGAAACAAGGTTGTCGCTGAGGTTCAAGGAAGCAAATTGCTCGGCTGCACCACCACCAGCAACACTTCTGAGAACATCCATAGCCTCAGCTACTTTAGCCTTGAGTGCATCAGGTGACTCCAAGAGATGAAGCACTTCAGTCTGATCCATCTCCAAAAGCATCCCAGTCATTTTAGCTTCAGACTCTGCTTCTAGCTGCTCCACCAGCGGATACAGATTCTGACCCAACATCTACACATAACAAAATCACAATCAAGATTTAAGAACCAAACTGCAAGAGAAATTTTTTTAAAAAAATAAGAAAAGCATTCTCACCGTCCTCTGGTTGGAGGAGCATTAGCAAGGGATGAAGCCAAAGATCCAATAGGAACATGCTGAGAAAGCACTGGGTCAAGCAATGGCGGTCTTCGCATTTACGATCGACATCTTATGAAGTCCTTTTTGAGCGAATTTTATTATATGGAAAAGTACAACATTTTTAAAAAGTCTTTGTTATCCTCGTACGCGAATAACCAGGATAAACTCGGTCACGTTTTCATGTTCCATATTACTGGGCGTCTCATATGGAAGCATTCCAGTTACATCAGGAGGACCACCACTACCACGACCTTGTGGATAGCGGAACATTCATCTCTTGGGTGCATCTGACCATTTATACCAACAAACAAAGATTATCATGAAACTTCCTACTTAAGTATAACCAGAAAACAAACAGCTTTTTACTTCGGTTGAGAAGAAGAAGAAAAAGAACCTGGTGATGCGGCTGCATGCATCATGGGAAACTTGTTGTTGATGCTGCTGCTATTGGGATTGTTGGACCCCTCCAGTGCGTGTCCCTCCAAGACGTTACTGGCCCTGCTGAACCATTGGCATAAAGAATTTATGCATCGGTGCCCCACCAGGTCTCATTCCAGGAACCAGTTGTTGTAGCCATACCCGGCATGTCATGTATATCTATTACATGCTACGAATCATCCAACAGTTTTGAGAAAATAAGAAAATAAATTTATGAAACCAATATTCATGGTAAAATGACAAAAGATACATTTATTAACATTGATATGCCTTAAATAGTAGAGCTAAAACATCATGATATAAGGGGTTTAAATCAGTTGGAAGCTAGTCAATTTATGCGAGATAGAAGATACAAAACCTTTCAATGTCAAGATTGCAGGTGTGAGAGTTACAAAATTAAGTGACAAGATTACACTTACAAATACATTCCAGATTTTTGACTCAATCTTCTAAGTATAAGTTAGTTGACCATATATTTCAGTTCCCGAGTGTATTTTGATGAAGATTCTTGGGTAGTTCAGGATCATATCAAGGGATTGAAGATTGGACAGGGTAAGCAGATATCAAGATACTTACCATGATCTGTTAATGAATTCACAAGACTCTGTAAATCTGTTATTGTTGATGCTACTTTGTGGCACAGTAGACTAGGACATATATCTTACTCTCTAATTGATGTTCTTAATAATGTACATGGTTTCAGAAAATAAATAAAATTGATTTGATTCATTGTGAGACTTGTCAGTTAGCAAAATATAAGAACTTACCTTTTCCCTCAAAATATAACATGTCTCATGCATTTGATATGGTGCATATGGATACATGGAGACCCTTTTGTGTTCAGTCCAAGGAAGGCTAAAAATATTTCTTGACTATTGAGACACAATATCAAATGAAACTCAAGGCAGTTCGTTCGGAAAATGCTCCAAAATTGAGATTTGTAACTTTATTTAAGGAGAAAGGTATCATTTCTTATCATTCTTATCCTGAGACTCCACAACAGAACTCGGCAGTTGAAAGGAAACATCATCATATCTTAAATGTTGCTAGATCACTAATGTTTCAATTAAATGTTTCACTTGAATACTAGTCAGATTGTATTCTTTCTGCAGTGTTTCTCATCAACATGTTACCACCTCCTTTGTTGTTAAACAAGTTTCCATTTGAGCTGCTTAAATCAAAGCTTCCAGACTATTCATAACTTAAAGTTTTTGGTTGTATGTGTTATATATCAATTACTTCAAAACAACACAAGCACACGTTTGTACCAAGATCAAGAGCATGTGTATTTCTGGGCTACCGTGCTGGATATAAAGGATATATATATATATTCTTTTTTGGTCAAACCATAAAGGATATCAAGTCTTGGATTTGGAATCTAATCAGGTTTCTGTGTACAAACATGTTGTATTTTTTGAAGAATTATTTCCTTTTACAAGGATTAATAAACATTCTGAGCTTTTGTTCACCATTCCAGAGAAGAAGATTTCTACACCAACAATGCTTGACCAATCTGATCTTGTTCCTACAAAGGAAGTTCCTGAACAACAGTTCACTATCTTGGCTGGTTCTAAACGACAAGGCAAGTTACCTTCTCACCTTAAAGACTGTTATTGCAATGATATTTGTGATGCTAGGTATCCAATTAATGCTTATGTCAACCTGACTTGATTGTTACTTGATAATCAAGCATTTGTTTGGGCTGTTGATAAGTTTTTTGAGCCAATTTGTTTCATTTAAGCAAAAAAAGATTAAGGAATGGTTAGATGCAATGAATGTAGAAGTGGATGCACTAGAGGATACAAATACTTGGGTTATTTGTTCTCTCTCCGAAAATAAAGTTCCAATTGGCTGCAAATGGGTTTATTAGGTGAAGCTCAATGTGATGGTACTTAAGAAAGATTTAAAGCTCACCTAGTGGAAAAGAGATACACACAGCAAGAAATCAGTGACTTTGTAGACACATTTTCTTCTATTGTGAAGATGACCACTATAAGAATTATTATTTCGTATTTCAGTGACCACTGTAGACACATTTTTAATGTGTTTTAGTAAACCGGAAAATAACCAAGTAGATTAGTTTTTCGGTTATGTGAAAACCGAAATACTTTCCATATAAAGAGAGTTTGATGTTACAAATTCATGCAAGAGAAAAATAACAAACTATTTTCCATCTGATTCTTCTTTATCTTTCTCTCGAAAGCTAACAAGACGGAAATAACACAAAGACGATCAAGAGTCTAGAGAGTTTTATATATGAACCCTAAACCCTAAACACTAAACTCTAAACCCTAAACACTAAATCCTAAATTCGAAACTCTAATTCCTAAACCCTAAACCTAAACTCGAAATCCAAAACCCTTAATCCTAAACCCTAAACCTTAAACTCTAAATCCTATATCCAAAACTCGAAACTTGAAACTCTAAACCCTAAAGCCTAAACTTTAACTTATAAATGAATTTACCTATAGCCTAAACACATATTAGTGAACAGATGGAGAAAATAAAATAAAAGTTATACAGAATTATCTTGTTGACGAAATATGTAACATATATTATCCATGAAAATTCATGGACAAACTAAAAAACATATTGAAAAAAATTCAGATAGTCAATGTGCAAAATGGTCACATAGGAGAAAATGGCTTATTCCGAATTTCTGGGCTTAATAGCGTTTTTCGAATGCCACAACTTTTTGTGGCTTTTCTGTAATTAATTTTTTTTTTTTAGTCTACAATTCACATAGGCAAATGGACATATATAAGTCAACATCATATTTCGATAGTTACACTAGAGCATAAACTGTGATGCCATAAACCTTATAAATTTTTTGTATTACTTTAATTATTTATTTAATAATTTAACAATATGCATCATTTGAGTTTAAACCCATCCGATGATACAACAATATCTCTATTACAAACTATTAAGCTGCATGTTTTATTATTCTGTTATAAGACTTTTATTGTAAATATGATATGAGTTTTATTGTAAATTAATTTCCGCAAAAAGAGCATTGGCAACTATTTAGCTCTTTTGATTCAGGAGTCTTCTTTCCGCATCTACCTCCGCCTTTGTACTTTTGTTGACACATAGCACGACAATCTTTGCGAACACATTTCCCGTCCGCTCCTACTGGAAGAATCACAGAACATCGTCCATCTGGGAGCGCTCTTTTATATCCTGATACTGTTATATATACATAGAATATGATTCTTTAAATTCGATTTTTTTTTTTCATAAGAATAGATGTTTTGTTGATTTTTTTCTCATATTAATAAATATCTAAAATATCTTATAAATCTACACTAAAAACTATAACACATAAATATTATGAAACCAAAAATGCAAATTGACATATTTATATATGTGCCATGAAACGGAAATTAATTTATGTTGTAAAAATTAAAAGCAATAAAATATATTAAATTAATTCATATCACAATAAAGCTTCATTATATATATAGATACATTTTTATAACATGTATTAAAAAGGAAAAAACTTTTGGGTATTGGTTTCTTAACTCTAGCACAAAACAGCTGAACTCAGTTTTCAAAGTATGGTATAATATTTACATAGAAGAGCTAGACTGATATTGTACATATATAGATTTTACTAGACTAAATTATAATTTTTAAAAGATATAGCATGATATTTATAATCAATAATTTTTAGAACGACTGCATGTAATATATGAAGATGATTTTTGATGTAAATACAAACCTACTACACAAATGATGAAGATGGTAAGAACAGTGAACGAAAATTGAAAATGTTGCTTCATCTCCTAAATGGTAGAAATGGTAATGGTGTTCTAAAATTTTTTTTGAGAAAAAGAACAAAGTAAGTTTTACTTTCAAACATACCAATATATATGAAACAGTGGAAGATAGATGATCTCACATTTAAAACTATCTAATTTTAGCTATCCACCTCTTTCGATTGCGATTTAAAGGGATCTAATTTTACACGAAATTGTAGACGTTTTCTTTTTTGATAGGTATATGCTTTATACTCGTCGGTTTTTTCTCTTTTACTATATATTTTAGCCTTATGCCACGGTTTAAATACCTAAGAGCACTCCCATCAGCGACATATAATCGGTTTAAACTCGTCGGTTTTTTCTCTTTTTTTATTTCACATTATTTTTCTTTTCATTATTTTTGGTATTTTATAACAAAAATAATGAAAATTAAAAAAGGATGGAGAGAGAGACATAGAATCGACTCTTTCTAAAATATTCGTTCGTAGTCAAATGAGAAACTCTCATAACATGTGTCATTATGTTAGTGGTCCAAATGACTTCTTATTTAAAATTTAATAATACTATTAAAATCATATATATGAAAGTAGAATAGCACATTCTCACTGATCGCCACATCAGCACTCCAGAGGTTGACGCATGTCCTCTTTAGAAAAAATACAATTAATAAAATCTCTAAATCAACTATCGCCTTTTTCTCTCTTTCATATTCTCTTCAGTAAAAAAGTTCAGTAATTCTTATTATCTCTTCCTATCCATTCGTCCCCATACTCTCATACCTCAAACAACAGAAGAACCCATAAGCTCTCATCAAAATTAGGTAAGAAATTGCAAAACTAGGTACACATCGTCTCCAACAAAATAGAGTCTGCCTTTTCTCTACGATCAATTTCCCACTATTTGTGGAAATTCGTTCCCATGAAGAAGGTGTTTCACCTAGGTTATAAGCCTCCTAAATGGTAATATAATTTTGGGTTTTTTACTATTTTCTATCTATTGTGGTTACAAGCTATGTAAAATGTTTCAAAATCTATCTCGCTCAGATATTTCTATATCAAAGATGACATTCTCTGGAAATATGGGAATCAGTTTCAGATCATTGGTGGTGATTTGCTGGTGTAGAAGCTTTTCCCGATGAAGAACTTTAGTGAAAATCTACTGACAGTCTCTGCCCTGTTGAAGTAATTAACTGTGCAGATCGATGCTTGATATTCTTTAAGCATTCCATGGTCATTTTACAAATTTTAATGGTGTAGGTTCACACTTCTGGTTTGATCGAGGATCAAAGAGTTGAAGCTCTTCAAGTTGACTTCGCAAACAAAATCTTAGGAGGTGGCGCTCTTCGCAAGGGATGTGTAAACTTTTAATCCAAACTCCTTTGGATCTTTGTGAAGTTTTCTGATGTGAATTAATTCTTGAAAAAACATGAAGAGATTCGATTCGATTCATGATCAATCCAGAATTGATCGCTGGTATGCTCTTCTTACCAACCATGAAAGCCACTGAAGCTATTGAAGTTGTTGGTGCTGAAAGATTATATCATTACACAGGGTACATTGGTGGATCTATACTTTGAGTTTATACACAAAGACATTAAATGTGGTTCAGAAATATTGAAACAAATAGTTTTCTACTTTCTGCAGATATTCATCTTTGTTTCGGTTTTCGGTTGATTACATTGATACTAAGGAAATAGATGTTTATGGAAGGCGAAAAACGAGAATCATAACCATAGATGCTCTGCGTCATCCAGGAATCTCTCAATACAAACCAGAATGCCTCCTCCGGTAAAGTTGAAACATAACTTTTTATATTGTCAACTTTTATATCAAACTGTTTCTCAGCTTTTTTTTATTGTAATTTTCTGTTTGATTCTTTCTTCTTCAGAGAGACCAATAGGGCTCTCACTTGTTTCCTCTACGTCTGCAAGAATCAGAACAATGGGCAATGCATAAATCATGAAGATGGAGTTGGTATTGCTACATGGAACAATGGGCAAGTCTCTCTTTTTTAATGGCTTGATGTTTCACATGTCAAATCTTAAACTCTTCTCTCCATTAATTTCTTAATTATTAATCAATGGCTGTTTTTGGCTTACAGCATCACATTCTACATTTTTTCAGGCAAGAAGACCTTTAATGTCTTACTACACTTTTGGATTTTTGAAGCACTCCATAATTTAAATCAGGTTTAGTCTCTCATCACTACATCAAAGTACAAAATAGTGAAATATGTTATGTGCTGATTAATATGGTGTTTCGGTACAGGTAAAGGAATTGGTTTTATCTAAAGGTTTGATTGTGGGAGATCTATGGAAGAAGCTGTTCAAGTATTCGAACAAGAGGTTGAGAAGCAAGAAAAGAAGAGAGTCTAATCTTGGTTTGTTTGATTGGCTTATTTCGATCAAATCTGCTTAAAAGTATTGATTCTAAACATTTGTTTAAAGCAAGAAAGGAATACTATTTGTATCTTGGAGGTGAAGTTTATATGAAATATAAGGCAGAGAGAAAATTGACATAATTCATCAACATTTTAACCTTTTTAAAATAAAAATAATTTTTAAAAATGAACAATATACCGGCGTGTTATATTAATAAATATAAATGAGATAATCATGTGAAATACTCTCCAATGAGAATGCTCTAAACATTGAGGTCACTTTTTAAAATTCCAAGTCTTTGCTCCAATCTTTGCTCCATATTCCCTTTTTGAAATGACAAAGTCTCATGTTCGAAAACATATATTGGATCCATTAAACATTTATCTTCTTCTTTTTTTCCCTTTTTTTATCTCTTGTTCTACATTTTATGGTTTCTGTTTTTTTTTTCCTTCTTTTTTAGTTGTCATTTTCTTTTATAATTTTCTCACAAGAAACTTAATCATATTTTGAAAATTAATATTTTTTCTCTTCACCATTTTAAATTTAGAAATTTTAAATACAAACTAAGCGCAATCAATAACTACATAAATAACAGATAGATTATCTTTAAAACTAGCCAAAACACATAGTTAATTCTATAAAACCACATTATTTGTTTAAATTATAAAAATAAAACTTAGTTTATACTTACCAGTTAAATATTTATTTATTTTTTTCCAGAAATAAAATTAATGGAAAATAAGAGATATAAAATTACACAAAAAATCAAAAAATAAAATAAAAGACAAATAAGTAAACGCATATTTTTACAATTTTGCTTTAGGTCTCCAAATTATATTGGGCCAGCCTTGCTGCCACATGTTACTCATCTAAAAAAAGATACATTTTGAATCTTTAAGTAGACTAGTCAAGCATTTGAAAGAAAATTCGCCAGCCCGGCCTATCTTGTAAAAACCGCATCACTTAAGTGAAGATCATGGTTGTCTACTAAACTAGTTAGTTTAGCCCAAACTAGGATTAGTACAATTTCAGACAAGATTTTTGACAAATAAAAGTACACTTTCATGATTAATTGAAAATGTCAATGTATAAGAGAATGTACTCGCTAAATACCCAAAAAGTCTTCATGTTAACCCACATCATGGTTGGTCCTAAGTAACTGAAGGCCTAAAGCAATCTGTATGAGTTCTATTTCGTGAATATATTCACGTTTAATGCTCTTATATGTGTTGTATATTCTGAAGTTGTAAACTCATTGTTGATGGTTGTTAAAGATTGGGACACATGTTCCAATCAGAATGTATTTCAATTTTACCGGTATGCCAAACATGTTTAAAACCCATGCCCAATTTTAGATAGAAGCCCACAAACAAGAGTTTTAGACATTATACTTTATAAGAAAATTTTGGACCATCATTTTAAGAAATATTTATATCGGCTACCATCTTATATCATTGCCCACTTGTGGAAGGTTGAAGTCAACTTCCCTTTAATATATGTAAACTCTTTTTTTTATATATATATAGTTTAGTTTTTCAATAGGCTTAATTTGTATTTTTTGCTAGACATCAAAATTATTTGTGTAGAGCATGTTAAAACCCATTTGTCTCAATTTTCACATCAATATTTAGATTTTATTTTAAACAAAGCATACACAATATTTTGGCTATTATAGGTTTTATTTTGAAAATAGCAAAAACTAATTTTTTAAAGGCTCTGATATCATTTGTTAAGATAAAGTGATTTTAAAATCAATATATATATTTTTATGAGTTGTATTAGAATAACAAAGGAATGATATTTATTTCCTGAATTTCAAATACTTTGTATAGGGCCTAATAAATTATGTGGTTATCTTATAATGGTTTCAATATCAGCATAATTTTAACCATATCCTTTTTTGCAAATGTTAATAATTTTCGAAATTCATTTCATTGTGCAGTAACGACAACCGTCTTTTTTTTTAATTGGCACCTTGGTGGCTCTGTGGTAAGGTACCAATTTAGATTACCAATTGATAAATCTCTAACTTTAATTTTTTTTAAAATTAAATTTATTCAATTGTAAAATAAAAACAGTTGGTATCTAGGGTATAGTCCCTTCAAAATGAATTCTCCCTAGCTACATATCTAATAAATTTAATGATTTAAAATCCATTTCAATTACAAATGTTTTTTAGCTAAGAAAAATGATGTGGACATTAAATATGGAGATCCTCTACTTCATCAAGAGCCTTTTACACACGTCCTTAACCACACAGAATGAGGGAGGATCAAGCGAATTCGTGCAAGACCCGAGTTTCTTTATTTCGACCCAATCATATTAAAACGTCAACAACTCTTTCTCAAGCTGATTGAGCACGATTTGGAGACCTTCTACAACTAAAAGAGACTTTCAATCAGTAAAAGATTCCTCCCCAAGTTGTCCAGATACAAAGCACCTTCATGTTTCCTCATTTGGCCAAAGTCGAGCATTAAATGCCATATCAATCAAGCATTTGATTGATTTATCATTAAGCTTGATTTATTTTTATTTATGTTGATTTATTCTCTTATTTATTATCTTAGATTTAGCTATGCACAAGCCTATAAAAGCTCAGCTCATATCATTGTAAAAATCACCCTTGAATTTGAAAGAAATAAGAAAAACCGACAGTTTTCTCACCATTGAAGCTTCAGTTTTGTTTGTTTGTCTTTTCTATTGTGTGAGATGCCCTTAGAAAGCAAGTGGGATCTTTGTCTTTGTGTGAGATTCACATATTCACATAGGCATTGATTCGTGTTCTTATCACAAAGAAAGCTCCTCAAACTGCTCAGTAGTCATAACGATCCACGCATTAAAACATAAACCATCGGTTTTTCTAGCTAGCCAACTTTGAAATAACATATAACGCTTAACAAGGTTTTCATCAACCCATCACACTGTATTGAGACATGAAAAGAGAGGAACTTGCTTGGAGGGCACAATCATCACTAGGGAGTTTGCAGTCGAGACAAAAAGCATCATAAGGCATTTGACATATCCCACATATGACATATCTCTTGAGCATCACATGTCCATGATGCAACCCCATGCCGTCTACAGTTTTTTCACACTGTAAGAGTTTAAGGGGGATATATTGGAGTGAGTATTTGGTGAGAATTGAGTTTTAATGGTAAATCATGTGTTATTGAAACATGAATTTTAAAATATCTTTTAAATTCCACTGTTATTGGATTAATGATTTTAAAATATACAATCAAATCCACTGTTATTGAAAACGTTATTAGGATTTCATTTAAAAGTTTTCAGCTGAGATTTGAGAGGAATTCTTAGTTAAAAATACAAAGACTCAATTCTCATGGTTTTAGCTGAGATTTCAGAGAATTTAATAACAAAATTCCTAATTCACCAAAATTTAATCAAATCCTCTCAGAATTCATTAAAACTCAATTCTCAATAAATACTCACTCCAATATACCCCTCTAAGTGTTGGCACTGGGATTTCATATACTGATGAGACAAAAAATTATAACCAAAAAAAATGCTCAATGTAATCTTTTTTTTTAGTGAAAAATATGTTTTTTGATTCCAACTATTTTATCTTCATAATTAGGTGGTTAATTGAGGAAAAGTGAAAAATTAGCGGGTAATTTTATTTCTCAAAATGCAACAATTAATATCTTTTGAAGAATTTTTATTTTTTATTTCTATATTGACCAACAAAAAAGAAAATAATTTTCCCAAATGGTATAATATATGAATGGATTCACAAATTCTCTCTATGTTAAATGATTATCATTTTATATCCAATCATCATACACGTTTGCATTAATACATTTTATGATGCGAAATACATGTATTAGTAGACAAATTACATATATTAATTAATGTAGAAACGATTAACTTTACCCAATTAGATATTCTTTTTATTGAAAACAACACATGATTAAACGAAGTTTCATGGGATTTCCAGCCATGTCAGATTTTATACCATATATAACTTTTTATTTATTTAATGCAAAAGAATTTTAATAGATATTTATCATCTCAAAATTTCACGTTAAAGAAAACAAAAAAAAACACCCAAACAGCTAAAATGTGAGACCGCACGTAACAATGGTTTTGAAACCATACTTATCAAACACTCCCAAACAAACCCGGCCCTAAAATACTTTCAGAGCATTTCATCTCATCTTTGGTGGGCCTTTTAGCCCAATTCGTAATAATCTGTATTTTCATTATTTGTTTCTTCCTCCTCTGTTTTTACATATAAACATTTACCGTGACCGAAAAAGACTGAAGAGTACAACTTAAGTAACCGAAGATTTATGTAATTTTGACCCAAAATTACATAAATGCCACTGATATCCATAAGGAGGAACTACTCAATGCTCACAAAGGCACAATGGAGAGAACTACAAAGCCAAACTGTTTTATTGATTTTACTCAGAAAAACATTGATTCAGTCGCCCCCGGCCACCAGAATATTCTTGCTCCGACTAAATCAATCCTTCTTCTGCCAAATGAGGAACAAAGATTCAAGACAGAGCAAATATTTCCGCTATTTTCTTTGCGAATATTAGCTGCGAGAAAAAATGATAACTTACTTAGCTCATCGAAAGAGATTTTGCTAATGCTTTCCCCATATTTGATCAGCCGAATCTTCCCTACAAAAACGCAAAACAATTGTAATTCAGCCAACAAACCGATTATCCGGATCAACAATATGAACATACATACCATCACGACGAATGCAAATCTCAGGGATACTCTTCACTTCACTGCTGATGCTATCATTATACACTCTAGTCTCAATATCACCTTCAACATACACCGATGAGCTGTAACAAAGCAATAACAAAAAGTTTAGATAAAAACCGACACCTTTCACCTCCAATTTATTGACTTATACCAATATCTTGGATCGGGTCCGTCATAGTTTTGAAGGTCTTTACCCCAGTGTTGGCCCAGTTCTGGTTCATTTAGTGAAACAGTGTCGTTTTGAGTTGTAACCGGAAATATTTCATAAATCAAAATAAAGAAGAAACAGAGATATTGTGAAGGTAGAAGATACTATCCAACTTAGAGTTCGTGTGAACACTTTCACACATTCACATATATATATATGATTATGCCTTAATCAACCTTCTAACTAACTAACATACTTATCACTTAGTTGATCTGCGAATAGAACTGTTCACTATTGTTAATCCTATTCGACCGGTAAGATAGTTAAAAATGCAGTCAAGCTTACTTTTTAGCGAGTTTTTGAACAGCGTAAGAGCCAAGCAGTTCGTTGTGCACTGCGATTCTATGCCACTGAGCTGGTTTAGGCTGATTGGTAGCTCCTACAAGCCTCTGATCAAACATCCCACCTGTTCCTACTGTGAAAATCGTTACTGTTCTCCCGTTCCTTAAGATCTTCTGTAACGGTGCTTGCCCTACTTTCCCACAAATTATTGCCTGTGCAAATCAAAGAACATCACCAACGATATAACCAAACTGAAAGATGATAAGTAGATGAAATGATACTGCAACAAGATTAACTCAAGTCATGAATCATCAAGGCGAGATTTAGATATTGAAATATACAAAAAATGATCATTCCTTTGCACTCGGCAATGGGAGCAATTGAAACAAGACTTAGATAAAACCTAATTTGATTATAAAACTCTTCACAATGAAAGTGTTGTAAGATTGAATCTTTTACCCTATGGACACCACGAAATCCCCAACCTTTACGGGGATCAACTCCATGAGGCTGAAGCTCAGGTTTTTCTGAAATGTTTTCATCAAAATCTTCTTCAACACCTTCATCGATAGAACCAGTGGAGAACCAAGACCTTGAGCCTCTCTCAGCACTTACTGCTACATTTAAAGCAAACACAAGAAATATATGATACAATCAAACACATTTCTGAACAGAAACTAAGGATTTAACTTGATATAAGTTTAGAATAAGAAGTGAGATTACTAACCTAATGGAGATACTGAAGAGGATTTGAGAAGTTTAGAGACTCTGATAGCGATTGAGTTCATCTTCAAGCAGAGCTGGTTCTGAGAAATGTGCCAACTGCACTGATTTGTCGAAATTAGGGTCTGATGTAGGAAAAGACAAGCAGGTGGAAGACTCTAAGAGAGTTAGAGGGTTTGGATAGAAGACTCAAGATAAGGACACGTGTACGCTCAGGATCAGTTTGAACTAACAAGGGTTTTTCATTTACAACTTTTAAGAGAACGCGTAGAAGTTTGGTTTTAATTTTCACTAGGGTAGTAACCGCGCTACGCGCGGTTTGTTTTTTAATTAAATATAAACATATATCATAAACAAAAAAAAATTATATAAACATTTTTGATATGAGAAAGTATAAAATTTATAAACATTTTAGTATGAGAAGTATAAAATTTATGGTAAAGTAGAAAATTTATTTTGTTTAAAATTTAGTACTTTATATTTATTTTGTTATCATAATATAGCATTATGATAAAGTTGTTTTTATAGTATTGGGAAAATAGAGAGATTTTTCCAAAAGATCTTATATTTCATCATCCTATCCAAAGTTTTTCTGAAAGTTTTTGTACAACAGAGTCCCAGTCTCATATGTCCCTCAATCTAAAACTCAAATCTCAAAACTCCACCTGGGTTAAAATGACAAATTTACCCTTAATAAAAAATTATAAGAGTTAAATAGTTTTGAATCGGTAATGTTTCAACGAAATACATGGTAGCTCAGTGGTTTAGAGCTCGATTTGCGTCCTCGCGCGGAATGCGCGTCCAGGGTTCGAACCATGCAGAGCGTGATATAACTGGATACAACTAGATAAAACTTGGTATAACTAGGTAGAACTGGATATACTAGTTGTGGTACAACTGGGTACAACTGAGTCTAGTTGTGGTACAACTGGGTACAACTAGGTCTAGTTGTGGTACAACTGGGTGCGACGTGTACTCAGATTTTTAAAATATAGATTGGAAGGAAGGGTAATTTCGTCATCACACATAAAAAAAGGGTATATAGATTAAATAGGGACATAAGAGATTTGTCTTCAACCAAAATGGGTTTCTGAGACAATCTCTCGTTAAGAAGTTAGTCTAAACTTTCCTTTTAGTTTTGTTACTTTAGAATGTGGGGAGGAAACATCTTCTTGCAGAGGCGGAGCTATTTGAGAACAAGGGGTGGCAATTGCCACCTATGAAATAATTTTTTTTTTTAATATTTTACAAAAATTTAATTTTGACACCCTTAACAAAAGATAATTGACCCCCTTAGAATATTTAAGTGTAGCCCAATAAATTTGTCTAATGTTATTAATAGCCCAATTCAATTTTCTAAAAAAGAAAAATTTAAACAGACCAATAAAACTGAATTCAATCGATGACAAAAGAAAAAAAGTAAAAAAAAAAGATAATTATTCATTTAAATCTAAAACTAATTAACCCAATAACCCTAGCCACTCTTCTTCCTTTTTTTTTTCTTCTACCACTGTTGCAGACTTGCAGTTCTAACCCGTACTTGATACAGTAACAAATGAAATAGTGATAAAAAGTTTTCAGAACATGAGTGAGCGTAGGATACATCTTTAAGATGATTATTTGTAATGGATTTATTTTTTTAATAAAATTTATGTATTTTGAAAGAAATATTTTTTTTGACACCCATGACTAAATATCCTGGCTCCGCCACTGTCTTCTTGTATCGAAGTTCTTTTAGACTTTTTACTAATAGTGTAACATAAATATGTATATTGCAACCTGAATCAAGTTATGTTAAAAAAATTTAAGTTACCTCTCCAAAAAAATTTTCAAACCCTAATGCGACAGCTCATTTGAACCATTAAAATCTTAAGAATCAGATTCCACATCGTCCACCCGCTTAAACATCAATTAATTTTTTATAATTGGAAATTTAAAGATAAACGCAGGATCCATGATTTAGCATTACCATTTTCAAAGTGTATTGATTTTTTATTTGATCACCACCATAATCCATTAGTCTACTCGGCTTCTATATGTTATGGGTTATGGCTTTCACGTATGTCTAGCCTTTGAGAAAACCAAAATGAAACTGGTGGGAGATGAAACCGTTTCAGTTAAAACCCAAGCCGGGATGTCTCGTCTACTGTCTCTATATATATCATCATCACATAGCTTTTGTTGAAGGTACGATGCTATAGCTTCCCATCTTCATATATCGTTCCAAGTTACAAAGTTAAAGCTTTATTTGAACATACCAACAAAATTATATAAGCTTTACATACATATATATCTATAACATGCATATGAATGTCAGAATGTGTGCATAACATATACCTTTGGCATTCAAGAGCTTGAAGATGGTGCCATAGCCGACTTCTTGTGTGGCCTAAATCACTATAAAATACATAGATTTAGCTGTAATTTATATTGGATCTTTCCAATTTGGATGGATAATTTCTAGAAAAATTAAGTATTTATAAATACAAACAACTATGAAAACCTATTTAGATAAGTAATTAAATCATGCTACAAATGAACTCAATATTCTAGGATTGAAATGTTAAGTTACCCTGTGGGTATTGATTGTCACCCACCCACCATATTCCCAAACCTCCCTTTCTCCTTACGTTAGACTGCATGTTTTTATTTTTTGGGATTTTTTTCTTTTCTTTTCTGGATGAGTTGTCAAGCTTTGAAGTAGTGTAGTTGGATTAAAGATGAGATCAACACAAAGCTCAGATGCCTATTTTAAAAACAAAGCTCAGAGTTAAGAGGAAGAAGGAAAAAGCCAAAGCTTGGCGATCTAACTTTTGGACGATTGAATTTCCAAAATCAAGCCATTGGATTCATTCTCGATCTGTTCATTATATTGGAAACTCATGTCTGACATTTCATTTGCAACTTTTAAGAGAACGCCGTCGAAGTTTGGTTTTAATTTTCATATTATTGAATTGATTTTTTATTCTCGAATTTATTTATTCTTCTCTCTGAAACTTTGTATCACCATTGTTATAGTTTATTTTTAGCTGGGCAAGGGTGAATCGTTTTGGTGTTTCTTGAAACATTAATTCGAGTTTGGAATAATAAAGTTGAGATTTTTATTTTACTCGGTGAGGTTGGGTTTAGCTGTAACAGGGTTTATACATAACAGCGATGTAACAATTTGAACAGAACTAATTAGGATTAAACCCTGCGTCGAAGGTTCTTAAGGGTTTGAGAGAGAGAAAAAAACGCTGTGAACGGAAAAACCTTTCGGAGGTAGGGGACGACAGCAACCTTAGGTTGTTTTTTGTGATTTTACTAAAGTGCCCTTTCGTTTTTATTGAATAAAGTTAGACGAATGTGTCATTTTACAAATTACAAGACCATCAAAAGCCATAATATTTGCTGTAATGAAATCGCAGATTTTTTATTTTTATTTTTTTTATAATATATATAAATCATTTTTTTATAATGAGCAAAACACTATTCCATAAATTTTCTATCTGTAAAATTGAGCTAAAGCTATACAGCATTCATAATTTAGAAAAAAAAAATTGTGAATGATTTAAAAAAAATAAAATAATTGGATGTAAAATATTTATATCATGTTTTCATGTTATCAAATATATCAAATCATTTATGTATGTTGTTGGACAAAAAAAATGATATAAACATATATATTGATTTAGTAGATTCCTTCTGGTCTACTAAAAATAATATAAAAATATATACTGATATGATATTAAAATATATATTGATATGATAAAAAAAAAGAGATAAAATATATATTGATATGATATAAAATAATGATATACATGAGCCTCGTCAACTCTATATGTTCCTTCTCGTTTTAGTGAATTGATCAAAAATGATATAAAATATATATTCATGCTGGGAACAAAAATCATTTCATAGTTTATAGTCTTTAATGTTTAACAAAAATACATAACTTAACAAAAAAAGTCTTTAATTTCAAGTTTTCAACTATTTCAATCATGTTTGGTAGTGTTACGCATCTTAAAATCATCAAAAAGTATTTTTATAGGATATGTATATATAAAATAAATAAAAACAAAAACCAAGTCCAATAAAAAAACGATTGTACATAAAACTAAATTAAGCAAGTCCAATTATGAAATCATGGTTAAGCGTTAACCAAAAAGATTACAAGTAATTTTCTAAACCAAAATTTTGAAATCCTCTGATTAATTTGAAAATGTGCCGTTTGAAGTTGGGATTTTCCAATCACAATTGTAACGTTCACAAAGCTGGAACTTGTTTTCGAAATTTGAATTTTTCTATATAACGGGAGTTTGAAGAAAATCAAAAAGGCCGTTTGAAGAAGAATAGCTTCGTCTACAAGTCTCTCTCTCTCATATCTCTGATATTTTGAAATCCCAAATTCTTATTTTCGGAAATTGAGTATCGGAGCTTTTGCCACCGCCGATCATAACCTAGAAAGGGCGTTCTCTGAGTTCGGCTAGGTTAAGGTCAGTTGCGCGAGAGATCGGATTCTCAAATCCCAAATTTCACTCCGGCCGATTCCGATGATTCTGATCGTCGTTGAATCTGTTTCCGATTTCTGTTTCTCTTTGACTTGATTCAATTAATCTGTTTACTATATGAGCCAGCGATTTTGTTATTCCGATGATTCTGATCATCGTTGTATTTGTTTCTCTGTTACTTTGATTCGATTAATTTTTATTTTTGCTGATTCGTTTGATTTGGGTTTGACAGATCGCGAGACTAGAAGATCCATGAGGGATGCTATCGAAGAGAGGACTGGGAAAGTTCTAGATCACCATGAATGAGACTAAGTCAAGAGGAAGACACGGTGATCTGGTAACGGTGCTTAGACTAAGTCAAGAGGAAGATCACCATCACTTGCGACTCTGTATCTCCATTGGACCCCTTAGCTTGTTCCATGTATGGTCTCTTCAATCTTTTTCTTAGGCTTTGTCTTTTGATTTTTCTCTTGGAATTTGATCTTTTGTTACTTTTCTTCTGCAGCAGCAAATTCCACATCCTATAATGTGGCGTATCTTAGAAAGTTAGAAACCAGAGACTTCTATATTGGTTGTTTGCTTTCACTTAAAGAATGCATAAACTACATACATACATCAGTATTCACTAATGCTATACTTGCTTAGATGTGCACATTCATAATTGCTTTCTTGGTTCTTTGTCTGATACTTTGTTTACTTGCTTTCTCTTTTTTCTTTTCTTTCCTTTGTTCCATGCTTACTAACCAGCTTCTTCGGTTCCTTGCATACTTACTGCTTGTTTCCTTATATTCTTATTTGATTCCTTGCTTGTATATTTGTTACATGCATACATGCAGAGCATACATTAATACATACATAGCATACATACATTCATCTATGCATACACTCATAATTACTTCTCTGTTTCTTTGATTCGTTGTTTACTTATTTGTTTTCTTGCTTACGTACTTGTTAAATGCATACATACATAGCATACATTAATACATACATACATAGCATACACACATTCATCTATGCATACTTGCTTGAACACGTTCATAATTTCTTCTCTATTTCTTTGATTCATTGTTTACTTATTTTCTGCCATTGTTACTTAATTGCTTCCTTACTTCATTTATTTCTTCATTCCTTTGCTTAATTTTCTGCTTCCTTGGTTTGTTGGCTTACTTACCTGCTTCTTCTTTCTTAATTCCTTATGAGCTTATTGCTTCCTTGATGAACTTGTTTCTTTGTTTCCTTGCTTATTTTCTGCCTTCATTACTTACTTGCCTGCTTCCTTGATTAACTTGTTTCTTTGTTTAATTTCCTTGCTTCCATGCTTAATTTCGTACATACTCTCTATAACTTGCTTGCTTATTTGATAACTCTCTATAACTTGCTTGTTTATTTGATCACTAACTGTCTCGGTTTAACTTCCATTAAAATATGTATTTTGTTTTACATAGTCTCCTAGGTTTCTACTTAAAACATTACAGATGGAGGAGTCTATCAAGGAAATGTCTACGTCGTCATTAATGTCGCTACCACATTGACAATCCCCTTTTGTGTATGTGGAACAACGGAAAGACAATGATCAAGTTCTATGATAATTCTTCTCTCTTTACTTTCCTTCTTAATTAGGTTTTAAAAGAATTGGTCAGACACCATTTGGCTTGTTTCACTTTTAGCTTATGACTTATGTCCTAATCGAAGTTTTTTCTTTTCTTTTCTGTTGCAGCCAATTCGATCCAAAGCTTTATCTATAGTTGGAGCAACCAAAGATCCTTGCAAAAGTGAGAATTTACTTTACATTTTTTTGGTTTTCTTTGACTGTGAAGTTTTATTTTTGAAGTTCTAGTCATCTCTTATCACACTCCAAGAGAAGAATATCCTAGGAAATTTGTTCTTTCGCTCTACGAACAATTTTCACATCCAGGTTTCAACTTGATCTTCCTTAGAAATTTCTCTCTGTTTCTCCTGCACTAAGTCAAAATTCTCTTTGCTAGTGTAATATAATGCTCTTGTTTCTAGTATGATTCGGATGTTCATATTTTTGCGTCTCAGATTTAGTTAATAAAAGTGTATTTTCAACAGGGGAGGAGCAAAAAAAAAAGTAGAACAAGAGAAGAGAATTGTCATCAAGTTTCTGTTTCTCCAAGGTTCATCATATATTCAAGTTAATCACTCTCCTATACGTCTCCAATCTTTTTCTTCTGTTAAGTATTTTGATTTTTCTCATATAGCTTGGAGTTTTCGTCTCTTTTATTTTTGTGCAGCAGACTTCATAGCCAATGGACTTTGTGAACCTATCATAAAAGCAAATAAAAGATTCTATAGTGAGTGAAGAGGTACGTACCACCGAAATAATTTTCAGTTAAATACAATTGTCTTCTGCGCTGACTTCTCAAATGCAGAAAAAACAACACAAGAAAAAGATGTCACAAATGAGGTTTTAAGATCTAATGAATGAATAAAGTGAGTGAGACATTGAGTTCCTTAACAATTCAAATTGATTTTCTTTGATATGTTACAACTTATCTCGCTTCTGTGTCTTTATAGGTTCCTACGGTTCAAATGTAGTCATTTTCTTCTACACAGATAAGTGGTTGATGGCTCCATAGTATTGAAAATAATAAACATAGAGCAGCAGAGGTATTGTAAAAAGTAATGCTCTCTTTTTCTTAAGCAAATGCAACACAATTCTTTTTACACTTTTTTACTTCTTTTTGTATAAAATTCTTATTTGTTTGGTTGTTAGATCAGGTTGAAAGATACCATGAAGTCTCAGCACAAACCGGAATATTCTTTTCCATTGCAGTAGCGTGAGCAGATTGATCAGTCTTGGTAAAACTTGTTTCTAGTCTTGTTGGACATGAACATATTAATGGTGTCCTTTGCTTTTCAGGTTATGTAAAGTCGAAGGTCAACGATGGATGTATAAAGTCGAAGAAGGGGGGCATGATTTTGATCTCTAGAGACTAGAGTTATCTTCTAGTTTCTTAAGTTTGACCATTCTCCCAGGTATGTCTTCAATCTTTTTCTTTGGTTAAGTATTCCGATTTTTCTCTTATAGCTAGAAGTGATCGTCTCTTATATTCTTTTGTAGTAGCAGATTTAATTTCATATCCCTTGGACTTATCAAAATTCTATAGTGAGTGAACAGGTACAACGAAAGCAGAGTGAACAGGCACAGCAAGATCAGAAATTGCGCTATTCGATAGAAAAGAAGAGAATATATTGTTATTGTTCCTTCAATAGCATGCATACATACATTCATTCATGCATCATATTTCATTACATACATTCATTTCATGCATCATATTTCATTTCATACATACATACATACATGCATCATATTTGCTTGCTTTTTCATCTTGTTTATATGTTTCCTTAATCCTTACTTCCTTCATTGTTTTCTTACATGCTTAACATATTTCCTTCTTGTACTCTGATCTTTTGCTTACTCTCTCATAAGTTGCTTTATTTGTTTACATGTTTCCTTCTTTGACTGTCTCAGTTTAACTTCCATTAAAATATGTATTTTGTTTTACATAGTCTCCTAGGTTTCTACTTAAAACATTACAGATGGAGGAGTCTATCAAGGAAATGTCTACGTCGTCATTAATGTCGCTACCACATTGACAATCCCCTTTTGTGTATGTGGAACAACGGAAAGACAATGATCAAGTTCTATGATAATTCTTCTCTCTTTACTTTCCTTCTTAATTAGGTTTTAAAAGAATTGGTCAGACACCATTTGGCTTGTTTCACTTTTAGCTTATGACTTATGTCCTAATCGAAGTTTTTTTCTTTTCTTTTCTGTTGCAGCCAATTCGATCCAAAGCTTTATCTATAGTTGGAGCAACCAAAGATCCTTGCAAAAGTGAGAATTTACTTTACATTTTTTTGGTTTTCTTTGACTGTGAAGTTTTATTTTTGAAGTTCTAGTCATCTCTTATCACACTCCAAGAGAAGAATATCCTAGGAAATTGGTTCTTTCGCTCTACGAACAATTTTCCATCCAGGTTTCAACTTGATCTTCCTTAGAAATTTCTCTCTGTTTCTCCTGCACTAAGTCAAAATTCTCTTTGCTAGTGTAATATAATGCTCTTGTTTATAGTATGATTCGGATGTTCATATTTTTGCGTCTCAGATTTAGTTAATAAAAGTGTATTTTCAACAGGGGAGGAGCAAAAAAAAAAGTAGAACAAGAGAAGAGAATTGTCATCAAGTTTCTGTTTCTCCAAGGTTCATCATATATTCAAGTTAATCATTCTCCTATACGTCTCCAATCTTTTTCTTCTGTTAAGTATTTTGATTTTTCTCATATAGCTTGGAGTTTTCGTCTCTTTTATTTTTGTGCAGCAGACTTCATAGCCAATGGACTTTGTGAACCTATCATAAAAACAAATAAAAGATTCTATAGTGAGTGACGAGGTACGTACCACCGAAATAATTTTCAGTTAAATACAATTGCCTTCTGCGCTGCCTTCTCAAATGCAGAAAAAACAACACAAGAAAAAGATGTCACAAATGAGGTTTTAAGATCTAACAAAGGAATAAAGTGAGTGAGACATTGAGTTCCTTAACAATTCAAATTGATTTTCTTTGATATGTTACAACTTATCTCGTTTCTGTGTCTTTATAGGTTCCTACGGTTCAAATGTAGTCATTTTCTTCTACACAGATAAGTGGTTGATGGCTCCATAGTATTGAAAATAATAAACATAGAGCAGCAGAGGTATTGTAAAAAGTAATGCTCCCTTGTTCTTAAGCAAATGCAACACAATTCTTTTTACACTTTTTTACTTCTTTTTGTATAAAATTCTTATTTGTTTGGTTGTTAGATCAGGTTGAAAGATACCATGAAGTCTCAGCACAAACCGGAATATTCTTTTCCATTGCAGTAGCGTGAGCAGATTGATCAGTCTTGGTAAAACTTGTTTCTAGTCTTGTTGGACATGAACATATTAATGGTGTCCTTTGCCTTTCAGGTTATGTAAAGTCGAAGAAGGGGGGCATGATTTTGATCTCTAGAGACTAGAGTTATCTTCTAGTTTCTTAAGTTTGACCATTCTCCCAGGTATGTCTTCAATCTTTTTCTTTGGTTAAGTATTCCGATTTTTCTCTTATTGCTAGAAGTGATCGTCTCTTATATTCTTTTGTAGTAGCAGATTTCATATCCCTTGGACTTATCAAAATTCTATAGTGAGTGAACAGGTACAACGAAAGCAGAGTGAACAGGCACAGCAAGATCAGAAATTGCGCTATTCGATAGAAAAGAAGAGAATATATTGTTGTTGTTCCTTCAATAGCATGCATACATACATTCATTCATGCATCATATTTCATTACATACATTCATTTCATGCATCATATTTCATTTCATACATACATACATACATGCATCATATTTGCTTGCTTTTTCATCTTGTTTATATGTTTCCTTAATCCTTACTTTCTTCATTGTTTTCTTACATGCTTAACATATTTCCTTCTTGTACTCTGATCTTTTGCTTACTCTCTCATAAGTTGCTTTATTTGTTTACATGTTTCCTTCTTTGACTGTCTCAGTTTAACTTCCATTAAAATATGTATTTTGTTTTACATAGTCTCCTAGGTTTCTACTTAAAACATTACAGATGGAGGAGTCTATCAAGGAAATGTCTACGTCGTCATTAATGTCGCTACCACATTGACAATCCCCTTTTGTGTATGTGGAACAACGGAAAGACAATGATCAAGTTCTATGATAATTCTTCTCTCTTTACTTTCCTTCTTAATTAGGTTTTAAAAGAATTGGTCAGACACCATTTGGCTTGTTTCACTTTTAGCTTATGACTTATGTCCTAATCGAAGTTTTTTCTTTTCTTTTCTGTTGCAGCCAATTCGATCCAAAGCTTTATCTATAGTTGGAGCAACCAAAGATCCTTGCAAAAGTGAGAATTTACTTTACATTTTTTTGGTTTTCTTTGACTGTGAAGTTTTATTTTTGAAGTTCTAGTCATCTCTTATCACACTCCAAGAGAAGAATATCCTAGGAAATTGGTTCTTTCGCTCTACGAACAATTTTCCATCCAGGTTTCAACTTGATCTTCCTTAGAAATTTCTCTCTGTTTCTCCTGCACTAAGTCAAAATTCTCTTTGCTAGTGTAATATAATGTTCTTGTTTATAGTATGATTCGGATATTCATATTTTTGCGTCTCAGATTTAGTTAATAAAAGTGTATTTTCAACAGGGGAGGAGCAAAAAAAAAAGTAGAACAAGAGAAGAGAATTGTCATCAAGTTTCTGTTTCTCCAAGGTTCATCATATATTCAAGTTAATCACTCTCCTATACGTCTCCAATCTTTTTCTTCTGTTAAGTATTTTGATTTTTCTCATATAGCTTGGAGTTTTCGTCTCTTTTATTTTTGTGCAGCAGACTTCATAGCCAATGGACTTTGTGAACCTATCATAAAAGCAAATAAAAGATTCTATAGTGAGTGAAGAGGTACGTACCACCGAAATAATTTTCAGTTAAATACAATTGTCTTCTGCGCTGACTTCTCAAATGCAGAAAAAACAACACAAGAAAAAGATGTCACAAATGAGGTTTTAAGATCTAACGAAGGAATAAAGTGAGTGAGACATTGAGTTCCTTAACAATTCAAATTGATTTTCTTTGATATGTTACAACTTATCTCGCTTCTGTGTCTTTATAGGTTCCTACGGTTCAAATGTAGTCATTTTCTTCTACACAGATAAGTGGTTGATGGCTCCATAGTATTGAAAATAATAAACATAGAGCAGCAGAGGTATTGTAAAAAGTAATGCTCTCTTTTTCTTAAGCAAATGCAACACAATTCTTTTTACACTTTTTTACTTCTTTTTGTATAAAATTCTTATTTGTTTGGTTATTAGATCAGGTTGAAAGATACCATGAAGTCTCAGCACAAACCGGAATATTCTTTTCCATTGCAGTAGCGTGAGCAGATTGATCAGTCTTGGTAAAACTTGTTTCTATTCTTGTTGGACATGAACATATTAATGGTGTCCTTTGCTTTTCAGGTTATGTAAAGTCGAAGGTCAACGATGGATGTATAAAGTCGAAGAAGGGGGGTATGATTTTGATCTCTAGAGACTAGAGTTATCTTCTAGTTTCTTAAGTTTGACCATTCTCTCAGGTATGTCTTCAATCTTTTTCTTTGGTTAAGTATTCCGATTTTTCTCTTATAGCTAGAAGTGATCGTCTCTTATATTCTTTTGTAGTAGCAGATTTCATATCCCTTGGACTTATCAAAATTCTATAGTGAGTGAACAGGTACAACGAAAGCAGAGTGAACATGCACAGCAAGATCAGAAATTGCGCTATTCGATAGAAAAGAAGAGAATATATTGTTATTGTTCCTTCAATAGCATGCATACATACATTCATTCATGCATCATATTTCATTACATACATTCATTTCATGCATCATATTTCATTTCATACATACTGTAACACCCGTGTTCCGGAAAATGGAGATTTCAGAAATTAAAACCGGGATTTATGCGTAGATTTTTGCTGGGAAATTTAATTCTGGGAATTTCTGGGGTAATTTGGAAATTACACGCATTTTTCCCGTAAGGGGGTGTTCAGAGTTAATTTAGGAGTTTGGGGTCAGTTGTGAACTTTTGGAAAGTTCAGGGACCCAAATCCTAAATTAACGCCCGTGTTCCGAAAAAGAGAAATTTTGGAATTACACCCGGGATTATGCGGAGAATCTGTGGAAATTATTTCCAGAAATTTTTGGAGTAATTGGGAAATTACGCCGTATTTTTCCCGTAGGGGTGTGCGGGAACGATTGGGAAGTTTGGGGTCCGTTTGTGAACTTTTGGGAAGTTCAGGGACCAAATCTCAATTGTTTTTAATCTGATTTAAATCAGATCAGCCACCATCCTTTTCCACCTAGCTGCCTCCTTTTTCCACACCTACTCCCTACAAAGCTAGCCTTGCACCTATTTTCCACACCTTTTGTGCAAAGCAACCTATGGCCTCCTTTTTCTCATTCTTCTTCATGTTTCCTCCTTGTTTGCCGACACTTTTCTCCATCTGCAGCAAAGAAAAAGAAAAGTTAAGATTAGTGAGAGAAGGAAGGAGAGGAGGAGGAGGAAAAAGTGAGAGCTTTGTGTGGTGTTGTGAACAAGGATGAGGTGTGGGCTGAGTTGTGTGTGGTGTGGAGAGCCAAGGGAGGCTGAGACTTGTGAGTCTTGTGGCTGTGTGTGAGGGCGTGGAGAGCCAGAGAGAGTAGCTTGGTGGCTGAGTTGTGGCGTGTGACGCTAGAGGTGAAGGAACGGGTTGCCGTGACGGTATAGCTTCGTGGCTCTATCGTAGCTTGTGTCATCACCGTGAGTTTAGGTAACGTTCTTTCCCTCTTAGTCTGTTTGTGTTGGTTTGTGTTGCCGGGAGATGTCCCGTGCTCGTTGGTTCGGTAAGAGGAACCGAGTGTGTGAGTCACGGTGGTGACGTTAGTAGACACGTGTTAGGAGACGTGTTGGTGTGACGGTGTTTGTGGCCGCGAGTTGTGAGCGGTGTTGGTTGCGGAGAGTGCTTGTTTGTGACTCCGTGACGGTGGTTTGTGTTTGAGGAGTTGGAGTTCGATCGCGTGGCCGAGTTGGCGTGAGTGGTGCAAGTCGGTGTTGTTGGCAATTTGCACTAAGAACGATCGATCCAGTGTTGGATCGATCGATCTAAGCCAAGATCGATCGATCCTGGGGTGAACGATCGATCTGGTTAACTCACGGCCGGCCAGGATCGATCGATCCAGGCGGGATCGATCGATCTGGTCGGGAACGATCGATCCCGGACAGGATCGATCGTTCGGAGGAAGTCTCGGCAAGGTGGGATCAATCGATCCAGGCGGGAACGATCGATCCGGTGGTGGATCGATCGATCCGGTGGTGGATCGATCGATCCTGGTCAGGATCGATCGATCTGGTGAGTTCCCGCTTGTTGGGATCGATCGATCCTGAGCAGGATCGATCGATCTGGTCGTTCTGGCCGTTTTCCGTGTTCGTTTCTTGTGTTTAAAGTTACGTTTTGGTTTATTTGTTAGGCACGCGTTTGTGGAAGTGAAGTCTATTCATTTCGGGAAGTTTTTGGGAATTTCCGTGCGTGGCCTAAGGTGAGTGCATGACCATAAGCTTATCTAAGCGGTTTGATTGTTTGATGTGGTTTTCATGGAATAGGCCGTGTGTGATCTCGGATGGATCTAGATCGAGTATTTCCTGAGATGGTTGATTGGTTGCGGTATTTTCGTGTTTATCTATGTTAAATGATTTTAATCGTTTGTGTGTATAGCTTGTAGATGGAAGGATTGCCTCACTAAGTATTTGTTGAAATACTTATGCATCTCTTTTGTTTGATGCAGAAAAAGAGTTCGTGTGACCGTGGAATCAAGGCGAGGAAGAGGGGATGATCTAATCTCGTTGTGTGTTTAAATGTTTTGGTTTAGCATTTAAAAGTGTTTTATTGTTGGATTTAATATCCTTTCGGTTGTTTTAAAAGGGTATTTAATTGTTGGAGTGAGTAAATATTATTCATGATTAGTTGAATAATATTTGTTTGGGGTGGTAATTAATATTTATGGGAATATTAATTATTTTGCTTGTGGAGTTAAATAATTTAATGCAAGGATAGTTGCATTGTTATTTGCTTTGGGAAGTTAATTATTATTTATGGGAATAATAATTAATTGTTAAAAAAAAAAAAACGAGGGCGGTCGTTTCAATTTGGTATCAGAGCGTTTACGGGTTAGAAAAGTTAAATTGGATTTGATTTGATTTTTGGTGCTGTGTGAAGCATGAGTTTTTGAGTTGAATTGATTATGTGAGTTAGTCAATTGTTTGGGAATGGAGTTTTAGATCATCCTCTTCGAGCCTTTAATGGGATTCCACGGTAAGTTGTTTTGTTTCTGTTGTTTGTTGTGGTTAGTTAAAAGACTCTTGGAATAGTCTTTTGGGGCCAATGTTTAATCACATTTTTATGTGGTTTAAGCTGTGATGTCCGGTTTGGGTTTGGTTGGGTTCGGAGATTAACCATGGTTTAATATTAAGTTATTAAATATGGATTAATCTTGTCCGGTTAATCTAAGCCGTGGAAGTTCGAGTCTGTTGTTGAGCCGGCTTCTATGGCTAAAGGTTTGAGCGAGGAAGCCTCTGTTTGGCTGCGATGGTTAAAAGAGGTAGAGGTCGCGGTCGGAGGAGCGCGAGGACTCCGGTGGTTGAGGAGAGTGTGACACCAAGTGTTACGGTTGAGCAGGGCGGGAACTCGCATACGGATCGGGTTGGGATGGAGGGGGTGGCCGGTGTTGGTGCCGGTGTTGCTGGAGTTCCAGCGGGTGCTGCGGATGTGGCAGCAGGTGTAGCTGCGGTCCCAGAGGATCCCATTGCGAACTTCTTGGCCTTGTTGTTGGAGCGGTTACCGGAAATGGTATCAGTTCAGGCTCCAGTGGAACCACTGGTAGTTGAGGTGCAGCCGAGGGTTGTGGTTGCGGAAGAGCGCCCATCATACCTCAAGATGATGGCGTAGTTGCAGAGGGTTGGCACGAGTTTCTTTCAGGGTGGTGCCGAGCCTGAAGAGGCAGATGAGTGGAGGATACGGTTGAAGCGGAATTTCCGTTCGATCAGATGTCTAGAAGGATATCAAGTGGATCTCGCAGTCCACTATCTGGAGGGTGACGCACATCCCTGGTGGAGAGGTGTTGCGGCCAGGAGGGTCCAAGCAGAGTTTTCTTGGGAGGAAATTATGGTGGAGTTTAACTCCAAGTACTTTCCCCAAGAGGCTTTGGACCGGTTGCAGAGTCGGTTTCTTGGGTTGACTCAAGGGAACCGGAGGGTCCGAGAGATCCTGAGTGAGGCCCATGCGAGTATGTTTTCAATTCATCCAGGAGCAACCAAGATGTACCGGGACATAAAGAGGAATTATCATTGGGTTGGGATGAAGAAAGTTGTGGCTAACTGGGTTGCGGCTTGTGTTGTATGCCAGTTAGTAAAGGCTGAGCATCAAGTTCCGAGTGGGTTGTTGCGGAGTTTACCCATTCCAAAGGGGAAGTGGGATATGATTACGATGGATTTCGTGGTCGGCTTACCCGCCTCGCGGACCAAGGATGCTTTTTGGGGTCATTGTTGATCGTTTGACCAAGTCAGCACATTTCCTGGCCATTAAGAAAACCGAGGGAGCTGCGGTGTTGGCTAGGAAGTTTGTCAATGAGATTGTGAGGCTTCATGGGGTACCTGTGAGTATAGTCTCAGACCGTGATTCCAAGTTTCACTTCGGTGTTTTGGAAGGCCTTTCAGGCTGAGATGGGTACTAAGGTACACATGAGTTCGGCCTATCACCCTCAGGCAGATGGGCAATCCGAGAGGACCATCCAGGCTCTCGAGGATTGCTAAGGATGTGTGTGTGCTGGACTGGGGTGGTCTTTGGGTGGACTACCTGAGCTTGGTGGAGATTGCTTATATAATAGCTACCAGGCGAGTATCGGGATGGCTCCATATGAGGCGCTGTATGGGAGGCCATGTCGTACACCATTATGCTGGACCCAAGTGGGGGAGAGGAGCATGTTTGGTGCAATTTTTGTTCAGGAAACTACGGAGAAGATCCGGGTTTTGAAGCTGAACATGAAAGAAGCGCAGGATCGGCAAAAGAGTTATGCCGATAAGAGGAGAAAAGACCTCGAGTTTTAGGTGGGAGATAGGGTGTATCTCAAGTTGGCTTTGTTGCGGGTCCTAATAGGTCCATTCCGGAGACTAAGTTGAGTCCGAGGTATATGGGACCGTTCAGGATTGTTGAACGGGTTGGACCGGTTGTGTATCGATTGGAGTTACCCGAGGTTATGCAAGCATTTCACAAGGTTTTCCATGTGTCAATGCTGAAGAAGTGTTTGCATAAGGATGATGAGGTTATAGCTAAGATTCCGTCAGATCTTCAGCTTATTATGACCTTAGAGGCAAGACCGGTAAGGATCCTCGATAAGAGAATCAAGCAGGATCGTAGGAAGAAAGTTCCAATGATCAAGGTCTTGTGGGATTGTGACGAGGTTGAGGAGGAGACAGGGGGACCATAGGCGAGGATGAAAGCAAGGTTCAAGAAGTGGTTTTTGAATCATTCAGAGACTTGAGTTTTCATCGATGGTTTCCAGTTTCGGGTGATTTTGTTAGACATTTTGTGTTCGTTTTGGTGTTGTAAACGATTAATACATTATGCTCTTCTCGTGAATAAGATGAGTAGTTCTTATTTTGGATGGCCAGTGTCGCCATGAGTCTAAGTGAACATGAGGTTCTGAAAGGAGTTTTTATGAGGATTTAAAAAACTCGAAGTTATAATCGGTAAAAGATTATGTGGGTACCCTGAGGATTGGGTATGTTGTGAGATAACCTGAGTAGTGGTTATGGAGAAGGTGAGATTCCAGGTGTGGAAATTGGTTCTTTCGCTCTACGAACAATTTTCACATCCAGGTTTCAACTTGATCTTCCTTAGAGATTTCTCTCTGTTTCTCCTGCACTAAGTCAAAATTCTCTTTGCTAGTGTAATATAATGCTCTTGTTTGTAGTATGATTCGGATGTTCATTTTTTTGCGTCTCAGATTTAGTTAATAAAAGTGTATATTCAACAGGGGAGGAGAAAAAAAAAAGTAGATCAAGAGAAGAGAATTGTCATCAAGTTTCTGTTTCTCCAAGGTTCATCATATATTCAAGTTAATCATTCTCCTATACGTCTCCAATCTTTTTCTTCTGTTAAGTATTTTGATTTTTCTCATATAGCTTGGAGTTTTCGTCTCTTTTATTTTTGTGCAGCAGACTTCATAGCCAATGGACTTTGTGAACCTATCATAAAAACAAATAAAAGATTCTATAGTGAGTGACGAGGTACGTACCACCGAAATAATTTTTAGTTAAATACAATTGTCTTCTGCGCTGACTTCTCAAATGCAGAAAAAACAACACAAGAAAAAAATGTCACAAATGAGGTTTTAAGATCTAACGAAGGAATAAAGTGAGTGAGACATTGAGTTCCTTAACAATTCAAATTGATTTTCTTTGATATGTTACAACTTATCTCGCTTCTGTGTCTTTATAGGTTCCTACGGTTCAAATGTAGTCATTTTCTTCTACACAGATAAGTGGTTGATGGCTCCATAGTATTGAAAATAATAAACATAGAGCAGCAGAGGTATTGTAAAAAGTAATGCTCTCTTTTTCTTAAGCAAATGCAACACAATTCTTTTTACACTTTTTTACTTCTTTTTGTATAAAATTCTTATTTGTTTGGTTGTTAGATCAGGTTGAAAGATACCATGAAGTCTCAGCACAAACCAGAATATTCTTTTCCATTGCAGTAGCGTGAGCAGATTGATCAGTCTTGGTAAAACTTGTTTCTATTCTTGTTGGACATGAACATATTAATGGTGTCCTTTGCTTTTCAGGTTATGTAAAGTCGAAGGTCAACGATGGATGTATAAAAGAGAAGAAGGGGGGCATGATTTTGATCTCTAGAGACTAGAGTTATCTTCTAGTTTCTTAAGTTTGACCATTCTCCCAGGTATGTCTTCAATCTTTTTCTTTGGTTAAGTATTCCGATTTTTCTCTTATATTCTTTTGTAGTAGCAGATTTCATATCCCTTGGACTTATCAAAATTCTATAGTGAGTGAACAGGTACAACGAAAGCAGAGTGAATAGGCACAGCAAGATCAGAAATTGCGCTATTCGATAGAAAAGAAGAGAATATATTGTTATTGTTCCTTCAATAGCATGCATACATACATTCATTCATGCATCATATTTCATTACATACATTCATTTCATGCATCATATTTCATTTCATACATGCATCATATTTGCTTGCTTTTTCCTCTTGTTTATATGTTTCCTTAATCCTTACTTCCTTCATTGTTTTCTTACATGCTTAACATATTTCCTTCTTGTACTCTGATCCTTTGCTTACTCTCTCATAAGTTGCTTTATTTGTTTACATGTTTCATTCTTTGAATCTTTGTTTCCTTACTTTTTCTTTCATTGTGTGTTTACATGCTTAACTTATTTTGCTCTTGTATTTTCTGATCTTTGCTCACTCAATTGCTTTCATTAGTTGCTTTGTCCTTCTTTGAATCTTTGTTTGCCTTTCTTTCATTGTTTGTTACTTTGTTTACTTCTTGGATTCTCTGGTTTTTGCTTAATTACTTCATTAGTTGCTTTATCCTTCTTTGAATCTTTGGATTCTAATTTTTTCTTTCATTGTTTCTTTAACATGTTTAGTCAAGGTTATTTTTGCTTCACTTACTTGCATGATTATTTCTTTCGTTATTTGTTTACGTGACAAATTTTTATTATTTTATTATTTATTAAGAGAATAGGAAAATTCATCGAATTAAACAAAAAAAAAGGTATAAAAAATTTAAAATATATAGAGATATTATTAGTTAAGTTAAGTTAATTATTTTAATGACAAAAAAGTTTTAAAACCGATAACCAAATTGATTAAAATTACTTACTTCCAAAAAAAAAAATCAAAAACATGAATAATCTGAATTAAACTAAATAAAATTCTTACCAAATTAGACCTACAGTAGAACCTCTATAAATTAATACTCGGTAAATTAATAACCCCTCTAAATTAATAAATTATCCCGGTCCCGAGTCGGGCTGGTGTAAAAATTGACACATTTCGATAAGATAATAAGATACTAATTTTTTTTGAAATCTCTATTTAAATATATGGTCCCATTAATAACATAAATTGATAATCATATAAATTTATTATATACATAAGATATTTTAGTGAAATATGATTCTAATGTTGTTTATTTATTCATAAATTTGTAATTTTGTTGGAGTTTATCTCTATTTTTCTTAAAATAACAAAAATATATGATATTATCTTCTTAAATTGCATAAAAAATTATTAAAAAAATTATATATGCAATTATTATTTTCTAATGTGTAAATTCATTAAAACACAATGATGTATTGTCTTCATTTTTATATTTTTATATAAAATTTTTTGAAATTTAGAAAAACTCTCTATAAATTAATATAATTTATTGATAAATTTATAACTTCTATAAATTAATAAAATTATGCAGTTCCAACACTATTAGTTTATAGAGGTTTTACTGTATTTTTAAAATCCAAAATTTCAAAACGCAAATAAGCTTACTTAACTGAAATCAAAAAAAAAAAAAACACCATGAATGCTTACTCTCTTAATATACACCACTTTCTTTGCTTTTTCACGAAATCAATACTATACTATTAAAAGTGAATAACATTTTCAAAGTAACATTTATTTTGTAAACAATTACATGTAATGCCATTAGAATAAATAAAACAAAACAAAAACTCTCATTAATGGCATAAATATTTTTATATTAATATTAATAAAATCCATGTATCCAAACATAACTAAAAGATTTTTAATATTAATTAATAAAAAAATTACACTCACTTTCTCTCACTTATTAATTATGGAAGATAATTAAATGTTTTTTTTTAATTGTTAACCGTGAACATAATTTTACTAAGATTTGATATCTAACTATACCATATTAATTCTTTTAATTAATTTATTTGGAATATTTTGTTAATATTTAAAATTATGATTTTTCTACCATCTTTTTTAGATCTATATTCAAATTATTTTGAATTATCATATAATAGTTAATAAAAATGATAATATATAGTTAATAAAAATGTAGATTTTTTTTCTTCATATGTTGTAAACTAAGTTTTAAGAAACATGGATATATTATTACTCAATCGATGAAGAAAAATTGTATATTCCACATCGGTTTAAAATTTGAGCAATGGTTCTGACCTATATTTAGAAACTGATAAAAAAATAAAAATGATTACAAATCCGAATAAGCAAGAAACTTGACTAATTAGACGTCCAAAATTTAAATTTTTGTATTTATTTATCAAATATTAAAAAAATAAATAAATGTAAGGCCCTTATCAAATATTTTAAAAATAAAATAAGAAATTATTTGTCGTTCCTCTAGATATATTTGTGAATGATTTCTATAAAAATCAAGTAATAATTTTTTTTATTATTTTTATTTATTTAATTGCTTTTAACAATTATATCATTATACAAAAATAATTTCTACATTTACATTTAAACATACTACACATGTTTTGTTTACTATTAACCATTTAGATTAATACATGCTTAATGTTTTTTTTATCATAACCTTAATATATCTACACAAATACAAAGTAATAAATTCAAAATAACATATATTTACCAAAGTTATTTTAAACCTCTTTAATAGCCTTGAGACCTATTATTTGGGATCCAATTCGAGATCCGCTTCGATCCACTCCAAAAAATTGGATATTTAGGTAGACCGGATCCGCATCCAGATAATCGAATAACAGATCCGGATAATAAAAAAATTCGACAGAATATCCGGAACTGTAATATTTATATTATTATTATATTATTTTAATATTTTTACAAAAATTCTTATATATTGTATTAATATAATAATATTTTAAATATTTTCTTCAGATTTTATATAGTTTTAGGGCAATTCATTTAAATAGCACAAAATAAAGTTTTTTGTGACATATTTAGCACATATTTTTATTTAGGATACAAATAGCATTTTTATTAAAGGATAATTCTCTTATATAGCACAAATCTCATACCCTCAAATTTTTAGGGTTTAGGGTTTTACAAAACCCTAAAGCCTAAAACCTAAATCCTACGTCCTACCCTCTAAAACTACAATCTAAATTCTAATATAGTTAACCCAAGCAAAAAAATTAAATTATGAACTTTATAAAATGGTTTTTTTATCCTAAATAAAAAATAGTTGCTAAATGTGGAATAAAACATCATTTGGTGCTATTTGAGTGAATTTCTCTTTTATATAATAATATATGTTTTTAATTATTTAAAAAATAGATCTGAATATTTGTGGATATTCAGACTTTTCATGAATATCTGAAACTCGAATATCCGGAATAATCGGATCTGGAGGCGGATATCAAAACTACAGATCCGGATGCGGATATTCCCAAAAACTTTGGATATCCGCATCTGACCCATCTCTACTCTTTAAAAGCTTAAGATTATTTATGTTACTAACACACATAATAAATACTTTAAACACCTACGTACGTAATATTCAATATATTGATACGTTAAAAATACATTACATATATATATATATATTTACAAAGGTAATAATAACATTTTTAAACTTATGATTATTTTACCTATACTTAACATTCATTTAACACTTCAAATGATTTAAATACCAAAAATTACTGCCTCAATACTTAAATATACTACATAATACTAATACTAAATATTTAATTTAAAAACTCGACTAACAAATCACATTCTTTTTACTCTCAAAAGTCAAACCATAAATACATTGTTGTAATTTAACTAATTTATATATAAAAAATATAAATTTTTAAACTATAGCACCCGAGCGCAACACGGGTTATTAATCTAATTTGTTTGAATCAATAAAAAAATGTTTTGCTATATATAGAAAAAATGAGTGGTTTTATGGCAGTGTCTTAAATTAGATATATATATATATATATATATATATATATATATATATATATATATATATATATATATGTACAATACATTCTTCATCTTCTTCTATTCGTAAAACATCATCAATTCGTTTGCAATATCTGATATGAATAAATCCTTTCAACTCTCCATCATTGTTCTATCCATCTTTACCATCCTCGTTATAGGTTTGTATTTACAGTTTTAATTGTCTTAATATATATTGTAATAATCATCAAACATAACTCAATGTTGAATAACATGTTTGTTTTCTGTAATATCAATTAAAGTTTCTTACGTCAATTATGGATCATAATTAGATATCGAGATTTATATTAAAATTATAGAGAATAGAAATTAATGTTTAGTAGTTTTCTTGAAAATGTCATATTTCAGTTTTTTTTCATTGAAACTGTAACTTTTTTAAAAAAAAAGCACAAAATAAACAAAATATTAAAATTTCTATGATACATTTGATTAATACATTGTAGAATTTTAACTTTCTTACTGATAAATAAGTAACAAAAAAAACATATAAATAATTTTTTTTAAGTATAATAAGAAAACTAAATGAGCTTTTATGTGTTGTAAACTATTTTTGAAATAGGAGATATCCAGATGGCGATAGGAAAGAAGCCGAAACCGAACAAAATTGAAATAAATTGGTGCAGTGAGCTAATGGCAAGGGGACCTTGTAAATCTGACGAATGTAAAATGGCATGTATACTCAAGAGACCTAAGAATAAGAATCGTCAACGTGATGGTTGTATTTTACATTACGATAATCGCCCCGCTTGCCTATGCAGTTGGAATTGCACGCGCTAACTAGTTTAAATAAATACTAAGTTATTTCTTATATTTAAATAATTTATATAAGTAAGCGAGAAATTGATAATTATGTAAGAGAGATATGCTTATAGCTATGATATGATGGTACGAAATAAACTGTTAGTTTTGCTATTGAAAGAACGAGATAGATTAACTTATCTAAATTATTGAAACTTTTTTTAACAAGAAATCATCGATTTGGTAAAACCAATTGGCATTTATTATCTATACTATTAAGCGAAGAGTAAAAATCACTATTAAGACATAAATTGACCCTTAATTACGTCAATTGCCACTCAAAATCAACTTTTTAAAATCATTTCTGAAATTAAAAAGGACAAAAATGGCAAACCAAGTTTGGACAAAAATGATTAATTAATTTTAGTTAATTGGATATTAACTCTTGTTTTGGGATTATCCATAAAAAAAACACGTGGATCCTTTTTTATTAATCTGATTGGTCAAAATTAACCCGGTTAATATATGAAAGCATAATATATTATTTATTACCTTATATTTGGAATATATTATGAATAAAATCTTCTATGAAATGAATAATTATTTATAACAATCAACATAATTATAAATAGAAAATCACATTTTTTGAATTCAGATTTTCCTACTCAAATTCGTGAGTAAATATAATCTGGATTTTTCTAAATTAATATTGGTGATTAAATCAAACACAATCTAAATTCAATTAATGTAACATCCGTGTCCCGGAAACGGGAAGTTGGATTTATTTTTTGAATTAAGGAACTGAGTTATAGAGATTTTATTTAAATTAAATTATACCTTGGGGTGTTAAAAAGGAGAAATGAAAAGCTTGGAGTTGTTTCTATTAGATCAGAAAGTTGTGATGGGTTTAACTTATTCAATAAAAAGTTATGGGGCTGCTGTGCAAATATCAGAAAGTCGAGGGACTTAGTTGCAATTTTTAGAGAAGTTGAGGAAACTCTCTAGCCCTAATCCTCTTTAATCTCTTCGGCTTCCTTGCTTCCTCCATTTTGGGTGGTTTGTTGTGAAGTGAAAAGATAAAGGTGGAGCTTTTGGCGTGAGGAAGAATTAAGTGAGGAGTGAGAGGAAAAAGAATCAGAGATCATCACCACCGTCAATCTCAAGTTTCACTATCGGAGCTGTGGCCACAATATCGGTTGTGTGGTTCATGTTGTTGTCGTGGTTTCAAGTCTACGGCTTGGTAGGAGAAGAGGAGAAGAGAGGTCTCATGTGGGAAGGTGATAGAGGAAGTGATCTCGTCACCGGAAAAGGTGATTGTTGTGACCATGATTGTTACATATTTTTCACCACCGAGCCACACCGTCGAGAAAGGTCTTGCGTTCGGGAAATCTAGGGTGTATTCGTCCCGAGGAGTTCCAAAGTTTTGTGGAATTTTGTCGTGGAAGTTTCTGCGTTTGGCTAAGAAAAGTTTAGCTTATTGGAGCTCGTGGGACCAAGGCAGTGGAAAGTGATGACATACTGGGGTTGTTGTTTATTTATTTTACTGCTGGTATTGTTTAAAGATGGTGAATTGTTGTGAACAAATAAATTGTTGATTGATAGTTATGTTGATGCAAATTTATTAGTATATAATAAATAGTTGATTGTGGTATTTGATTGTTGTCAGAAAATCTGAATTAATTAAATTGGTGTTGGGGATTTTAGTTTTTATGGGAATATTATTATCTGGTTAAAGAAAATGGGTCGGGGTGTTTCAATATGGTATCAGAGCGGAGTTGTTTCTAGGACTGTTAGATTTTCTGCTGTGCTGAAATGGTTGTATGTAGTAAATCGAGAGTCGTTTGATTGTTGTTAGCTGTAGCTTTATTTTCTCTTGTTATGGGGTTTCGGGGTAAGTCATCCTTTCCAGTCGGTAAAGAGGTTCCACGGTAAGACTCTTTCTGTTGTAGTTTTACTAATTGTTGGAAAGATTAGTATTACGCTGACTTGAAGGTGGTTAATCCAAGGAGAGTTATTGTTACACCTCTCAAGGGTGGTGGCATAGGTGGCATAGCTGGCAAAGCAAGCAGAGCTGGCAGAGTGGAATCTGGATTACCACTATGAGTGTGGCACTGAGTGTGGTTGTGGAGCAGGTGGGAGTGAGCACCCTATTGGTGATGATCAGGCTGTTTTTGTGGCTGGCAACGCTGTGCCAGTGCAGGGTGACTCCGCAAGGGGTAGATCATAACCAATTAGGGATGTGTTGGGGTTTGTTGACCCAACTTTTGGAGCAGTTACCGGTTGTGGTACCGGTTCCGGCTCCGGATCCGCCACAGGGAGTTGCCGCTTTGCCAGGGAGTGTTGTTCCATGGATTTTGGAAGTTGTAGCTATGGAGTATTGTAGGGGTGTTGTAGATCCTTGCTGGTGGATCTTGCCGTAGTAGTGTTGTAGATCCTTGCTGGTAGATCTAGCCATAGGAGTGTTGTGGGTCTTTGCTGTAGGAGTGATGTAGGACATTACTAGTGGATCTAAGCTGTAGGAGCGCTAAAGATCATTGCTGATTGATCTTGTTGCAGGTCTTGTTGTAGACCTTGTTGTAGGTAGTTTTGTTTGTGTTGTTTATGCCGGTAAAAGAGTTCTGATCGATGTCGCGATCAAGGACTAAGCTATGCTGAGGGGAGTGGTGGTTTCCGTGTTACTGGTTTATTGGTGATGGTGCTGGAAGTTTAAGTCATGGGAGATAGCTAAGGAATTACGGTGTTGCTGGAAGTAGTATGATTAAGTTGTGATCAAGGGATCGTTGTAGCTGAAAGGATCATTTGATCCAAGCTGGATCGTACGATCTAAGCTGGAACATAAGCATTTTTGGTTTGGTTTTAGACCGGTTAATCCGTCGTTGATCGATCGATCCCAATCTCGCAAGGGTTCCAGTGTAGCAAAATTGTGGTTGTTGGAAGTGCGTTGGTAGAGTTAATGTCGGCTCGGTTGGAGAACCTATGGAGTGTGTGGCTGGAAGTTAGACGATTGAGCATGTGGGAGTTAAGAACCTGTTGGTGGAGATATGAGCAGAGCTATGTGTGTTGGGTTGGTGTTAACGTGTGAGTTGTTGGTGGAGCTGCACTAAAAAAAACGTTACACCGTGCCAACAGTAGTATATCGAGGAGATCAAAACCAATTAGGGGGTGATGGGGTTTGTTGGCTCAATTGTTGGAGCGGTTATCTATTGCGGTACTGACTCTAGCTCCTGGGGCACCACCAAGAGTTGATGGGTTGCTAGGATTAGGTTCTGGAAGAGTTCGAAAGAGTTCTTGAGTGTTCCACAGTATTTTGGGAGTGTTCATAGAAAGTTTTGGGAGTGTGAACCATAAGTGGTTTAGTTCGGGGTTGCAAACCAGATGAGTTGCTTTTTGGTAAAGATTAAAGCTGGGGAGCTGAGATGTTGTAGTGCACCGGGATGTGTAGTGAATAGGGAGTTTGAAGTTATCTCGTCCCTAAAATCTAACGGAGTGCACTAATTCTTAAGTTGTTAGATCGAGCAAGATCTAATTTTTGTTCGAGAATCATGGTCTAGGATATAAGTTGGAAGTTTTAAGAGTTGCCATGATTTAGTAGACCTAGAAAGGTTTGTGCAGTAGTTGTGAGATCAATCATAGTGGAGAGGGGTTGTGATTACAGGCTTGGAAATCAAGAGGAAGTTTTGCCAAGGGTGTTAGGTATGTTTTAATGGTGGGGGAGTACTCTAGATGCTTAAGCGGAGCGTGCTGAAAGTTTCCTAAAAAGGAAAATTGCCTGAAAAGGAAAGTCACTCAATAATTGAGCAGAGCTTTTATTAAGTTAACCGAAGTTGTTGTTGGGAGTAACCTCGTTGTGCTATCGGTGCTCTAAGTACTCAATGGAAAAGATCATTAGTGATGTAGGCTGTAAGCTTGAGGCTGTAAACTTGAGGTTGTAAGCTTGAAGAACAAGCTAAGTTCTGAAAGCTTAAACCGAGCTGAATTCGAGGCTGTTGAGGTAGCTGGAGTTTGTGGCTAGTTGTGATCTGAGATAGCTTATCATTTTGAAAGGGCTAATCTTGTTGTTGACGCTTTAAGCGGAATGCGTGCAGCTGGAGATTTAGAAGAGGAGGATGAGATCCTTCAAAGCATGGGTCGTGCCATGCGGTTGTGGGATGTGTCTGATGAGTCATAACTTTTGGGAGCATGTCTTTTTTTTTTTTTTTTTTTTTTTTTCTCCAGGAACTACCAAGGTGTACCGGGTTTTAAAAAGGTACTATCAATGGGTAGGGATGAAGAGGATGTCAGTAGTTGGGTATCAGGTTGTGATATGTGCCAAACTGGGGAAGGCGGAACATCAAGTCCGAGTGGTTTGATTGGGAGTTGTTCATTCCAGAGTGGGACTGAGAGTTGAGCATGATAGTTTCATCAGAGGTTTTGCTAAGGTTGTGTATGCTATTTTGGAGTCGTCATTAGTGTGATCACTTAATTTTTGTGGAGTTTGCATACAACGTTAGCTACTAGGCTAGTATCAGTATGGTGCCATTTGAGGCTCTCTATGTTAGGCTATGCATAACACCATGGTACTAGACTCAAGTGGGGGAGATGAGTTTGCTGGGAACCGTTATCATGCAAGAGACTACGGAGAAGATCCGTGTTGTCAAGCTAAATATGAAAGAAGCACACGACGGGCAGAAAAGCCACGCTGATAAGAGTAGAAAGGATTTGAGGTTTGCAGTTGGGGATATGGTCTATCTGAAGATCGCCATGTTTAGGGGTCCTGAGACTAAGCTGAGTCTGAGGTACATGAGACCGTTTAGCATTGTCGAGCGAGTTGGGCATGTTGCTTATAGGCTGGAATTGTCGGATGTGATGCGGGCATTTCATAAAGTATTCCATGTGTTAATGCTGAAGAAATGTCTGCATAAGGATGATCAGGTGATGGCTGAGATTCCATCTCATCTGTTGCCGAGTATGGTTGTAGAGGCGAGGCCTCTAGAGGTGTTAGACCGCAAGGTCAGGATGATCAGGAGGAGAAAGGTTCCAGAGATGAAAGTCTTGTAGGATTGCAATGGGGCTTAGGAGGAAACTTGGGAACCTGAAGCTAAGATGAGGCAGAAGTTTTCCAAGTTGTTTGGCAAGCTGGCGACTTAGTTGTAGTCCCAGTGCTGTTGTTAGCAAGGTTGTTGTCCTTTTGCACTAAGAACGATCGATCCAGTGTTGGATCGATCGATCTAAGCCAAGATCGATCGATCCTGGGGTGAACGATCGATCTGGTTAACTCACGGCCGGCCAGGATCGATCGATCCAGGCAGGATCGATCGATCTGGTCGGGAACGATCGATCCCGGACAGGATCGATCGTTCGGAGGAAGTCTCGGCAAGGTGGGATCGATCGATCCAGGCGGGATCGATCGATCCGGTGGTGGATCGATCGATCCTGGTCAGGATCAATCGATCTGGTGAGTTCCCGCTTGTTGGGATCGATCGATCCTGAGCAGGATCGATCGATCTGGTCGTTCTGGCCGTTTTCCGTGTTCGTTTCTTGTGTTTAAAGTTACGTTTTGGTTTATTTGTTAGGCACGCGTTTGTGGAAGTGAAGTCTATTCATTTCGGGAAGTTTTTGGGAATTTTCGTGTGTGGTCTAAGGTGAGTGCATGACCATAAGCTTATCTAAGCGGTTTGATTGTTTGATGTGGTTTTCTTGGAATAGGCCGTGTGTGATCTCGGATGGATCTAGATCGAGTATTTCCTGAGATGGTTGATTGGTTGCGGTATTTTCGTGTTTATCTATGTTAAATGATTTTAATCGTTTGTGTGTATAGCTTGTAGATGGAAGGATTGCCTCACTAAGTATTTGTTGAAATACTTATGCATCTCTTTTGTTTGATGCAGAAAAAGAGTTCGTGTGACCGTGGAATCAAGGCGAGGAAGAGGGGATGATCTAATCTCGTTGTGTGTTTAAATGTTTTGGTTTAGCATTTAAAAGTGTTTTATTGTTGGATTTAATATCCTTTCGGTTGTTTTAAAAGGGTATTTAATTGTTGGAGTGAATAAATATTATTCATGATTAGTTGAATAATATTTGTTTGGGGTGGTAATAAATATTTATGGGAATATTAATTATTTTGCTTGTGGAGTTAAATAATTTAATGCAAGGATAGTTGCATTGTTATTTGCTTTGGGAAGTTAATTATTATTTATGGGAATAATAATTAATTGTTAAAAAAAAAAAAAAACGAGGGCGGTCGTTTCAATTTGGTATCAGAGCGTTTACGGGTTAGAAAAGTTAAATTGGATTTGATTTGATTTTTGGTGCTGTGTGAAGCATGAGTTTTTGAGTTGAATTGATTATGTGAGTTAGTCAATTGTTTGGGTATGGAGTTTTAGATCATCCTCTTCGAGCCTTTAATGGGATTCCACGGTAAGTTGTTTTGTTTCTGTTGTTTGTTGTGGTTAGTTAAAAGACTCTTGGAATAGTCTTTTGGGGCCAATGTTTAATCACATTTTTATGTGGTTTAAGCTGTGGTGTCCGGTTTGGGTTTGGTTGGGTTCGGAGATTAACCATGGTTTAATATTAAGTTATTAAATATGGATTAATCTTGTCCGGTTAATCTAAGCCGTGGAAGTTCGAGTCTGTTGTTGAGCCGGCTTCTGTGGCTAAAGGTTTGAGCGAGGAAGCCTCTGTTTGGCTGCGATGGTTAAAAGAGGTAGAGGTCGCGGTCGGAGGAGCGCGAGGACTCCGGTGGTTGAGGAGAGTGTGACACCAAGTGTTACGGTTGAGCAGGGCGGGAACTCGCATACGGATCGGGTTGGGATGGAGGGGGTGGCCGGTGTTGGTGCCGGTGTTGCTGGAGTTCCAGCGGGTGCTGCGGATGTGGCAGCAGGTGTAGCTGCGGTCCCAGAGGATCCCATTGCGAACTTCTTGGCCTTGTTGTTGGAGCGGTTACCGGAAATGGTATCAGTTCAGGCTCCAGTGGAACCACTGGTAGTTGAGGTGCAGCCGAGGGTTGTGGTTGCGGAAGAGCGCCCATCATACCTCAAGATGATGGCGTAGTTGCAGAGGGTTGGCACGAGTTTCTTTCAGGGTGGTGCCGAGCCTGAAGAGGCAGATGAGTGGAGGATACGGTTGAAGCGGAATTTCCGTTCGATCAGATGTCTAGAAGGATATCAAGTGGATCTCGCAGTCCACTATCTGGAGGGTGACGCACATCCCTGGTGGAGAGGTGTTGCGGCCAGGAGGGTCCAAGCAGAGTTATCTTGGGAGGAAATTATGGTGGAGTTTAACTCCAAGTACTTTCCCCAAGAGGCTTTGGACCGGTTGCAGAGTCGGTTTCTTGGGTTGACTCAAGGGAACCGGAGGGTCCGAGAGATCCTGAGTGAGGCCCATGCGAGTATGTTTTCAATTCATCCAGGAGCAACCAAGATGTACCGGGACATAAAGAGGAATTATCATTGGGTTGGGATGAAGAAAGTTGTGGCTAACTGGGTTGCGGCTTGTGTTGTATGCCAGTTAGTAAAGGCTGAGCATCAGGTTCCGAGTGGGTTGTTGCGGAGTTTACCCATTCCAAAGGGGAAGTGGGATATGATTACGATGGATTTCGTGGTCGGCTTACCCGCCTCGCGGACCAAGGATGCTTTTTGGGGTCATTGTTGATCGTTTGACCAAGTCAGCACATTTCCTGGCCATTAAGAAAACCGAGGGAGCTGCGGTGTTGGCTAGGAAGTTTGTCAATGAGATTGTGAGGCTTCATGGGGTACCTGTGAGTATAGTCTCAGACCGTGATTCCAAGTTTCACTTCGGTGTTTTGGAAGGCCTTTCAGGCTGAGATGGGTACTAAGGTACACATGAGTTCGGCCTATCACCCTCAGGCAGATGGGCAATCCGAGAGGACCATCCAGGCTCTCGAGGATTGCTAAGGATGTGTGTGTGCTGGACTGGGGTGGTCTTTGGGTGGACTACCTGAGCTTGGTGGAGATTGCTTATATAATAGCTACCAGGCGAGTATCGGGATGGCTCCATATGAGGCGCTGTATGGGAGGTCATGTCGTACACCATTATGCTGGACCCAAGTGGGGGAGAGGAGCATGTTTGGTGCAATTTTTGTTCAGGAAACTACGGAGAAGATCCGAGTTTTGAAGCTGAACATGAAAGAAGCGCAGGATCGGCAAAAGAGTTATGCCGATAAGAGGAGAAAAGACCTCGAGTTTTAGGTGGGAGATAGGGTGTATCTCAAGTTGGCTTTGTTGCGGGGTCCTAATAGGTCCATTCCGGAGACTAAGTTGAGTCCGAGGTATATGGGACCGTTCGGGATTGTTGAACGGGTTGGACCGGTTGTGTATCGATTGGAGTTACCCGAGGTTATGCAAGCATTTCACAAGGTTTTCCATGTGTCAATGCTGAAGAAGTGTTTGCATAAGGATGATGAGGTTATAGCTAAGATTCCGTCAGATCTTCAGCTTATTATGACCTTAGAGGCAAGACCGGTAAGGATCCTCGATAAGAGAATCAAGCAGGATCGTAGGAAGAAAGTTCCAATGATCAAGGTCTTGTGGGATTGTGACGAGGTTGAGGAGGAGACAGGGGGACCATAGGCGAGGATGAAAGCAAGGTTCAAGAAGTGGTTTTTGAATCATTCAGAGACTTGAGTTTTCATCGATGGTTTCCAGTTTCGGGTGATTTTGTTAGACATTTTGTGTTCGTTTTGGTGTTGTAAACGATTAATACATTATGTTCTTCTCGTGAATAAGATGAGTAGTTCTTATTTTGGATGGCCAGTGTCGCCATGAGTCTAAGTGAACATGAGGTTCTGAAAGGAGTTTTTATGAGGATTTAAAAAACTCGAAGTTATAATCGGTAAAAGATTATGTGGGTACCCTGAGGATGGGGTATGTTGTGAGATAACCTGAGTAGTGGTTATGGAGAAGGTGAGATTCCAGGTGTGGAAATTGGTTCTTTAGTTAAATACAATTGTCTTCTGTGCTGACTTCTCAAATGCAGAAAAAACAACACAAGAAAAAGATGTCACAAATGAGGTTTTAAGATCTAATGAAGGAATAAAGTGAGTGAGACATTGAGTTCCTTAACAATTCAAATTGATTTTCTTTGATATGTTACAACTTATCTCGCTTCTGTGTCTTTATAGGTTCCTACGGTTCAAATGTAGTCATTTTCTTCTACACAGATAAGTGGTTGATGGCTCCATAGTATTGAAAATAATAAACATAGAGCAGCAGAGGTATTGTAAAAAGTAATGCTCTCTTTTTCTTCAGCAAATGCAACACAATTCTTTTTACACTTTTTTACTTCTTTTTGTATAAAATTCTTATTTGTTTGGTTGTTAGATCAGGTTGAAAGATACCATGAAGTCTCAGCACAAACCGGAATATTCTTTTCCATTGCAGTAGCGTGAGCAGATTGATCAGTCTTGGTAAAACTTGTTTCTATTCTTGTTGGACATGAACATATTAATGGTGTCCTTTGCTTTTCAGGTTATGTAAAGTCGAAGGTCAACGATGGATGTATAAAAGAGAAGAAGGGGGGCATGATTTTGATCTCTAGAGACTAGAGTTATCTTCTAGTTTCTTAAGTTTGACCATTCTCCCAGGTATGTCTTCAATCTTTTTCTTTGGTTAAGTATTCCGATTTTTCTCTTATATTCTTTTGTAGTAGCAGATTTCATATCCCTTGGACTTATCAAAATTCTATAGTGAGTGAACAGGTACAACGAAAGCAGAGTGAATAGGCACAGCAAGATCAGAAATTGCGCTATTCGATAGAAAATGAAACGACCAGACCCATTTTTTTTTTTTTTTAAAACACGATAATTAAAGTCCCACAAACAATAACATTTAATACAAAAATACTAATACACAACCAAACGCACACAATGGTTCTTGACAATTTAAGCATTACAAATAAGACTCGCTTATTAAACTTAACACCATAAAATAACACACGAGTCCTAATCATCCTCCTCCTCATAGCCTTGATTCCACGATCACACTTTATCTTTACCTGCATCAAACACACACAGAGATGCGTAAGTATTAACATAAATACTTAGTGAGGCGATCCTCCCATCTACGAGCTATACACACAAGCAAGTAGAACCACGCAATGCCCGCACCAAACCGGACACGACACACAATGCTATGAACCAAAAATCACACCAAACCCAACTGGATCGATCGATCCAAGCATGGATCGATCGATCCCCCAACAAACAACTTGGGATCGATCGATCCAAGCATGGATCGATCGATCCACCGACGAGCAGCTTGGGAACGATCGTTCCTAGCCGGGATCGATCGTTCCTCGCCGGGATCGATCGTTCCTGGCCATGATCGATCGTTCCTGGCCCCCTGCAACACACGGATTCGACTTCTACCAAGTCGAATTGAGGAAAACAACTTCTAAAACACCACAAACTTGAATCCTAATGGTAATACATCATTACCCAACTCAAGGACACAAGAAACAATCCACAAAACTCTATGAATCTAACCAAATCTATCAAACAAGCATCAAAACCGAAATCAAATGCTCTACAAGCTTAGTCCAGCCCATGGTCACGCACTCACCTCGAATTCGGATTGATTGAAGCCACACGAAGCTTCTCCAGGCCAGTAAGAACCCCCACGCTCAAGCCAAAATCTCAGAAACTCCTTTGAAACTTCCCAAAAGCTCCAACTTCACAAACTCTCCCTTCTTCCTTTCAAACTCACGAATCCTTTCCTCCTTTCTCACTTCTTCACTTCCTTAGACTCTCCCTAACCCTCCTTGAACCTCCAGAAGCAACCCCAGACGAAAAATGAAGAAGGAGGAAGAAGAAACGCGATTTAAAGGAAGAAAAAGTCGACCTACCAACTCTGCCGACAGTCGGGATCGATCGTTCCTAGCCAGGATCGATCGTTCCTAGCTGGGATCGATCATTCCTAGCCGGGAACGATCGTTCCACCACACAACCGCAAAAACAAGATCGATCGATCCTTAACAGGATCGATCGATCCAGACCAAAACCACACCCCGGCCAAAAATTGATTCTTGACCCCTCTCTTTCACCCCGACATCTCTCTTCGCGGACTCCATTCCCGAGGCCAACGGAAATAACTTTAAGGAGATAATCTCTCTTACTCAGATTTATTCGGATCAAAGACGTTTTGATATATAAATATATATCCATATATATAAATCTCAACAATAATCCCTTTTTGGGAGACGGGCGTTACAATTCTCCCCCACCAAACTGGATTCGTCCTCGAATCCTTAGACACAGTTCAATCCGCTATGAACTCTACACACCATAATCGCAACTATCCCTACCCTCTCATGATCAACCCGACCATACCATTCTACCTACCCAACAACCCCGCGAACCCTCTAGCGTCAACTTGTTTCAGAGAACTTTCGACAAGAATTAGATAAGATAGCTTTTAGTACTTAGCCATTCTTTTTAGTGATTCCTCATGTCGAACGTAATAAAACAAACAAGTACCATACGTTCGAGAATCAGATCTACCGCATAGAACTGCTCATGAGCCATCCGATCAAACCACTTATCTCATTTTCCCTTAGCAAGTTTAACTAGAAACACGATTCCATTCCCAAGTCATAACCCTACCACTCTCGAGATCTCTATTCAGCCGTTATGCTTATACGCACGTTATAGACATACACTGCTCCCAACTCATACTCGTACCACTCCCACCCTCTGTGCAATGCACTCTGGGCTCTGGGTACCTCATGCCACTCTCTCTTACAGGCCACAAAGTCCTGCAAGCTAACGGCATCCAACCTATACCACTCCCACTCTCAGGACTCGTCAGCCCTTCGAGCTCTGGGTATAGCAATCATACCACTCGCACTCTCAGGTCACAGAGACCTTCAAGCTATGGGTATCACACTCATACCACTCCCACTCTCAGGACTCACAAGTCCTTCGAGCAAGCAAGTCTAACGTCTATAAGCATATCCGACCGAATTTATCTCACAGAGTCCACTAGCCACATCACATGGTGACACTCACCAACCATATTCCCATCCCGGAATATCAGCCTATCCTATATCCACTACACAGGTTATCTTAAGGTACATCCATTCACTCAGGGTATTCCATTTATCCTCGTTCGAAGGATATTTCCAGTTTATACTCTAATAAACTTTTCTTTACTCACATGACATCACAAGTCATAAACTCATAAGAATACTCCTCTTATTCAATTTCACATAATATTCATCGTATACAACAAGACATACAACTCAAAATGTGAGAATAGAACCATCGATGGAAACTCAAGCCTCAGCTTGCTTCTCGAACCACTTTTTAAATCTTGTTTCCATCCTTGCCTCTGGTTCCCAAGTCTCATCTTGCACACCGTCACAATCCCATAACACCCTCATCATTGGAATCCTCTTCCGACGAAGCTCTTTGACCCTCCTCTCGAGAATCCTCAGAGGTCTCGCCTCAACGGTCATATTAGGCTGAAGATCTGTCGGAATCTCTTCCAATACCTCCTCATCCTTACGTAAGCATTTCTTCAGCATCGACACATGGAAGACCTTGTGAAGTGCTCGCATAACATCCGGTAACTCCAACCGATATGCAACCGGGCCAACTCTCTCAACAATCTTGAACGGACCCAAATACCTTGGACTCAACTTAGTCTCAGTAATGGATCTGTTCGGACCCCGCAACAATGCCATTCTGAGATATACCCTATCTCCCACCTCAAACTCGAGGTCTTTTCTCCTCTTATCGGCATAACTCTTTTGCCGATCTTGGGCTTCCTTCATGTTCAGTTTCAAAACTCGGATCTTCTCCGTAGTTTCCTGAACAAAATCCGCACCCAACATACTCCTCTCCCCCACCTGGGTCCAACACAAGGGTGTACGACATGGCCTCCCATAGAGTGCCTCGTATGGGACCATCCCAATGCTTGCCTGGTAGCTATTATTGTAAGCGAACTCTGCCAAGCTCAAGTGCCTCGTATGGGACCACCCCAGTCAAGCACACACATCCTCAGTAAGTCCTCAAGAGTCTGGATGGTCCTCTCGGACTGCCCATCCGTCTGAGGGTGATATGCCGTACTTAAGTGCACCCTAGTGCCCATCTCTTCCTGGAATGCCTTCCAGAACTTCGAAGTGAACTTAGGGTCCCGGTCTGACACTATACTCACCGGTACTCCATGAAGTCTCACTATCTCCTGCACATACTTCCTAGCCAGAACCGTAGCTCCATCGGTTTTCTTAATGGCTAGAAAATGCGCCGACTTGGTCAATCGATCAACAATGACCCAAATAGCATCCTTGGTCCGAGAAACAGGTAACCCAACTACAAAATCCATTGTAATCATATCCCACTTCCACTCGGGAATGGGTAAACTCCGCAACAGCCCGCTCGGAACCTGATGCTCTGCCTTCACTAACTGGCACACATCGCACTCTGCGACCCAGTTAGCAACATCCTTTTTCATCTCGACCCAATGATAATACCGTTTCAGATCACGGTACATCTTAGTCGCTCCCGGGTGAATCGAAAACTTGCTTGCATGAGCCTCACTCAGAATCTCTCGCTTCAACTCCTCATCCTTGGGTACACATACCCGTCCATGCACAAGAATAGTCCCATTAGCTGAGACTTGATACTCTGAACCCTCAGCTCTGGAGGCCTTAATCAACCCTTCATCTTTTTCCTGAGCCAACCGAACTCTACTCAAAAGATCTGCCTGATTAGTCGCCTCCAAGCCCAACGGTTCCTGAGATATAGCACACAACCTCAACGTGCTAATCTCGCACACCAAGGACTCCATGTCCCGCTCACTAGCCGAAGATACTCGCTTGCGACTCAGGGCATCAGCAACCAAATTTGCTTTACCAGGATGGTAAGCTATCTCCAGATCATAATCTGCCACTAACTCCATCCAACGTCTCTGCCTTAAATTCAACTCGGGCTGAGTGAACAAATACTTCAGACTCTTATGATCTGTGAATACCTGAACCTTCCCGCCATACAGATAAGACCTCCAAATCTTTAAGGCAAACACCACCGCAGCCATCTCAAGATCATGGGTAGGGTAGTTGCCCTCATGCTTCCTTAACTGCCTCGAAGCATAGGCAATCACCTTTCCCCGCTGCATCAACACACAACCAAGGCCAACTCTCGAGGCATCTGTATACACCACATAAGGCTCACCCGGCTCGGGCAATGCCAACACTGGTGTACTAGTCAGCATCGTCTTCAGGTTTGCGAAACTCTCCTCACACTCTGGAGACCAAACGAAAGGAACATCTTTTCCTGTCAGCTTTGTCAAAGACTTAGCCATACTCGCAAAACCCTTGACGAACCTCCGATAATAACCGGCCAAACCAAGGAAACTCCTGATCTCTGTTGCATTCCTTGGCCTCGGCCACTCTCTGATTGCCTGAATCTTCTCTGGGTCTACTGAAACTCCCTCCTCAGAAACAATGTGACCCAAAAATCCAATCTCCCTCTGCCAAAAGCTACACTTACTCAACTTAGCAAACAACTTATGCTCTCGTAGCTTTTCCAGGACAACTCTCAGATGTTCCTCATGCTCCTCAAGATTCTTCGAATACACCAAGATATCATCAATAAAAATGATCACGAATTCATCCAAATACTCTTGGAACACGCTGTTCATCAATCTCATGAACGCGGCTGGTGCATTTGTCAACCCAAAAGGCATCACCACAAACTCATAATGCCCATACCTCGACCTGAAAGCTGTCTTCCGGATATCCTCCTCACCAATCCGAATCTGATGGTATCCAGAAGCCAAGTCTATCTTGGAGAACCAAGTAGCCCCTCTCAACTGATCCAACCACTCATCAATCCGCGGAAGAGGATACTTGTTCTTCACAGTGACTCGGTTAAGTCCCCGGTAATCAATACACAACCGGAAACTACCATCCTTCTTCTTTACAAACAACACCGGTGCTCCCCACGGTGAAGTACTCGGCCTGATAAAACCCTTACTCAATAACTCCTCCAGCTGCTTCTTTAGCTCTGCCATCTCTGCTGGAGCCATCCTATACGGTGCCTTAGATATTGGCGTTGTTCCGGGTTCCAACTCAATCGTGAAAGGATCTGATCGTGATGGCGGCAATCCCTGCAGTGACTGAAACACATCCTGGAAATCCTGAACAACCCAAATATCTCTAACCTCCAGATCTCCAACAGTCTCAGGGGTAACAATGGTCACTAGATAAGCCTCGTAACCCCTCTCGATCATGCTCTCCGCCTGAATGACCGATATTACGAGACTCCCGGAAGTTGGTCTCACTCCCTGATAAACCAACCTCTGCCTCTCCCTCTCGAATAATACACGCCCGCGTCGACAGTCCAGATGTGCGATGTACTTACTAAGCCAATCCATGCCCAAAATGACGTCATACAACTCCACTGAGCATATGATCAAATCTGCTGGCATAGACTCTCCGGCTACCTGAACATCCACGCCTCTAACTCGACCAAGAATAGATAGAAACTTCCCTCCCGCAACCTTTACAAAACCCAACGGCTCATTGGGTTCGCCTCGCATTTTGGCCTTCTCGGCCAATTCCGGAGTGACAAAGCAATGCGATGCCCCGGAATCGAATAACACATGGGATTCAACACCTCCCACAAATAAGGTCCCTGCACATACCCATGTGCCGAGAACCTTAACCACCCCTCACGGAGACAGAAAGTTTTATAACCGAAAGAATTTAACACGGATAAGTCTAAAAAGTACCTGTGATCGGCCTGGAGCTCGGCTCTCCCGTCTCCGCGATGGAATACACCCGAGGCGCAGGTGCTATCTGCCTGATCGGTGGTGCCGTGGTTGGCACCATCTGCAGTCCATCACTCCCCTCAACTGCCTCCTCGACGGTGTAAACCCGAGGTGCCACCGCACTCTGCCTACTCGACGGTGCTACTGCTACCCCTCCCTGCTGCAACTTAGGGCATTTGGGCTTGATATGCCCCACTTCCTTGCAATGGAAGCACACCCGAGTATCTGAAAGGACCTCTCCCTTCTGCGGACAGTTGGCCACCCTGTGATCCATACTTCCGTACCCAAAACATCCCTGGCCACTCTGGCTACTCCTCACAGGGCCTCCACGTCCTGCACTCCTCGAGGGACAACTCGCAATCTTGTGATCCTTGCTTCCACACCCGAAACATCCTGGACCACTCTGAGTACCTCCAGAGGTGCCTCCCCACTTCCTCTTCTGTCCTGCCACCTGCCTACTCCCCTTACTCGACCCTGATTGCTGCTGCATCTTCTTGGCCTGGAAACTCAAAGTAGACGATACTACCTCCTCCCTCAGACCATCCTCTATAGATGCGGCCAACTTAACCAACTCTCCCAAAGTGCCAAACAACTTACCAAGGCAACGGGTCCTCAACTCAGGCCGCAAGCCTATCATAAACCGTCGCACTCGGGCCTGCTCACCCTCCATGACTCGACCAGCATAAATGGAAAGCCGGTTGAACTCTGTCTCAAACTCCCGGACAGTCCGGTCCCCCTGAGTCAGACTCAAAAACCTCGCCTCCAACCGGTCTACTGCCTCCTGTGGAAAATATTTGGAGTTGAACTCCTCCACAAAATCTCTCCAAGTCAACTCCACCTGACCTCTCCTGGCGACGACACTCGTCCACCACAGATGTGCATCACCATCCAAGTGATGAACAGCCAAGTCAACTCGGTATCCCTCTGGACACCTACATGACTGGAAGTTCCGCTCCAACCGGGACCTACACATATTAGCCTCCTCAGGACCGACACCACCCAGGAAGAACGTAGTGCCCATCCTCTGCATCTGCTCCATCATCCTATGGTAGGATGGAAGCTCCTCCTCAACCACAACTCTCGGCTGTGCCTCAACTACTGGTGGCACAACTGGAGCTTGTACCGCTACCCTCTCTGGATACCGCTCCAACAGCAAGGTCAACAGTTCCGCAATACGGGCATCCTGGGCCTGAGCATCACCTGCTGCCACACCCGCAGCACCTGCTGGAACTCCAGCCTCACCGGCACTCTCACCGGCCGCACCCTCAGACCCCAACGGACCCGTATGCAAAACTCCGCCTTGCTCAACCGTGGCACTCTGTGCCTCTCCCAAACCCACCACTGGAACACGACCTCGGCCTCTACCACGGCCACGGCCACGACCTCTAGCTCCTCTAGCCATCTGCACTTTCAAAGCAGATACTAAAAACCCAAAATAACTCAAACAAAAGTCAATAAAAACACAACTCACCGTGGAATCACTTGAAGGCTCGGAGAGGATGATTCTAAGACTCTACACTCAAACAATTTCTAACTCGTCCTAGAACCGTATACGCTCTGATACCAAATTGAAACGACCCGACCCAATTTTTTTTTTTTTTTAAACACGATAATTAAAGTCCCACAAACAATAACATTTAATACAAAAATACTAATACACAACCAAACGCACACAATGGTTCTTGACAATTTAAGCATTACAAATAAGACTCGCTTATTAAACTTAACACCATAAAATAACACACGAGTCCTAATCATCCTCCTCCTCATAGCCTTGATTCCACGATCACACTTTATCTTTACCTGCATCAAACACACACAGAGATGCGTAAGTATTAACATAAATACTTAGTGAGGCGATCCTCCCATCTACGAGCTATACACACAAGCAAGTAGAACCACGCAATGCCCGCACCAAACCGGACACGACACACAATGCTATGAACCAAAAATCACACCAAACCCAACTGGATCGATCGATCCAAGCATGGATCGATCGATCCCCCAACAAACAACTTGGGATCGATCGATCCAAGCATGGATCGATCGATCCACCGACGAGCAGCTTGGGAACGATCGTTCCTAGCCGGGATCGATCGTTCCTGGCCGGGATCGATCGTTCCTGGCCCCCTGCAACACACGGATTCGACTTCTACCAAGTCGAATTGAGGAAAACAACTTCTAAAACACCACAAACTTGAATCCTAATGGTAATACATCATTACCCAACTCAAGGACACAAGAAACAATCCACAAAACTCTATGAATCTAACCAAATCTATCAAACAAGCATCAAAACCGAAATCAAATGCTCTACAAGCTTAGTCCAGCCCATGGTCACGCACTCACCTCGAATTCGGATTGATTGAAGCCACACGAAGCTTCTCCAGGCCAGTAAGAACCCCCACGCTCAAGCCAAAATCTCAGAAACTCCTTTGAAACTTCCCAAAAGCTCCAACTTCACAAACTCTCCCTTCTTCCTTTCAAACTCACGAATCCTTTCCTCCTTTCTCACTTCTTCACTTCCTTAGACTCTCCCTAACCCTCCTTGAACCTCCAGAAGCAACCCCAGATGAAAAATGAAGAAGGAGGAAGAAGAAACGCGATTTAAAGGAAGAAAAAGTCGACCTACCAACTCTGCCGACAGTCGGGATCGATCGTTCCTGGCCGGGATCGATCGTTCCTAGCCGGGAACGATCGTTCCACAACACAACCGCAAAAACAAGATCGATCGATCCTGATCCAGACCAAAAATTGGCTCGAAAATTGATTCTGGATTGGCTCGAAAATTGATTCTTGACCCCTCTCTTTCACCCCGACATCTCTCTTCGCGGACTCCATTCCCGAGGCCAACGGAAATAACTTTAAGGAGATAATCTCTCTTACTCAGATTTATTCGGATCAAAGACGTTTTGATATATAAATATATATCCATATATATAAATCTCAACAATAATCCCTTTTTGGGAGACGGGCGTTACAAAAAAGAAGAGAATATATTGTTATTGGTCCTTCAATAGCATGCATACATACATTCATTCATACATCATATTTCATTACATACATTCATTTCATGCATCATATTTCATTTCATACATGCATCATATTTGCTTGCTTTTTCCTCTTGTTTATATGTTTCCTTAATCCTTACTTCCTTCATTGTTTTCTTACATGCTTAACATATTTCCTTCTTGTACTCTGATCTTTTGCTTACTCTCTCATAAGTTGCTTTATTTGTTTACATGTTTCATTCTTTGAATCTTTGTTTCCTTACTTTTTCTTTCATTGTGTGTTTACATGCTTAACTTATTTTGCTCTTGTATTTTCTGATCTTTGCTCACTCAATTGCTTTCATTATTTGCTTTGTCCTTCTTTGAATCTTTGTTTGACTTTCTTTCATTGTTTGTTACTTTGTTTACTTCTTGGATTCTCTGGTTTTTGCTTAATTACTTCATTAGTTGCTTTATCCTTCTTTGAATCTTTGGATTCTAATTTTTTCTTTCATTGTTTCTTTAACATGTTTAGTCAAGGTTATATTTGCTTCACTTACTTGCATGATTATTTCTTTCGTTATTTGTTTACGTGACAAATTTTTATTATTTTATTATTTTATTATTTATTATCTTAAGTTAAGTTAATTATTTTAATGACAAAAAAGTTTTAAAACCGATAACCAAATTGATTAAAATTCCTTACTTCCAAAAAAAAAAATCAAAAACATGAATAATCTGAATTAAAATAAATAAAATTCTTACCAAATTAGACCTACAGTAGAACCTCTATAAATTAATACTCGGTAAATTAATAACCCCTCTAAATTAATAAATTATCCCAGTCCCGAGTCGGGCTGGTGTAAAAATTGACACATTTCGATAAGATAATAAGATAATAATTTTTTTTGAAATCTCTATTTAAATATATGGTCCCATTAATAACATAAATTGATAATCATATAAATTTATTATATACATAAGATATTTTAGTGAAATATGATTCTAATGTTGTTTATTTATTCATAAATTTGTAATTTTGTTGGAGTTTATCTCTATTTTTCTTAAAATAACAAAAATATATGATATTATCTTTTTAAATTGCATAAAAATTATTAAAAAATTATATATGCAATTATTATTTTCTAATGTGTAAATTCATTAAAACACAATGATGTATTGTCTTCATTTTTATATTTTTATATAAAAAATTTTGAAATTTAGAAAAACTCTCTATAAATTAATATAATTTATTGATAAATTTATAACTTCTATAAATTAATAAAATTATGCAGTTCCAACACTATTAGTTTATAGAGGTTTTACTGTATTTTTAAAATCCAAAATTTCAAAACGCAAATAAGCTTACTTAACTGAAATCAAAAAAAAAAAAAAAACACCATGAATGCTTACTCTCTTAATATACACCACTTTCTTTGCTTTTTCACGAAATCAATACTATACTATTAAAAGTGAATAACATTTTCAAAGTAACATTTATTTTGTAAACAATTACATGTAATGCCATTAGAATAAATAAAACAAAACAAAAACTCTCATTAATGGCATAAATATTTTTTATATTAATATTAATAAAATCCATGTATCCAAACATAACTAAAAGATTTTTAATATTAATTAATAAAAAAATTAAACTCACTTTCTCTCACTTATTAATTATGGAAGATAATTAAATGATTTTTTTTAATTGTTAACCGTGAACATAATTTTACTAAGATTTGATATCTAACTATACCATATTAATTCTTTTAATTAATTTGTTTGGAATATTTTGTTAATATTTAAAATTATGATTTTTCTACCATCTTTTTTAGATCTATATTCAAATTATTTTGAATTATCATATAATATATATATTATATGATAATATATATAGTTAATAAAAATGATAATATATAGTTAATAAAAATGTAGATTTTTTTTCTTCATATGTTGTAAACTAAATTTTAAGAAACATGGATATATTATTACTCAATCGATGAAGAAAAATTGTATATTCCACATCGGTTTAAAATTTGAGCAATGGTTCTGACCTATATTTAGAAACTGATAAAAAAATAAAAATGATTACAAATCCGAATAAGCAAGAAACTTGACTAATTAGACGTCCAAAATTTAAATTTTTGTATTTATTTATCAAATATTAAAAAAATAAATAAATGTAAGGCCCTTATCAAATATTTTAAAAATAAAATAATAAATTATTTGTCGTTCCTCTAGATATATTTGTGAATGATTTCTATAAAAATCAAGTAATAATTTTTTTTATTATTTTTATTTATTTAATTGCTTTTAACAATTATATCATTATACAAAAATAATTTCTACATTTACATTTAAACATACTACACATGTTTTGTTTACTATTAACCATTTAGATTAATACATGCTTAATGTTTTTTTTTATCATAACCTTAATATATCTACACAAATACAAAGTAATAAATTCAAAATAACATATATTTACCAAAGTTATTTTAAACCTCTTTAATAGCCTTGAGACCTATTATTTGGGATCCAATTCGAGATCCGCTTCGATCCACTCCAAAAAATTGGATATTTAGGTAGACCGGATCCGCATCCAGATAATCGAATAACAGATCCGGATAATAAAAAAATTCGACAGAATATCCGGAACTGTAATATTTATATTATTATTATATTATTTTAATATTTTTACAAAAATTCTTATATATTGTATTAATATAATAATATTTTAAATATTTTCTTCAGATTTTATATAGTTTTAGGGCAATTCATTTAAATAGCACAAAATAAAGTTTTTTGTGACATATTTAGCACATATTTTTATTTAGGATACAAATAGCATTTTTATTAAAGGATAATTCTCTTATATAGCACAAATCTCATACCCTCAAATTTTTAGGGTTTAGGGTTTTACAAAACCCTAAAGCCTAAAACCTAAATCCTACGCCCTACCCTCTAAAACTACAATCTAAATTCTAATATAGTTAACCCAAGCAAAAAAATTAAATTATGAACTTTATAAAATGTTTTTTTTATCCTAAATAAAAAATAGTTGCTAAATGTGGAATAAAACATCATTTGGTGCTATTTGAGTGAATTTCTCGTTTATATAATAATATATGTTTTTAATTATTTAAAAAATAGATCTGAATATTTGTGGATATTCAGACTTTCCATGAATATCTGAAACTCGAATATCCGAAATAATCGGATCTGGAGGCGGATATCAAAACTACAGATCCGGATGCGGATATTCCCAAAACTTCGGATATCCGCATCTGACCCATCTCTACTCTTTAAAAGCTTAAGATTATTTATGTTACTAACACACATAATAAATACTTTAAACACCTACGTACGTAATATTCAATATATTGATACGTTAAAAATACATTACATATATATATATTTACAAAGGTAATAATAACATTTTTAAACTTATGATTATTTTACCTATACTTAACATTCATTTAACACTTCAAATGATTTAAATACCAAAAATTACTGCCTCAATACTTAAATATACTACATAATACTAATACTAAATATTTAATTTAAAAACTCGACTAACAAATCACATTCTTTTTACTCTCAAAAGTCAAACCATAAATACATTGTTGTAATTTAACTAATTTATATATAAAAAATATAAATTTTTAAACTATAGCACCCGAGCGCAACACGGGTTATTAATCTAATTTGTTTGAATCAATAAAAAAATGTTTTGCTATATATAGAAAAAATGAGTGGTTTTATGGCAGTGTCTTAAATTAGATTTACATATATATATATATATATATATGTACAATACATTCTTCATCTTCTTCTATTCGTAAAACATCATCAATTCGTTTGCAATATCTGATATGAATAAATCCTTTCAACTCTCCATCATTGTTCTATCCATCTTTACCATCCTCGTTATAGGTTTGTATTTACAGTTTTAATTGTCTTAATATATATTGTAATAATCATCAAACATAACTCAATGTTGAATAACATGTTTGTTTTCTGTAATATCAATTAAAATTTCTTACGTCAATTATGGATCATAATTAGATATCGAGATTTATATTAAAATTATAGAGAATAGAAATTAATGTTTAGTAGTTTTCTTGAAAATGTCATATTTCAGTTTTTTTTCATTGAAACTGTAACTTTTTTTAAAAAAAAGCACAAAATAAACAAAATATTAAAATTTCTATGATACATTTGATTAATACATTGTAGAATTTTAACTTTCTTACTGATAAATAAGTAACAAAAAAAACATATAAATAATTTTTTTTAAGTATAATAAGAAAACTAAATGAGCTTTTATGTGTTGTAAACTATTTTTGAAATAGGAGATATCCAGATGGCGATAGGAAAGAAGCCGAAACCGAACAAAATTGAAATAAATTGGTGCAGTGAGCTAATGGCAAGGGGACCTTGTAAATCTGACGAATGTAAAATGGCATGTATACTCAAGAGACCTAAGAATAAGAATCGTCAACGTGATGGTTGTATTTTACATTACGATAATCGCCCCGCTTGCCTATGCAGTTGGAATTGCACGCGCTAACTAGTTTAAATAAATACTAAGTTATTTCTTATATTTAAATAATTTATATAAGTAAGCGAGAAATTGATAATTATGTAAGAGAGATATGCTTATAGCTATGATATGATGGTACGAAATAAACTGTTAGTTTTGCTATTGAAAGAACGAGATAGATTAACTTATCTAAATTATTGAAACTTTTTTTAACAAGAAATCATCGATTTGGTAAAACCAATTGGCATTTATTATCTATACTATTAAGCGAAGAGTAAAAATCACTATTAAGACATAAATTGACCCTTAATTACGTCAATTGCCACTCAAAATCAACTTTTTAAAATCATTTCTGAAATTAAAAAGGACAAAAATGGCAAACCAAGTTTGGACAAAAATGATTAATTAATTTTAGTTAATTGGATATTAACTCTTGTTTTGGGATTATCCATAAAAAAACACGTGGATCTTTTTTATTAATCTGATTGGTCAAAATTAACCCGGTTAATATATGAAAGCATAATATATTATTTATTACCTTATATTTGGAATATATTATGAATAAAATCTTCTATGAAATGAATAATTATTTATAACAATCAACATAATTATAAATAGAAAATCATATTTTTTGAATTCAGATTTTCCTACTCAAATTCGTGAGTAAATATAATCTGGATTTTCCTAAATTAATATTGGTGATTAAATCAAACACAATCTAAATTCAATTAATGTAACATCCGTGTCCCGGAAACGGGAAGTTGGATTTATTTTTTGGATTAAGGAACTGAGTTATAGAGATTTTATTTCAATTAAATTATACCTTGGGGTGTTAAAAAGGAGAAATGAAAAGCTTGGAGTTGTTTCTATTAGATCAGAAAGTTGTGATGGGTTTAACTTATTCAATCAAAAGTTATGGGGCTGCTGTGCAAATATCAGAAAGTCGAGGGACTTAGTTGCAATTTTTAGAGAAGTTGAGGAAACTCTCTAGCCCTAATCCTCTTTAATCTCTTCGGCTTCCTTGCTTCCTCCATTTTGGGTGGTTTGTTGTGAAGTGAAAAGATAAAGGTGGAGCTTTTGGCGTGAGGAAGAATTAAGTGAGGAGTGAGAGGAAAAAGAATCAGAGATCATCACCACCGTCAATCTCAAGTTTCACTATCGGAGCTGTGGCCACAATATCGGTTGTGTGGTTCATGTTGTTGTCGTGGTTTCAAGTCTACGGCTTGGTAGGAGAAGAGGAGAAGAGAGGTCTCATGTGGGAAGGTGATAGAGGAAGTGATCTCGTCACCGGAAAAGGTGATTGTTGTGACCATGATTGTTACATATTTTTCACCACCGAGCCACACCGTCGAGAAAGGTCTTGCGTTCGGGAAATCTAGGGTGTATTCGTCCCGAGGAGTTCCAAAGTTTTGTGGAATTTTGTCGTGGAAGTTTCTGCGTTTGGCTAAGAAAAGTTTAGCTTATTGGAGCTCGTGGGACCAAGGCAGTGGAAAGTGATGACATACTGGGGTTGTTGTTTATTTATTTTATTGCTGGTATTGTTTAAAGATGGTGAATTGTTGTGAACAGATAAATTGTTGATTGATAGTTATGTTGATGCAAATTTATTAGTATATAATAAATAGTTGATTGTGGTATTTGATTGTTGTCAGAAAATCTGAATTAATTAAATTGGTGTTGGGGATTTTAGTTTTTATGGGAATATTATTATCTGGTTAAAGAAAATGGGTCGGGGTGTTTCAATATGGTATCAGAGCGGAGTTGTTTCTAGGACTGTTAGATTTTCTGCTGTGCTGAAATGGTTGTATGTAGTAAATCGAGAGTCGTTCGATTGTTGTTAGCCGTAGCTTTATTTTCTCTTGTTATGGGGTTTCGGGGTAAGTCATCCTTTCCAGTCGGTAAAGAGGTTCCACGGTAAGACTCTTTCTGTTGTAGTTTTACTAATTGTTGGAAAGATTAGTATTACGCTGACTTGAAGGTGGTTAATCCAAGGAGAGTTATTGTTACACCTCTCAAGGGTGGTGGCATAGGTGGCATAGCTGGCAAAGCAAGCAGAGCTGGCAGAGTGGAATCTGGATTACCACTATGAGTGTGGCACTGAGTGTGGTTGTGGAGCAGGTGGGAGTGAGCACCCTATTGGTGATGATCAGGCTGTTTTTGTGGCTGGCAACGCTGTGCCAGTGCAGGGTGACTCCGCAAGGGGTAGATCATAACCAATTAGGGATGTGTTGGGGTTTGTTGACCCAACTTTTGGAGCAGTTACCGATTGTGGTACCGGTTCCGGCTCCGGATCCGCCACAGGGAGTTGCCGCTTTGCCAGGGAGTGTTGTTCCATGGATTTTGGAAGTTGTAGCTATGGAGTATTGTAGGGGTGTTGTAGATCCTTGCTGGTGGATCTTGCCGTAGTAGTGTTGTAGATCCTTGCTGGTAGATCTAGCCATAGGAGTGTTGTGGGTCTTTGCTGTAGGAGTGATGTAGGACATTACTAGTGGATCTAAGCTGTAGGAGCGCTAAAGATCATTGATGATTGATCTTGTTGCAGGTCTTGTTGTAGACCTTGTTGTAGGTAGTTTTGTTTGTGTTGTTTATGCCGGTAAAAGAGTTCTGATCGATGTCGCGATCAAGGACTAAGCTATGTTGAGGGGAGTGGTGGTTTCCGTGTTACTGGTTTATTGGTGATGGTGCTGGAAGTTTAAGTCATGGGAGATAGCTAAGGAATTACGGTGTTGCTGGAAGTAGTATGATTAAGTTGTGATCAAGGGATCGTTGTAGCTGAAAGGATCATTTGATCCAAGCTGGATCGTACGATCTAAGCTGGAACATAAGCATTTTTGGTTTGGTTTGAGACCGGTTAATCCGTCGTGGATCGATCAATCCCAATCTCGCAAGGGTTCCAGTGTAGCAAAAATGTGGTTGTTGGAATTAAGTGCGTTGGTAGAGTTAATGTCGGCTCGGTTGGAGAACCTATGGAGTGTGTGGCTGGAAGTTAGACGATTGAGCATGTGGGAGTTAAGAACCTGTTGGTGGAGATATGAGCAGAGCTATGTGTGTTGGGTTGGTGTTAACGTGTGAGTTGTTGGTGGAGCTGCACTAAAAAAACGTTACACCGTGCCAACAGTAGTATATCGAGGAGATCAAAACCAATTAGGGGGGTGATGGGGTTTGTTGGCTCAATTGTTGGAGCGGTTATCTATTGCGGTACTGACTCTAGCTCCTGGGGCACCACCAAGAGTTGATGGGTTGCTAGGATTAGGTTCTGGAAGAGTTCGAAAGAGTTCTTGAGTGTTCCACAGTATTTTGGGAGTGTTCAGAGAAAGTTTTGGGAGTGTGAACCATAAGTGGTTTAGTTCGGGGTTGCAAACCAGATGAGTTGCTTTTTGGTAAAGATTAAAGCTGGGGAGCTGAGATGTTGTAGTGCACCGGGATGTGTAGTGAATAGGGAGTTTGAAGTTATCTCGTCCCTAAAATCTAACGGAGTGCACTAATTCTTAAGTTGTTAGATCGAGCAAGATCTAATTTTTGTTCGAGAATCATGGTCTAGGATATAAGTTGGAAGTTTTAAGAGTTGCCATGATTTAGTAGACCTAGAAAGGTTTGTGCAGTAGTTGTGAGATCAATCATAGTGGAGAGGGGTTGTGATTACAGGCTTGGAAATCAAGAGGAAGTTTTGCCAAGGATGTTAGGTATGTTTTAATGGTGGGGGAGTACTCTAGATGCTTAAGCGGAGCGTGCTGAAAGTTTCCTAAAAAGGAAAGTTGCCTGAAAAGGAAAGTCACTCAATAATTGAGCAGAGCTTTTATTAAGTTAACCGAAGTTGTTGTTGGGAGTAACCTCGTTGTGCTATCAGTGCTCTAAGAACTCAATGGAAAAGATCATTAGTGATGTAGGCTGTAAGCTTGAGGCTGTAAACTTGAGGTTGTAAGCTTGAAGAACAAGCTAAGTTCTGAAAGCTTAAACCGAGCTGAATTCGAGGCTGTTGAGGTAGCTGGAGTTTGTGGCTAGTTGTGATCTGAGATAGCTTATCATTTTGAAATGGCTAATCTTGTTGTTGACGCTTTAAGCGGAATGCGTGCAGCTGGATATTTAGAAGAGGAGGATGAGATCCTTCAAAGCATGGGTCGTGCCATGCGGTTGTGGGATGTGTCTGATGAGTCACAACTTTTGGGAGCATGTTTTTTTTTTTTTTTTTTTTTTTTTTTTCTCCAGGAACTACCAAGGTGTACCGGGTTTTAAAAAGGTACTATCAATGGGTAGGGATGAAGAGGATGTCAGTAGTTGGGTATCAGGTTGTGATATGTGCCAAACTGGGGAAGGCGGAACATCAAGTCCGAGTGGTTTGATTGGGAGTTGTTCATTCCAGAGTGGGACTGAGAGTTGAGCATGATAGTTTCATCAGAGGTTTTGCTAAGGTTGTGTATGCTATTTTGGAGTCGTCATTAGTGTGATCACTTAATTTTTGTGGAGTTTGCATACAATGTTAGCTACTAGGCTAGTATCAGTATGGTGCCATTTGAGGCTCTCTATGTTAGGCTATGCATAACACCATGGTACTAGACTCAAGTGGGGGAGATGAGTTTGCTGGGAACCGTTATCATGCAAGAGACTACGGAGAAGATCCGTGTTGTCAAGCTAAATATGAAAGAAGCACACGACGGGCAGAAAAGCCACACTGATAAGAGTAGAAAGGATTTGAGGTTTGCAGTTGGGGATATGGTCTATCTGAAGATCGCCATGTTTAGGGGTCCTGAGACTAAGCTGAGTCTGAGGTACATGAGACCGTTTAGCATTGTCGAGCGAGTTGGGCATGTTGCTTATAGGCTGGAATTGTCGGATGTGATGCGGGCATTTCATAAAGTATTCCATGTGTTAATGCTGAAGAAATGTCTGCATAAGGATGATCAGGTGATGGCTGAGATTCCATCTCATCTGTTGCCGAGTATGGTTGTAGAGGCGAGGCCTCTAGAGGTGTTAGACCGCAAGGTCAGGATGATCAGGAGGAGAAAGGTTCCAGAGATGAAAGTCTTGTAGGATTGCAATGGGGCTTAGGAGGAAACTTGGGAACATGAAGCTAAGATGAGGCAGAAGTTTTCCAAGTGGTTTGGCAAGCTGCCGACTTAGTTGTAGTCCCAGTGCTGTTGTTAGCAAGGTTGTTGTCCTTTTTTTCTTGTCGTTTAAGTTGTTGTACTCGTTTTACTGTGGAGTTTTAACGATGTATTTTTTTTTCTCTTTTATTCAATAATAAGATGGAGTTTTATTGAATTGTTGTGCACGTCATGGTTGTTTATAATTGGTTCGGCTGTGAGGATCATGCCGTGTTGATCCTAATACTTGGTTTGGCTGATTAGGACATTGTCCTAATGCTATTTGATGAGGTTCTGTCCTACAGAAACTCATTGATTTGTGGTGTTTACCGGTCGGGTTTCTGTGTGATTCCTGATGCTGTTTCGGTAAGCCACTTGAGATCTTAGGATCTTGCTGGACTTAGCTGATCGGGTCACGCTGGACTCCGTGACGCTTTGTTATTTTTACTACGCTGAGCTGTTCCAGAGATCCGGTAGGCGCAGATTCATTCAACCAAGTGGGTTCTTATGGTCTCCGATTTTGGGAGTTTACGAACTGAGTATAGACAATGATGTGTTGTGCTGATAGCCGAGAGGCTATGCTGTGTTTTACTGATAGCCGAGAGGCTATGTTGTATTGTGATGATAGCCGAGAGGCTATGCTGTGTTGTGCTAATAGTCGAAAGGCTATACTGTGTTGTGCTAATAGCCGAGAAACTATATTTTGTTGTGTTGATAGCCAAAAGACTATGATGTGTTGTACTAATAGCCCAAAGGTTATGTTGTGTTGTGCTATTAGCCGTGAAGGCTATGCTGAATCGTACCGTTAACTGTGGAGTTACAGTTAAGCCGTGTTGTTTGTTGTAGTATATGCTGAGCCATGTCGTTGACATAGAATTTGCTGAGCCGTGTTGTGGCTGTGGAGTTATGTGGAGCTGAACCGCTAGTTGTGGAGTGTGATAAGATGTTGATTAGGACAGTAGCCGAGATCATGTTGAGTGGGACAAAACGATTAATCCTAATAAGATCGACTTACCCAAGGTTGGTGTCGGTTATGGCTGGTATTTTGGAGAAAAATTGGTCATAGTCGTGTAAACTTGTGAGGTTAGGTGGTTGGAAATTCAAGGGCCGGAATGGTTTTGGGTTGCTGAAAAAGAATGTATGGTTCTCTTGGATGGTAGATTCTTACGTCACTCGAAGGATAGATGATTCTAAGAGTGAGGGTACGAATCGTGAGCCGAGAAACTTGGATGTGAACTAAGTGAAGTCACTGGTGGGTGGATCTAGTGGTTGAGCTATGTAGGCCGATGGTCTCAAATAGGAAAGAAAACTGATGTAAGGTTGGTAACTTGGTCTTTTTTGCGAGGGATTTGGAGTTATCAGATTCGAGGACGAATCTATGTTAGTGAGGGAGAATTGTAACATGAGTGTCCCGGAAACGGAAAGTTGGATTTATTTTTCGGATTAAGGAACTGAGTTATAGAGATTTTATTTAAATTAAATTAAACCTTGGGGTGTTAAAAAGGAGAATTGAAAAGCTTGGAGTTGTTTCTATTAGATCAGAAAGTTGTAATGGGTTTAACTGATTCAATCAAAAGTTATTGGGCTGCTGTGCAAATATCAGAAAGTTGAGGGACTTAGTTGCAATTTTTAGAGAAGTTGAGGAAACTCTCTAGCCCTAATCCTCTTTAATCTCTTCGGCTTCCTTGCTTCCTCCATTTTGGGTGGTTTGTTGTAAAATGAAAAGATAAAGGTGGAGCTTTTGGCGTGAGGAAGAATTAAGTGAGGAGTGAGAGGAAAAAGAACCAGAGATCATCACCACCGTCAATCTCAAGTTTCACTATCGGAGCTGTGGCCACAGTATCGGTTGTGTGGTTCATGTTGTTGTCGTGGTTTCAAGTCTACGCCTCGGTAGGAGAAGAGGAGAAGAGAGGTCTCACATGGGAAGGTGACAGAGGAAGTGATCTCGTCACCGGAAAAGGTGATTGTTGTGACCATGATTGTTACATATTTTTCACCACCGAGCCACACCGTCGAGAAAGGACTTGCGTTCGGGAAATCTAGGGTGTATTCGTCCCGAGGAGTTCCAAAGTTTTGTGGAATTTTGTCGTAGAAGTTTCTGCGTTTGGCTAAGAAAAGTTTAGCTTATTGGAGCTCGTGGGACCAAGGCAGTGGAAATTGATGACATACTGGGGTTGTTGTTTATTTATTTTATTGCTCGTATTGTTTAAAGATGGTGAATTGTTGTGAAGAGATAAATTGTTGATTGATAGATTTGTTGATGCAAATTTATTAGTATATAATAAATAGTTGATTGTGGTATTTGATTGTTGTCAGAAAATCTGAATTAATTAAATTGCTGTTCGGGATTTTAGTTTTTATGGGAATATTGTTATCTGGTTAAAAAAATGGGTCGGGGTGTTTCAATTAATATTCAAGATATGCATTAAATACTAAATATTCAAATTTAAAAATTCTGATCACGTTTTCAATTTATTTTATTATTAAAAATATATTAAATAACATAAAAACTGTCAGAGTAAGCTAAAAAATTATTCCTTACCTAATTAAAATAAAAAGACATTTTTTATGTAACATTGAAACTTTGGTAACAAGTTAAGAAGAATATTCTTCTCTAAAAATTTCTAATTCCACACTTCTCTATAAATAGAAGTGAGACTCGAGATCTTTACCCATCATCAGCACCATCAGTAAGAGCAATTTTTGTTTCCAATCTAATGATCTATCTTTGATTTTTCATTACTTTTTTTAAATGTTTCTGATTTGAAATATTTTAAAGATATGTTGAAGATCAAAGTTTAATCATTCGACTCTCGAACAATACTGTGATGAAACTGATTATTGATTTACATTTTCCAATTCAATATATTATGTTATATTTGTGTTTTTTTTTTGTTTTGCTTTGTTACTAAAAACTACAAACAAAATATTAATATTGAAATTGCACCTTTTTCAACTAAAGAACAAATTTTGGAAAGTAATTTTAACTAAAATTATTGAATCATTCAAAAATCAGATTTAAAAGATTCAGAATATCTGGATTATAAATATTACCTTAAATATTATAATGCAGATTTTTCTAAATTCAAATTCAAATTAGTGACGAAATCAAATACAATCTACGCATTAAATATTCAATATTCTGTTTTAGAATTACTGTTCACGTTTTTAATTTTTAAACATATTTAGGAAAATAATTTTAACTTAAATTATTGAATCATTCAAAAATCATCTTCAAAAGATTTAGAATATCTAAATTAATAAATATTACCTAAAATATTATAATGCAGATTTTTCTAAATTCAAATTCAAATTAGTGACTACATCAAATATAATATACGCATTAAATATTTAATATTCTGTTTTACAATTACTGTTCACATTGTTAATTATTAAACATATATATTTTAACATTGAAACTTTGTTAGCAAACTAAGAAGAATATTCTTCTCTAAAAATTCCTACTTCCACACTTCTCTATAAATAGAATAGAATAAATTTTATCAGAAATTTGTTTGTAAAATAACTTTGTGCGTCAAGACGAAATTTTTTTTTGGATTTACAAAAAATTATTGTGCTTATTAAAAATAGCATGTGCTTAGTAATAATAGCAAGAAATATTGAAATATTGGATTAGCTTGAAAAAAAAATATGTTGAGAAAGACGGAGATATGAAAAGAATAAGAACATAGAAAGAGATTTAATGACAAGAAATATCATGAATGAAATAAACCCTACATGCATATATTTTTAATATTACTAGATTTGTACCCGCGGTATACCGCGAGTCAATTATTTTGATATAAATTATATTTGTTTTTATTTTTATTGTTAATAAATATTTTTATTTTGTTTGTAAAATTTTAACTTGATTTTTTATAATGTTTATAAATATTTTTTATTTTTTTTAATATATATTTGTATTTTTTTATTTATTTATTTTTATAATATATCTAACGTACTTTTAACATCAAATTATTTTATTTTTCTGTAATAATAGCAAACTTCTGTTATTTGAATCAAACATACGCCAAATGAATGATGTTCTATACTCTCATTCAAACAATTTAGACCATCATACATAATTAGATATTAAATTAATCTGAACTAAAAAAAAAACCAATACAATTATCAATCATATGTAATTTTCAGTTATACCTAAACCCATTTTAATATTTGGTAAGTATTTCTAATATTGAAAATATTAATTATATTTTTTATTATATATTTTATGATCAGTTCTCCTTATCTTAAACCTGCCAATTTTAAGAAAAAACCCGTATTATCCCGTACTTGTCAGAAGTTTTCCATCATATAATCGATCATTGTTATATAATTATACATTTCGAATTGATTATTTTAGAATTTTTAGTCTATTTGTATTTAAAATAACTTTTACTAAATATTTATTATTATTATTATTAAGTAGTTATATATATATATATTATTGATTAGTCGTTATTATATAGTTTTAGTATTAATAGTATTTTAAACTTTTATGAGAGTTTTAAATATTATTAATATTTTAATAGAGTTAAACAGAATAAATTTTTAAATTTTAAATATTATTTTAATTTATTTCAAATACGTACCGGATTAAACCAGATATTTTTAAAAATATGTGGACGTCTGATAAGTCAAGTTTCCTACTCATTTGTATTTAAAATCAATTTTTTTTATAATATGACTTTGAACTGTTGCATAAAAATTTTAGTCGATGTGGGACTTTTAAATTATTTCAACTAATAAACTGGATAAAATTGAATATGTTTTTTTTTTAAATTTGGACGCATGATAAGTCAAGTTTCCTGTTCATGGGTACTTAAAATCATTTTTGTGTTTATATAATATTACTCTAAATCCTTGCCCAAAATTTTAGTCAATGTGAGATGTTGAACACATTTTTTTTTCTTTACTTGAGTAATATATGTCCATTTTTAAAAATTTGAATCACAATATATAGAGAGAAAAAAATTAATTTTTTATTAATTATATGTATTATATAATAATTTTAAATAATTTAAAAATAAGATCTAACAAATATGATAGGAGAATCATAATTCATAGTATTAATATTGCAACATTAGATAAGAAAATAAATGATAAAGAGGAGAAAGAAAAAGATGCAAATAAAGTGTGTAATTTAATTTTGCTGGAATTAATATTTCCTTTTATGGGTGTTTGGATATAGGATTAACCATAAAAATTTTGAATTTGTACTTTTAGAGTATTTGGAAACACCCCTTAAAATTGAGTCTTTTTTAATAGTTTAGTAGATACTAGGTTAGTATCCGTGCAAACTTCATATAAGTTGTTTTAATCTATGTAGTCAATAATATGATATACAAATATGAAAAGTTGTATGATCATTGGCTTTAAATATAGAATAAAAGATTAGGAAAATAAAAACAGAAACAAAAAAAATATAGTAAACAAAACACCACAAGTACGTAACTTATGCACCATGGCTTATGTTCTTCTACCAGTATTGTATGCCACAATAATGTTAATAGTTAACGAAAACTTTCTAGAACTCCTTCAGTTTGTTTATCATTGGTCTAATGTATGTTGTTAGCTTCTCTGACCCAATTAAAAATTTACTTTTCAGTGTAATTTCTCTCTCTTTGCTTTTTTGAAAACTTTTTTTCTTTTTTTTCAATCAACCTCACTACATTTACTGCGGTTATCATACCGTAGCTATCATGAATTGAATATGTACTTGTAGAAATCGTGCGCGAACCTCTCTCACGTTTCGTTCTCCAACGGTTTCTCCTTTTCTTCCCCACATATCCAATAATTTTCATTTTTGGAACAGTTTCTCTTTCTCCGGCCAATATAAAAGAAAGGCACAAAAAATTATCAATATGTGGAATTTATGTATAACACATATATTTTATATATTCGAATATCCATAAGTTAACTGATGTGGTAAAACATAGGTGGACCTCCAATATAAAACGGAGGACGCATACCAACAATTGAACTGATTAAGCATCATATACTAATGGTACCAAAGAGTTAAAGTTAGTATTATTTCGATCCCTATTTGATACACCATTATAATAATATTGCATCACACTGAGAGAAAATAAATAATAATGAGTGTGTCCGCTCATCGAAGAAAATCCAAGCCTCCAAATTTCAACAAACCGGAAGCAAGCCTCCATATATTTTGACCTTCTCTATAAACTTGAAGCTGTTCAATGTGTTTTTTTCAACACTTTATATAACATCAAGTTATATTTATGGAACCATAACATAATCAATAATCGTATACCTCAATCTTGTCAAGCATCGCTGGAGTCGATATGCTTATGCTCTGCTCCATCTTTGATTTCTAATTTGCATAAAAACATAATTACATCCACATTAAAGAAAGCGTATACCATTATTATCAATTGCAAACTTCTTTAATTTTTTATTTCCAAAGAAGAACACATAAATATGTAGCACCAAATACAAAAAGTAAATCTGTAGCAAAGCCTATTAGTGAACAATAGTTAGATCCCACTAAGATTATGAGGGGACACTAAGATTTCCAATTTAACCACACAAAAAATAGTTGAATAGTAATCTCTCTAAAATTTCATAATGAAAGAAGAATATGAAAATAAACTATCACGGAGGGATCACGTTCATAATCTAAAGAACATGTCTCAAACACCCAATTTAATTATCTAAAAAGAAAATTATGTTAAATTGTTGCCATTGAACTGAATAAGATTATGCATACCGTCTTCCCACTCAGTGGAATTGTGAAGGATCAGCCTCACGGTTCTCACTGGCAGCCAATGAAGTATTAGCTGACCAGTTTGAAGCATTTAAGAAATCACGCATATCAGTCTGCAACAAAACCATATATTCTTAAAAAAAAATGGGAAAATATCCCATTTATGTTTTTCAATTTGAAAAATATATTTTTCTTTTTTTTCTTTTTAAAAACTAATGTTGTTGTACTAAAATACCCTTTAAATCAGTTATATTTTTTTGTATATAAAATAAATATTTTATTTTTGTGCAGAAAATATTTAGAGACAGATTTTATTTGAAAAAATATTTAGGAAAATCTCTAAAATATCTATGAAAAATCAAAATAATTACGATTAATATTATAACTTTTTAAAGTTTCTCTATAAATAAAAACAATATTCTAAATAATTACAATTATTATTATTATTTTTATAAATTTAGAGAAAAAAATGTTTTATTATTTTCTAAATGATTTTCTCCTCCCTAATTTTACTAAATACCATATTTTCATAGATTTTTTTTCCTGTTTAGCCTATTTTGAGATATTTTTTAGAGATTTTTAAAAGATCTTTTTCAATTAAAATCAGTCTCGAAAATCATTCTCCACTTAAATAAAATATTTCTTTTATTTAAAAATATAATTTTGTATTTTTAAAATACTAATTTATTCTAAAAACTATTAATCAGTGTTTTAAGGGTATTTTAATCAAATAACATTACTTTCTAAAAAGAAAAAAAAACAGAAGGTTTTTTTCAAATTTAAAAACATGCATAGGGTACTTTTCAAAAGAACCATATATTCTATGATTATGAATAAACATGTTAGTTATTTTACTCAAGTTAAGCAAAGTGTGAAAAAGAGTTTACATACATGGATCGAAGTAATGCTCTTGGATTAGTGTTCTCAGCCATCATCTTGATTTTGCGCTTCATAAGCATCCACCTGCAAAGACGACATTGTTATTTGTTAAGGAAATATCTTTGAAACTCTGCATGATGTCTAGTAAGGGCTTGATTGGTTCACCCGCAACCGCCCGCAAACGCATCCAACGTTAACAACGCAAATCGCTATAGATCGCTTTAAACCGCTTATAATCCTTCTATTTTAAAAGCTCGTTCCAGCCAACGTTTGCGGTTGCAAGGCGGTTGCAGTTGGTTAATTTTTTATGTTTTTATTTTTAAAATCTATAATACTAATAAAAATTTTAAAAAAGAAAAACAAAAATTGAAATTTTATAGCTCTTATCAAATATTATAATTTTAGACTCCTAAATACTTTATAAAAAAATATATTTTTAACCTTAGTTATTCTATAATTTATTTAGAACTTAATTTTATTATATCAATACAATTTTTGTTTTCTTATAGAAATTATATGTTATAAGTATATTTGATATATTTTATATTAATCCGCAACCGCAACCGCTGCCAACCAGTCATAAACTTTCCGCAAATGCATCTGTTTTTAATTTTTAAACCAGTCGTGTAAATCGCTTAATAGCGCTTATAACCACAATCATCCGCTTTCGCAAACTCTCACACTCACAACCGCAACAGCTGCGTTTAAACCAATCGAGCCCTTAGACTCGTACTATCTCCTTGTAGAATTCAATATCTTCTCATTCCAGGTCCCACGCTGCCTCCCTTATTTCTATTAATTACATCAAACTATCAATCAAAGTGGGAATTCCTACATTCTTCATTAATTTAAGATTTCAAAAAAGCAAGAATCTGGTTAAGGATCTGTAGCAAATTCAAAATATCCATTCCAGATCAGATATTAATGAGATTTATCATTATTCCCGAATTAAACAAGTCATTTTCAATAAGTGGCCAATTCAATTCATTTCATTTACGTTTTACATTTATTTTATTTTTTTTCTTCTCCTTCATGTCTTCACTAACCTCTCCCATTATTCATCCTCCTCATAACTTTTCCATTTTCTTGTTCAAATGAATCCAATTCCAAAAAAATTAATATTATCGTCTATTTAATCCCAACCCATTAATTATAACGTCAAAAACAATATTACCTTTCACTAAAACAAATGAAATGCTACTTGTAATAACCTTTCATCTTAGTTAGTTAGTTGTAGAGTTTTTAAAAATGAAAGGCTATTTGTAATATTGCCAAATCAGTTATTACTATCGCATAGACAAATTTGAGTTACGGCCACTAAAAGATAAAAGCATACAAAAGTAAATACATTTAGGCAGGTATTGCTACGTATATTCTAGGTTCCATATATCGCTAATAGTCGAGAGTTGGCTATGTATCTTCTAGGTTTTGTATCTCATAAAATATCAATAATTAATTTAGTATATTTATAACAAATAATCGAAGACGTGTCTTGAAACAATAGCGCGTTTTAAATACTTTTGACGTAATTCAGTTATAAAATACGATTTAAAGTAACAAAATTGGGTTCAAATCACTTTTCTCTTTGACAATTATAAACCCTTCCCACCAGTGAAAAATGCCTTGTAAGCCAAGAAAGCTTTACAAAAACGTTTTATAACGCTACCGTACTAACATTCTAATAAAGAGATATCCTTGAGGTGGAAGTAACCTATCTAAAACTCTATCATGTATATGTGTCTAACCCTGTTTAGTAAGAAAAAGAGATGAAAAATGTTTTAACTCTGCTTACAAGCCACCTGAGACGTGTCCAGTCAACAATTATCTCAATAGGGCTTGGTTAATCTTTCATTTCTCTGCTACATCGCCCTTTGTCCTCTGCTACATCTTTTCTGTTGTTAACCTATTCAAAATCATAACCTGAGTTTAGCAACATTTCTATATACATATATATAAATCTTGGGATGTTTTTCATAAATCAAGGAAAAACAGTAGATGACATATACGGCCTAGACATATGAAAATTTGAAACGTTCAACATTTGAAATGTGAATATTATTGTTGTATTTGTATACCGCTGTTTCATCGTCGTTGAGCTTCTCTTGAGTAGTTGTGTTTGACTGGAGCTGCAGAGGATACATAACTCCTCTCAGCTTCTCTGATCCAATTGTGACAGTAACAAAATAACCACTCTCAATTACTCCATCCAACACTCTAGTCACTGGAGCTGCACAAGAAGAAAGACACAAATATTGAACTTTAAGAGCAGAAAAAGATAACAACATATGGCAAAGAAGAAATTTGGATTTTGCGGAAATGAAAAAGAGAGAAACTATTATGTCAGTTAGACTATGTAAAGTAATCTATCTGCAACTCATGTGTCTAACCCTGTATAACAAAAGAAGGAATAAAAGCATCTATTTTTCAGCTCTGCTCACCAGACACCAGAGACGTGTTTATCAAGTCACTGGATTTTTCTGTATGAGTCGTTGTCTCAGCCCAAAGAGAGAGTTGTTCCGATTCAGAATCAGAATAGTAGTCCTCATATTTTTCTGAGAAGCCATTTGAGTATACCTCATATTTTTCTGAGCAGCCATTTGAGTAGTAGTACTCATATTTTCTGAGCAGCCATTTGAGGTGTAATCCTCATCTTGTTTTGAGAAGCCATTTGAGTAGTCCTCATCTTTATCTGAGCAGCCATTTGAGTTGTCCTCGTATTTTTCTGAGAAGCTATTTGAGTAGTCCTCATATCTTTCTGAGCCATTTGAGTAGCCTTCTTTTTCCTCAGATTCTTCCATTAGAGCATCAGCTTCAATGTTCAGCTTGGGATGACATTTTTGCAGCGGCACAACATCAATGACGACCTGATTTATATTGATCTTAGATATGCAAATTAATAAAACCATAGATTATCAATGAACGTTTTAGAAATCTACATAACAAAAGCTGGAGATTATAGTGATTATATAGTTGTATACCTCTTATTTCTGTTGTTTATTGGCATTGTCCCACTGAATGCTTTTTGTTTTGAAATTTTTTTGAGGATTGGCTTTATCAGTCAAAGTATTGGGGAAAACATCATAACTCTGTCTCTCTGGATCCTGAGTATCTCTCTTCTTTGTAGATTCATACAAAACTCCTTCCAGCTTCCATGATCCCATTGTGAAAATAACAAAATAACCAGCTTCATTTTTTCCATAGACGAATCCAATCACTGTAAAAGAGAGGTTCATTTTCGTAAGTCAAAAGCTTTGAAAAAATAGATGATCTAGCAAGTAAGTGAAAATGTGAATACATGGAGAAAACAGGCCACGAGCTTTGAAGAAGTAGATGATCTCGTAACTGTGAAGTAGCAAGTAGTAGAGTACATTTGCATGTGTTTGATAAAGATCGGGTTTCGTTGTGATTTGGGGAAGTTAAACCTATCAAATACATCATTCTATTTTTTGTTCTCTAACTATCTGCAAAAACAAAAACAAAAATTATGCAAAAAAATGATCTTTCAGAACTTTCTAACTCTAATGACGATGATTCACATATATGGAACTCTTCACGGTTCCATGATCTATGAATAGTTCAAGGGCTTGATCTGGCAAGGTTGACACCTAAAATCGCACAAAAAAAAAAGAAACATATGTTTGCCAATTGCAGAGCTTAGAATATACTTCCAAGGCCTAAAGGCCGTTACTACAACCTTTTAGGAAATGAAAACATAATATACAGCAAACAAAAAGATGACTTACAGTTTCAGGTCTAACAAGGACCAGAACACCATTCTCCTTGAGCAGTTTCTGTATAAATTCAAAGCGTCCACCTGCTCCTTGTTAATGAGAAAAAAAAAACATTCAACATCTCTAGTGGCTGATGTAGCATCCATAACTATAAACCCTATATACATTGCGTAGCCTTAATCAGTATAACAGCTTAAATGGTTTTGAAGTTGTATGTTTGACAGGAAAGACTTACCAGTGTACCCACCATTACGTTACAAAACCCGATACCATTATCAATATTCTCTGCTTCAACATGTCATGCTTTTGCCGGTGCTTCACCTACTTGCCTACACAACAGTCAGGGTTTTAAATTTGATTAACGTGTCAGTATGCAAAAAAATAAACAGAGGAGATTCACTGAGCGGTACCTAGAAGTTAGCAACCCATAAGGGCCCGATTGTTGAAGCTGTGTAGGACAATCGTTGCCGGAATTCACTATAGAGAGGCGTCTGCAGTTAAGAACGTATGTAATCATATAACATATCTGAAAGTTGGAGAGATGCCTGAAATTACCTAGATTGTATTGGTTTAGAGTGGGGATGGACGATTACAGAGGGATAATATGGTCGTGGATTCTGAACCCATAGAAAACTCAAAACCGAATAACATTGAAAAGCTGAGTAGGGAATTTTTGGTCTCGATCTCATCGACGAAACGAAGAGAGAGGGGAAGAAGAGGACGCAGGTTAGATAGGGTTTTTTCTTAATTACATTAACAACAAACAAAAAATGAACTAAAGCGTCAGAAAAAAATATATATATATATATATATATATATATTTTGGACAGGTGACGCGCCCAGAGGTGTTGACGTGTCACTCAGAGGGAGAATAGCATCTCTCTTTCATATATATCATTCACTTTAAAAAAATCATAGATTGCAGGTTAACTAAATGAGAAAGATTTGCGAAATACATTTTGGAATAATTATCAAAGTAATTTACTTCAATTGTCACTCAATTATTTACTTTCGAAAATGAATTTTGAAATCACGGAGGGTAGTTTTATATTAAAAAGATATCACATTAATTATGTTTTGCTATGTTTCAATTATTCGGAAAGGAATTGTCCACGAAAATTTAGAGGGGTATATTGGAGTGAGTATTTGGTGAGAATTGAGTTTTAATGAATTCTGAGAGGATTTGATTAAATTTTTGTGAATTAGGAATTTTGTTATTAAATTCTCTGAAATCTCAGCTAAAACCATGAGAATTGAGTCTTTGTATTTTTAACTAAGAATTCCTCTCAAATCTCAGCTGAAACTTTTAAATGAAATCCTAATAACGTTTTCAATAACAGTGGATTTGATTGTATATTTTAAAATCATTAATCCAATAACAGTGGAATTTAAAAGATATTTTGAAATTCATGTTTCAATAACACATAATTTGCCATTAAAACTCAATTCTCACCAAATACTCACTCTAATATACCCCTATTAATTACATATAAAACTCTTAAAACATAGCAAGATCCGCGTCCCAACCCTTGAATTATCCTATTAATTACAGGATCGGTGGGTTTAGAATCGATAATATTTAAACTTGGAGAGAATCCCTTATATATCGCATAATTAAATTTTTAGAAAGTAATTTTAACTGAAATTATTCAATCATTCAAAAACCAGATTTAAAAGATTCAGAAAATCTAAGCAATAAATATTACGTAAAATATTATAATGCAGATTTTTCTAAATTCAAATTCAAATTAGTGACTAAATCAAATATAATCTACGCATTAAATATTCAATATTCTGTTTTAGAATTACTGTTCATGTTTTTAATTATTAAACATATTTTGGAAAGTAATTTTAATTGAAATTATTGAATCATTAAAAAATCATATTCAAAAGATTCATAATATCTAAATTAATAAATATTACCTAAAATATTATAATGCAGATTTTCTAAATTCAAATCAAATTAGTGACTACATCAAATACAATCTACGCATTAAATATTCAATATTCTGTTTTAGAATTACTGCTCATGTTTTTAATTATTAAACATATAAATTATAACATTGAAATTTTGGTAGTAAGATAAGAAGAATATTCTTCTCTAAAATTTCCTACATCCACACTTCTCTATAAAAAGAAGAGAATAACTTTTATCAGAAATTTGTTTGCAAAATAACTTTGTGCATTAGGATGAAGAAAATTTTTGGATTTACAAAAACTTATTTTGATTATTAAAAATAGCATGTGGTAAGTAATAATAGCAAGATATATTGAAATATCGGGTTATCTTGAAAAAAAAATATGTTGTGAAAGACGGATATATGAAAATAAGAAGAACAAAGAAAGAGATTTAATGACAAGAAATATCATGAATTAAGTAAACCCTATATGCATATATCTTTAAAATTATATTCATATTAAAAATCATAAATTGCAGATTAAATAAATGAGAAAGATATGTTCGATTTTATTTTAATAAAAAAATTTGAGGTTGAGATAAGAGAAAATTGTAGAAGAAAGTTGATTTCTCTTACATAAAAAAAAAAGATGAACAGTTTATGTTGATTCTCAAAACCAACTGAGAATTGTGGTAATTGGGCTACTAATGGATTGTTTTAAATCTATTTGTAGCCCAATAATATTTGTAAATGATATTAACCACACTAAATCTATTTATTTGTTTTAATTTTAATTATCAAATTTATATTTACTAACCGACCCATAAATGATTTTACTAATACTTATTATTTTTTTAAAACTTATAGATTCAAAACATGTGAAAAGGGCCAAAATCAACATGAACTATTTTCACGATGTTTTTTTATATACCAACTAAGATATGGTGTGTTTTTCAAATTAAACTTACAAAATTTTCAAAAAATCAACATGAACTTTCATATGAGTGCTGAAATCAACTTTGACCGAAACAGTGTTAGTCAAACTGCTGAATTAGATGCCACATGGCATATTTCTTCTGAGTCAATATTTATGTTGAAAAAGGCACTGATAGTATCAGATCCCGAACCGAGGATCCAGAAAGAAGAGGAGAAGACACATGGCCACCACCTATCCAATCCAAACCAGTTCAGGAGAAATATTAAACGAGGACCCGTAGCAAAAGCAACGCTCGAAGAAGGAAGCCTCCTAGACCGAGGAGCAAGGAATGGGTCACACGAAAAAAAAAAGCCCAAAGAAGCCCAAAAAAATTCAAACATCGGAGCATTACAACATTGAATGTGAGGATCGAAACCGACACATTAATAGAAAATCATGGAGAAATTAAGAGCATTTAGATCTTAGTATCAATGTATAAATCAAAATCGAGACCCCATAGCTTGAAAAAGGGAGAAGATTTTTTGGGAAAATAAATCATACACATTTTACTGTAAAAAAAAAAAACTAAAAAAAAAAATTTAATTTTCGTGTTTATACTTTGAGTGTTGGATACAGTATCCACAGACACCATGAAAATAATTCATGTTGATTTTGACCATTTTCCCTTCAAAACATACAAAACACAACTAAAAGCAAATTCTAAATATACTTCCTTTAAAAATGAGCAAAACCAAATACATAAGTAAATGTCACAAATTACAATTCTTATTTTAACACTTTTAACCACAATTCTTCTCTAAAAAATAGAAAAAATCACAATGCAGTGTACACCGCGGGTCAGCTACGAGAAATCATGGATCAAAAATAGGAATCATGTTTCTAAACTGTATTTTGATTCAAAAATAGAATAAATTCAAGAACTTGATTTAGGATAATCCTCGAGTTAGTTTCATTAACTAAATAATATATTTTTGATTTAACAGTAGTTTTTTTCAACAAAGATCAATATAAAAAGTAAAAAAAAGAATTTGGTGTGTAGTTATTTTATAAAATTAAAATGGTTACGTTAAAATGGATCATTTAAAATGGTTACGTTAATATGAGTAATAGACAACTATATTGCAACATCTATATTATTTGTATAGTTTATCTAAATTTATTTTTATGCGCATTAAATTGTATAAAATAACAAAATCAAAACAAATAATAACTATCAACAAAATTATCAATTTAAAATTTAAAGTTAAAAATTGGTTAGGTATTACAGTGTTTTCTCTTAGCAGTTTTCTCATAAATATCTTTATAATTCAGATGTTTCAAAACATTTTTTAACAAGACTCCAAAAATAAAAATAAAATTTTATTTTAAATATTTTTACCAAGATAAACAAAATAAAAACTTTCATTGTAAGCTAAAACAATTATCTTTTTATAAAAACTTTGAATTATGTGTGAAATTATAATAAAGTATTTAAATTTATCTTATAGTAGTGTGTTTTGTTTGTTATTTCAATTTCGAAAATCTGCGAATTAATCCGCCAAACCGGTGGTTATAATACAAGATGGATTAGAGTTATTTGTTTAAAACTCACGATTTTGGCGGATCAACTAAGTTCAACCCACCGTGAGACGGATTAACCCGCTTTTACATTCCTATATATATATGATTAATATTTTGCAAACTTCAAATTATATCCACTCACGATATACAAAAGTGAGAAATGCAACCCGTTCGGTAATAAGCTAAAAATAAATTCACCCGTTCGGGACCGAACGGGTATTTCCCTTTAAAACATAACTCATTACGTAGGATGTCGCTTTTCATTTTTTGAATTTAGTCCAGATTTTATTACGGCTAGTCAAAAGTCATAAAAAAGTAAGAGGAAACATTGTATTTTTTTAGTGTTCAAGAGCACTCCGGATAGAGAGTGGTGAACCTTGGGTTGAGTTGTTGTGCCCTCTGGAGATGAAGTCATGGACTATCACTGTTAGTTAACATTAAGAGGGTTATCAATGTTAATTAACACTAAGAGAGCTATCAATGTTTATTAACACTAAGAGGGCTATCAATGTTAAGTTTCCAACATCAATATATTGTGTACACTAAGAGGAAACATTGTATTTTTTATTACAGTTAGGCAAAAGTCATAACCAAGTAAGAGGAAACATTGTACTTTTTTTAGTGTTCAAGAGCACTCCGGGTAGAGAGTGGTGAATCTTGGGTTGAGTTGTTGTGCCCTTTGGATATGAAGTCATGGACTATCAATGTTAGTTAACACTAAGAGTGCTATCAATGTTAGTTAACACAAAGAGAGCTATCAATGTTAATTAACACTAAGAGGGCAATCAATGTTAAGTTTCCAACGTCATTATATCGTGTACACTAAGAACTTTCATGAACTGGAGATATTTTTTTGTTTATATTGTTTGAAATATTAATTTAATAATTTGATCTTGAAGAAAAAAGAAATTCGAAGCAATTCTAACATAACAAAGAAAATTTGACATTAACCGTTTTAGTAACAAGCAATCAATTATTTTGATGAATGAACAAAAGATGAATGCAGTGACGACAATGGATGCAACAGATGTAGGAAACAAAATAAATAAACAAAAGAGATTAATCACGAAACAGACCTTCAACACAAATGTATGTAACAAAAATAAGAATAAAAATGGATGTCAAAACTAATGAATTGCTCGGATGATGAATGGAGAGACACACACAAATGCAAAGTAAACAAGCTAGGTAGGCTAGATAAATGATTCACGAACTAAATGAAACAACTAACTAATTTTTTTTTCTTTTTTAATATACTTGACTTACAGTGATGAAACAAAAACAGAGATGAAACTGTTATGTTTATAATTGAGTTTAGTTTAACAATTATACAAATAATTGTGTATGTTAAGTCAAAGTGTGTGTGTGTTAGAGTTGTGTCTTTTAAGTAAAAGTATTTATGTTTATTAAGTAAAAGGGGTATCAAAGTCTATTTAATTTGTTTTTGTATTGTTGAAAAACATGTCGTTGGTTTTCACTATGAATGTTTATGGCTCTGTTTCCAAGTTTTTTTTTATTAATTTGACTCTAATTTCTTTAATCATAATTTTTTGTTATTTCAATTTCAAATATATATATATAGATTAATCCGCCAAACCCGTTGTTATAATGCAGAGCGGATTAGAGTTATCAGTTTAGAATTACAATTTGGCGGATTAATCCACTAAAAACCGTAACTAAATCTAACCCGCCGTGAGACGGATTAACCCACTTTGAAACCTCTACATATATACGATTAATATTTTGTAAACATTAATTCCATTTAAAATTTTAATCACCTTATAACAATATATAAAAGTAAAAACATCACCCTCCCCGAATGGGTATTCTCTTCTACTTTTCTTTTATTTGTTTTTAGTTTGATTTTCACAATCTGTCTAAAATCTCGAGTAGTCAACTTTGAGATCTTCTAGTCATATTTCAAGAAGGATCAGAATTATGAAAAAAAAAAAAAATTATACGACAAGCCTATGAATTGGAGTAATACTTTGAGCATGCGTATGAATTGGCCTAAGGCGAAGCTTTCTACTTTACAGATCAGATTGATAGAAAAAAGGAAGCTTTGATGTGATGTTCTCAGAGCTTTCTTATAGAAAAGTTATCAAGCGGCATTTGTGAAGATTGACTGGAGAGAGAGCTGTAGAAGGAGGATCAGGTGGTGGCTCGTCAAGTCCGACGGCGGTGCTAGCTGTAGATTGTCGGCGGCATCAATCGTTCATTGTCCCCGTTTACACACGTGTTGAATTTTAACTCTTCCCTAGTTGTAGGGGTTATATTGAAGTGAATATTTAGCGAGATTTGAGTTTTAATGAGTTTTGAAATGATTTGATTAAATTTTGGTGAATTAGGAATTTTGTTATTAAATTCTCTGAAATTCGACAGCTAAAACCATAAGAATTTGGTCGTTATATTTTTAATTAAAAAATCCTCTCAAATCTTAGCTGAATCAAATCCTAATAACGTTTTCAATAATAGTGGGTTTGATTGTATATTTTAAAATGATTAATCCAATAACACTGGATTTTAAAAGATATTTTAAAATTCATGTTTTAATAACATATTATTTGTCAATTTAATTCAAATTTCTCCAAATACTCAGTACAATACATCCTCCGTAAGGTTAATTGGGCTTAACTTTCTTACTAAAGTTGTATTCGGGGCGGGCTTCCAAAAACTAGGTCTAGGCAAAAGTAAATAAACCTGAATATCCGACCCGAACCGACCCAAAAATACATGAACCAAATCCAAACCGAAAATTAGAAATATCCAAACGGATCCTAAATTTCTACATCCGAAAAACCAAATTCGAACTCGAACCGAATGGAGAATCGAATGGGTACCCAAAATACTCAAAATATAATTATATATATACAAAAATTAATTATATTTAGATTTGATATAGCATAATTATCTAAAATTATATATATAAACCCAACTACCCGTACCTGAACAGAATCTGGATAGAAGCGAACCGAACCTGACCCCAAAAATAAAAAAAATACCCAAAAAATACCTCTAACCATAAATCCGAAAATTCGAAGATCCGAAAACCTGACCCTAATCCGAATGAGTATCCGAACGCCCACGCCTACAAAAACCATATGTATACCTTATTCGGTCTTATTAATAAAAATGGTTGACAAAAATAAAAAAAAAATAAAAATATATCTCCTCGGTCTCTCTCTCCCTCCATTTCTCAAAGTCACATCACATTGATTCTTATAGAAGTTGCCTTCGTCACTCTCGTCTCCAAAGAAGTAGAAAAAAAAAAATCTCGATTCAAACACTTAGATGTTAAAATGTCGTTGAGTCAACATGTCTTCACTTACTTCTTCGTCTCTCTTATCTTCTCCAGCTTCGCATCCTCTCAAACCCTACCCAAAGAAGAAGGTATGTATATGTATACTGATATACACATATATAAAGTTATGTGGATGCACGTATATGTCCGAAGTGGTGTAATGATTTTGTTCTCGGTAATTTGAATTTCGCAGTTGAGGCTTTAAAAGCCATAGCGAACGATTTGAAGAACAGTAGTTGGAACTTCTCTGTGGATCCTTGCAACGAATCATCTCAAGGCGGATGGAGGAACGTTAACGCCACTAAGGGATCCGAAGACGCCGTTACTTGTGACTGTTCCTCCGTCGTTTGCCACGTCATCAGCATGTGCGTTCGTCACTTCTTCCCTTTTTCTTACATCATCTTGTCTTTTTTTCTTTATAAACTTAATTCAGTCTATCATAAATACTCGTCGTACTTAGTAGCATGCAGGGAAATTAATATATTATTGGTGAATGATGAAATTTATTAGACATGTTCGAAAGCGTAGGTTCGGTCTCATTTTCCAAAGCCTATCACCTAACTATTCAGTTATTTTTGTAAAGTAGCTCTAGCTGGACCGGTTAGGGTTGTGGCTTGGTTTGGTTTTCCCGGTTGAATCTATTTGGTTTCTCATCGGTTATGTGGTTTTTTGTAACTTAGCTAAACCAAACTTTTTGATAGTTGGGCCCTTATTGGGTTGTAATTTAATTTTATGCACCATATAAATTATATGAATAAAAAAACAATTAACAGCAAAAAGAAAAAGAAAAAAGTAGCTCAAGCTGGTCGTGTTGATCTTTTTGACAACGGTTTTTATGCTACTGGACTAACATAACGAACCTATGTTTTTGTAACAGAGTTATCAAGAAACAAAACCTTCAAGGATCTCTTCCTAATATAACAGGATTGCCTTTTCTGCAAGAGATGTAAACGGATTCCCTCATCAATTACATTATTATATCACCATTAGCTTTTTTTTTTTTGTTAACTAACTAACTTGTCACATTTTAACTAACTTGTCACATTTTTCTTTCTCTGAAGTGATCTAAGCAGAAACTATCTCAACGGTTCGCTTCCTTCCGAATGGGCAGCCTTACCGCTTGTGAACATGTAAGTATATACCTATTTATTTCTCTTCTCATTACAACAAAACAGCTTCTAAGTTCTAACTCCGTTAGCGTTTTTGGTTAACGTCGGTTATAAACCTAATTAGAATCAGACCCGCACGTATGTGCGAGATTATATTTTTGAAAAAATATTATTTGATTTTTAATTCAAGATATAATTTAGCTGTAAATGTTAAGTGATGTTACATATATATTTTCTAAACTAATCAAAACATTTTTTATAATTTGATTAGGAGCGTTAAATCGGATTTGAATTCTAGTTTTGGATTTTTTCACTATATAACATATGTACATCTATTTTGGAATGAACAACTATCTTGGTCAAAATCTATAAAAAAATATTTCATCCTATAACAGTTTCTTTTAAATAAATATCCGCTCGACAATTTTAACAAACAAATTACCAGTTCGACAATATTAATTATGAAAAATTGGTTATGGGATTTAGATGGTATTTCCATTTGAATATTTTATTATTATAAAATTAATAGAAATTATCCAAAAAGTTTATTAGTCTCAAAAAAAATTAAATGTTTTTAAAGTTAACCAAAATTCCTAAAATGTCCATCTCAATGAGGATCATTACCCGTTTTGTACTACTCTTACCAAAATTAGTGATAATTTGAGAGTTAAAAATACCTACCCAAAAATTTTCTAATCATGCACCGTTATCCAAAATTCTTATTCTGTTATTTCTTGAAAAAATCATCTCGGCCAAATTCTATAAAACAAACCGCTTCGGTCAGCATCTATAAAAAAAACTTTCATCCCATAACCGTTTCTTTTAAAATAATTATCCAGTCGACAATTTTATCAAAAAATATTACCCATTCGACAATATTAATTATAAAAAATCATGTATGGGGTTTATATGGGGTACATATATTTCCATTTGAATATTTAAGTTTTATAAAATTAATGGAAATTATCCAAAAAAGTTAATTATTCTAAAAATTTCTCTAAATATTTTCAAAAATTATCCGAAATTCCTAAAATGTCCGTCTCGATATGGATCCTTAGCCGTCTTGTAGTCAACTTTTACAATAATTTGAGAGTTGATTATAACTACCCAAAAACATTTCAATCCCGTACCATTATCCAATATTCTTTTCCCGTTGTTTATCGTAAAAATTGTTTCGGTCTGAATACATAAAAAAATCGTCCATCCCATAACCATTTCTTTTTAAAGAATTACCCGTTCGACAATCTTAACAAAAAAAATTACCCCTTCGGTAATATTAATTATAAGAAGTTGGGTATGAGGTTTAGATGGGATGAATGTATTTTCCTTTAAATATTTAAGTTTTATAAAATTAATGAAAATTATACGAAAAATATTATTCTCAAAAATTCTCTAAATGTTTTGAAAAGTTAGCCAAAATTCCTAAAATGCTCGTCTCTATGTAGATCTTTATCCGTCTCATAGTCAACTCTTATCAAATCAGTGATAGTTTGACAGTTGAATATACCTACCCAAATTTTTTTTAATCTCGTACTGTTATCCAAAAATTTTTCCCGCTATTTATCAAAAAAATTGCCTCTGCCAGAATCTATAAAAATGTCTCGGTCAGAATCTATAAAAAATCTTCTATCACATAACCGTTTCTTTAAAACCAATTACCCGCTCAAAAATTTTACCAAAAAAAATTACCCGTTTGGCAATATTAATTATAAATTGGGTATGGGATTTAGATGAGATACATATATTTCTATCTCAATATTTAATTTTTATAATAATTAATGGAAATTATCCAAAATAAATTTATTATTTTTGAAAATTTTCTAAATTTTTTCGAAAGTTACCCAAAATTCTTAAAATGTCCGTCTCGATGTGGATCCTTACTCGTCATGTAGTCAACTCTTACAAAAATTAGTAATAATTTGAGAGTTGAATATACCTACCCAAAGAGTTTACAACCTCGCACTGTTATCAAAAATTCTACTCCCATTATTTATTAAAATCATTCAAGTAATATTTTTTGTTACCCCAATTATCCGTTCTCATCCCAATTTAATGTGATTTTTCATGGGCGATTTATGTTTTTTTTTTTTTTGGTCAAAAAAGCATATATGTTTATTTGCCAAACTTATGACATGGTTCAAAAATTTTACATTCTCAAACTCAAAAAAACTTTTGATTTCATGGAACTCGGTTAGATCTTTTTTCTTTAAATTTAGAACATCTTAACTTTTTATGCAGTTAAAATATAATCCTTGATATATTAAACTTTTTATAAAGATTAACTATGAAGTTTCAATATATTCGTAATATCTTAAATTTTTTAGAAAGTTAAAATATTCTTAATATTTTAAACTTTCAATATTTAAATATTCAATTTATAAAAAGTTAAATTTATATAAAGGTGTAAATTATTATATATGGTATGATTAAACAATTTAACTAAAGAACCAAATTAACCAAATAAAAAATTTAAAATTTGGATGCTTATCAAGTCAATATTCTTGATTATTCAGACATAGATTCATTTTGGCCATATATATAATATGTATTGAATCGCATCCAAAATAATTTTATCGATGTGGGACGCTCAAAAGCACAGTTAGTTTTCTTCATCGATTAAATAATTTATGTTTAAAAAAAATTCAAATCATCATTTTTTATGAATATCTCGTTAAAACTTATATAATAAATCATATATTTTTAACTAAATCAATATCTTCATCAATTTGGTAGTAGAAAAAGTCATAAACCCCTTATATCTTTAAAAGTTGGATGCTTGATAAGTCAAATTTATTGCTCATTCGGATTTAGAATCATTTTGATCATTTTTATAATATGACTCAGAACTATTGCTTAAATTTTTTAACCGATGTGCGATGTTGAACACAAACTTTTTTTTGAGTAATATATCTTCGTTTTTAAAAATTTGATTCTCAACATATGCAGAAAAACTTATATTTTTATTAGCTATATATATTATATGATAATTCAAAATAATTTAACAATAATATAAAAAAAGATGATAGAAGAATGATAATTTAAAATCTTAACAAAATCTTTCAATGTAATAACTTAAAATAAGTAATACAATATAATTAGATATCAAATCTTATTTCTCGATTTTGATTGGTTATCAATTTTTAAAATATTAATTTTAATTTCGTCTATAATTAATAAGAGAAAAAGTGATTTTTTCTGAAACTAATACTGATTTTTAATATATTTTATAATTTTTAATTTAATTTTATTAATTTTATGATTACTGTTATGTCCTTATGAATTTATTTAAAAACACTAAAGATTATTGACAATGTTTTATTAGTAGGCCGAAAATATTACTTCGTTTAAACAACCGGCGTGTATTGTTTAGCGACAAAACAATAACGGGCACTTTTACTAAAATGATTGCATCACTTTTATAACCAATGCTGTATGAAAATATTTTATTAATTTTGGTTTTAACTATTTACATTAATTATTTATAAAATAAAAATAATATAATAACATAATAAACATAAACTAGAAAAATAAACCCACATAAAATTCCATTAACCAAACATAAATTTATTCGTGAACATACAACATCCTAATTACAATTCCCATGCAAGGAAATCTTTTCTACAATTTTCATCATTTCCTATATATCATGCGTACGTACTCTTCAAAAATCGATATGCAGCCTTTGTAAAACTTTCGGGCTGAAAATTAACTATAATTTTGCTTTCTTAACTTTGATATTCATAGTCGAACCCTGCTGCGTCCTTATGTCAGAAAACAATGAGTATGAAAGTTTTCTTCTTGAGTTTTATTGGTAGGATCGATCATGTATTTATACAAAGGAAGCAATAGCTCAAGTTAAACCTAACTTCCTAAAGAAGAATGTACATAATGCATTATAGATACAAGCAAATATACGAAATAGAAAATGTCGAGATACGAATCTGTATCGTATCTCAATACCTTGTTTAATTCAATTTATTCAATCAGAAACACAACAAAATCCTCCATCGATTATTCATATACACTTTATATATATGTATATACATTGATTGAATCTGTTGGATGATGAAAATGCAGCTCTTTACTCGGAAATCAGATTACTGGTCCAATTCCAAAGGAGTATGGAAGTTTCACAAACCTTAGCAGTCTGTGAGTATCTCTCGCTCTTATACAAACAATTTTCTAGATCATTCAACTCTTATCGGTTTGTTTTTGTTTTTCAGTGTCTTGGAATACAACCAGATTTCAGGGGAACTACCTCCAGAGTTAGGGAATCTAAAAAACATTCAAAGACTGTAAGAACATTTGTCCTAAGCTCTCTCAAAATGTTCCTTTCGTCTCATCTCTTAGTAAATAGTTATTGGTATTTTGAGACTTTGCTTTTCTCTTTGTAGGTTGGTTAGCTCCAACTATTTGACGGGAGAAATCCCAAGCACACTTGCAAACCTTACTACATTAACTGATATGTAAGTATGCCTTTGATTTTATTAAATCTTGAAACATATGTTTTGGGAAGATTCTAACTGTTTTTTTTTTGTTTTCTCTTGATTTATAATAGTCGTATAAGCGACAACCAATTCAATGGCACTATACCAAATTTCATCCAGAATTGGAAAGCACTTCAGAAACTGTAAGCAGATTTTTTTTTTTTCTTTTTCTTTTTTTAATATTGGTATTGGTTAAAGTGTTAAAATGTTTGTTTTTCATCAATCAGGTTTATTCAAGGCAGTGGATTAGTTGGACCTATTCCCAATGGCATTAGTTCTCTGAAAAACTTAACAGATCTGTAAGTACATTAACCTTTTTCCTTATTTTCACCTTTCGTGGGCGTTCAATTATATATATCTTACTCGTTTTAAAATTTGTAGGAGAATCAGTGACTTGAGCGGACCTGAATCTCCATTTCCGCAGCTACAAGACATGACACTGAAGACATTGTGAGTTTGAGCCTAAGACTAAAGGAAATTTGGTCATGGTTTCTTTAGCTAACCCTCCACTTCTACTCACTGTTCGTTGCAGGATTCTTAGGAAATGTAACCTTAAAGGAGATTTACCTGAATATCTTGGAGAGATGGTGACCTTAAAGAATCTGTTAGTAATCTCTTTGTTTCTTAACGCATAAAATCGATTTATCTAAGATAATAAAAAGGAATATAAGCTGACATTGTGAGACTCTTTTTGCAGTGATCTTAGCTTTAACAAACTGAGTGGACCAATCCCGAACACATATATCCATCTTTCAAATGTGGATTACATGTATGATGATGCTCTTCTCTTCTTTCCTCTGTTCCACTAAAAGCTTTTTATAGAGTAATGTTTAACTGTTTTCCAATCTTGCAGATTTCTTACAAGTAACATGTTAACCGGGGAAGTACCAACATGGATGATAGAAAAAGGTGACAACATGTGAGTTTTCTTCACCAATATATATATTACACGACACAATTTTTTTTAGTGAGAGCAGCAAAATAACGTTTTAGTTGGTTGTTGTATCTTTTACTGCAGTGATATTACTTACAATAACTTCTCCAAAGATCCAAAAACCGCAAGATGTCAGGAGATCGGTGTGTAAGAAGATCAATAAAGTTACCATTTTCTCATGCCTTGAAATTCTCTATAAACTTTACGGTTTCTTGGTTTTGTTTGCAGGAATATGTTTTCAAGCACAAGCCCTTTCGTGGCAAGTAACTCGTAAGTCTGTTTTTTTTTTTGTTTCTCATAATTTGGATATATATATATATATATATATATAGATATAGCAGTCAGTAGAATATTGATTGATATTACGTTCTGTTTTGCCACAGCTCAAGTGATTCGTGTCCCAATAACCTTATCTGTCCTAGAAGTAAGTCTCTGAAACTATATATAAATTACAAAACTATACAGTATATGAGCATCTGATTTATCTTCGGTAATTAATCATTTTGGTCTCAGCTTTCTATGGCCTTCATATAAACTGTGGTGGTCCTGAAATAACAATCAATGGGATTAAGTATGACGCTGACATAGAGAATCAACCAACTTTCTCTGAGAGTAGTAGAAACGGTTGGGTTTCAAGCAATACTGGGAACTTCATGGATACCGATGCAAAAACCGTATGGCGGAATTCATCAGAACTAAAGATAACAGATTCTAGGTTATATATGCGAGCGCGTCTCTCGGCCATCTCCCTGACTTATTACGCGTTTTGTCTTGGAGAAGGAAACTATACAGTGAATCTTCATTTTGCTGAAATTGTGTTCAACGACAACAGGTCGTACAGCAGTTTAGGAAGACGGTTCTTTGACATATACATTCAGGTATTTTCATTAAACTTGTTTTACAAATGTTAGAAAGATTTGTAAAGCTGAATCAGTTGGCTGGTGCAGGGTAAACTTGAGATTAAGGATTTCAATATTGTTGATGAGGCAAAAGGTGCCTTAAGAGCCGTGGTTAAGAGATTCCCAGTCATGATTACAAATAGGAAACTAGAAATAAGATTGGAATGGGCTGGGAAAGGAACTCAAGGCCTGCCTGAAAGAGGTGTATATGGTCCTCTCATATCCGCTGTATCCGTAGATCCAAGTAAACTTTGCTAAACCCTAAACTATTTCAGAGAGATTTCGCCTGTGTGTGAGGTTATTTTTTTGTCTCTTGCTGCAGATTTTACTCCACCAAAGCAACCTGGTGGTGGAAGCTCTGTATCTGTTGGTATAATTGTCGGTAGTGTAGTCGCTTCAATTGTGTTTCTTGTGCTTGTCATCGTTGGTATATTATGGTGGAGAGGCTGCTTAAGACCCAAGAGTCAGATGGAAAAAGGTATTTACTTGCTTAAACAGCTTTTTAAACATTTTGACTTCTTCATGTCTCTTCGTTTCTTCCTAACTTAACTGTGTTTCTTCACTTCAGATTTCAACAACTTAGATTTCCAGATCAATTCATTCTCCTTGAGGCAAATCAAAGTTGCCACGGATAACTTTGATCCTTCAAACAAGATCGGAGAAGGTGGTTTCGGTCCTGTACACAAGGTTAATTAGCATCATATTGCAAAATGACACTGTTATGAGAAAGATGACATTTTAAGGTTTGTTCATTGGATGAATACAGGGAGTGTTGCCTGATGGAACTGCAATCGCGGTGAAGCAGCTATCATCGAAATCAAATCAAGGGAATCGAGAGTTTTTGAACGAAGTTGCAATGATATCGGCTCTGCAGCATCCACATTTGGTTAAACTATATGGATGTTGCGTCGAAGGTGATGAGCTCTTGCTAGTCTACGAGTACCTAGAAAACAACAGTCTCGCTAGAGCACTTTACGGTTAGTCATCCCTTACAAAAAACCTCACATTGGCTTAAAATCTTATACATCCAATTCCAAAAATTTTATAGAATGTTTCTTTAAATTTTAAAGGTCCTCTAGAGACTCAGATACGACTAAACTGGCCAACGAGGCAGATGATTTGCATGGGGATAGCAAGAGGACTAGCATATCTCCACGAGGAATCAAGACTCAAGATCGTACACAGAGATATCAAAACCACTAATGTCTTGCTGGACAAGGAACTAAACCCTAAGATTTCAGATTTCGGTCTTGCTAAGCTTGATGAAGAAGAAAACACACACATGAGCACACGAGTCGCCGGAACATAGTGAGTTAATCAAGCAATCACCTCTGTGAGATTATGATAAGTTATAATTTAAACACACAACTTTTGTTTGCAGCGGATATATGGCTCCAGAATACGCAATGAGAGGGCATTTGACAGATAAAGCCGACGTCTACAGTTTTGGCATTGTGGCTCTTGAAATCGTTCACGGAAAGAGCAACATGAGCTCGCTATCCAAAACCGATAACTTCTACCTTCTTGACTGGGTACGTAAATCATCATTTCACCTTCTAAAACCTTGAAACCCTAATTCATGGATTTGAATCTCAACTTCTTGCACAGGTACACAATCTAAGGGAGCAAAACAGACTTCTGGAAGTAGTAGATCCAAGGCTAGGAACAGACTACAACATGCAAGAAGCTATGAGGATGATTCATATTGGGATCCTCTGCGCCAGTTCAGCTCCGACAGATAGACCATTGATGTCGACGGTGGTGAGTATGCTCGAAGGTGATTCCACAGTGGATGTTGATGAGCTTCTACAAGCTTCGTTTAACAAAGGAAGCGACACGGACGAAGAGAATGTGAGGGCGATGGAGAAGCATTACGAGACGATAGGTGAGATAACGGATATGACCACCCAAGGAACTTACACGTCAGCTTCTACGTCAACCGCCAACGCCACCAATCTTTACCCTGTTGATTATACTTATTAGATAATGCACAAGAGACTGATTATGGTTTAATGTTATTCGCAAAAAAAAACAAGTTGTGGAATTAGTAATTATGACTTCTTGTTTTTGCTTTTTTGTAATGTTTCTTCAATTATAGTTAGTTTATTTAAAAGACAATTAGAAGATTACGTTTCTTGCAACGAAACTATTGTTTTCTGTTAATATTTTTTTATTTTTTTTACATCTTTTTATTCATTTCACGTATGATTTGGCTTTTACTTTCTTTTTCTTTAAATACCATCAACCTTGTGCTTAAAATATTATAGACGAAATTAAAATTAAACTTTGCACGGATTATTTATTGGGACCAGAGGTCTCAAACAGGCCAGCCCGCGACGGACAATATTTTTTTAGACCGCGACGGGCCGGTTCTCTAAACTTACGGGCCAAAAGGTTATATCCAAGCTCGTTTTGATAAGCCAAACGTGTTAACGAGACGGCCTCGCGGACTTAATTTTTCATATTTTAAAAATTGTTAAAAGTTAAATTTATTTAAAAAATTAAGATTCATAATTTTGAAATTTAAAATAACTTTAAATATTACTTTTTCTTGTAAATATTATTTTAATATTTGTATTTAAATTTTTATCACATATTATATTTTCATAACTATATAAAATATTTCTTTATATTTATAATATATTTATTTTTATTAAATATTTGTAGCCCACATGCCCACCCGCTAGTCCGTGGACATAACCCATCAAAACCTGCAATATGTTTGGACTTGCCCGCAAGGCCCGCCTATTAATGGATCTAATATTGTTGTGTCCATTCTCGCCCCATGATGGGTTGGGCTGGGCTAAGCCCACGGGTTTAGGGATTGAGGGTCAAAACAAAAATATAAACCTCTGCCTAAGACATGTGCAAATATCTCCTGAACGAGGTGATTTCTTTTGAAATGGGGATGAGATCTTTTCGATTCATTTTGCCTTTTGACTCAGAAATCAAACAGTTGATGAAATTCTACCAGCTACTACTATCAGCATCATCATCACTATCATCTCACTCGAATCAACAAAATTGATTCGCCATGTGCAAATCCTAGTTGACATCAAGATTTAAAAGATCAATCGATTGCTAAAGAATTACAAATCCAAGAAATGCAAATCATAAAAAAAAATTCAACTGCTAAAGAAATGAAAATCCTAGAGATCTGTCCACTTGCCATGTGTTTGTTGAAGTTCCTCAAACAATTCTGCAATGAAACAACGCTATTGATGTGTGTGTTATTTCGCTTCAGTCTTTTACCTCAAAAACCTCACGACTACTGCAAGTGCACATCAAACGTATGTAGTACTTAAGGATCGAATCCCACAGAGAGAGAAATTGTATTGCAAACCTTATAGACCAAAGTATAGCTAAAACTCAATATAGGGTTTGGTTGATTGTGTATCACGGTAATAAGTAATGAAAGCAAGTAAAAGCGGTTGTAAAACAGTAAATAGACAGCGTTGGGCATTCAAGTGATCGCAGTGGGTTCAGAGATCTATCTATTCAAGTGAAACCTAAGACAATACATGTTTATTTCCAAGTCTCGGACATACAAAGCACTAATGAACGATTAACCTAATCTCTTAGAGATAACCATCTAAAATCCCTATACTCAAATCACGCAGGCAACAACGCATAGATCAAAGCATTATTAACGAGTTCGATTCTAGTCCATGAAGTCATATAGGTAAGTGGTATGTGCTTCCTATAACACAAAATTCATCCAAGCTAGGTTCTAGCACTTAGGCAAGCGATTAGCAAAACCTAACTACCTATGATCAGAGCTAGTTCATGAAGCTAACAACATGCATTATAAGCAAACTTAGATTGAAAGAACAGTATAAACGATCACACAAGGCTCATATCTCGCCACCTAAACCTATAGATCCATCGCCCCCTTTGATGTCCCCTTAGACCCAACAAGTAAACTACTCAAGCATACTTACAGGAATCATCAAAGCAAGGTTTAAAAATTCATAAGCATAAACTGAATAGATTTAAGAATAAGGTTCAGAGATTACTTCTGTAAAGAGGGTTTACAAGATGTAAGGACTTTTCCTTAAGAACAAAGAATGAATAAGAGAATTAAAGAGAGGTGATGAACTTCAAGAACTTTGAAAGAAAGGTGAGGCGGCTGCCCTTTCTTAGGGTTTCTCATGAGTTCTCTTCAAGATCCTTCTAATCCTTCAAGTTGTCGAAGTCCTCCTTTAGAATTAGGTTAAGAGTGTATATATAGGCTTTGGAGTCGGTCTAGGGCTTCATTGAGCCGAGGAAACCTTTTAAGGAAACTTGGGGACGTTTAGCTTCAGACTGGTCATGATACTTATGACCGGTCGTGCCAAGAGAGGAGGCACGGGTCACAAGCCCTTGTGGCCGGTCGTGCCAAGAAGGCTCAGACTGGTCACGAGCCTTCGTGACCAGTCGTGACAGGGCTTCACTCATCAGATCATATCTTCCAAACGGCTGAAGGGATTGCATTTATTCTTATCCGAGGTAAATTTTGACACTTCTGGCTTTCCATAGACACCAAGAACTTCAAATTTGGGTACTGGGAAGTTCTTCAAAAGATATCATACATTTGGTGGTCTGAAACTGTCTAAAATCGGGTTTCCTCAACCTCTGGTCCATTTTGCCTTAAAACCTTCAAAACCTTCTTAAAACTGAAACAAGTGATAAATGACTCTTTTGCCAAGATATAACACCAATCTCTTCTCAAAAGCATGAGAACACAATACCAATAATAAGTAAAAACACGATGTTATCAGCTATTGACCCAAACTTCAACAATTTTAAATCAAGTTCAAATTTTCATATGTTTGTAAATGATGAGGTATCAAGTTCTCGAGAGTCCCCTTCATCTTTTATATATCTAGGTGAATATCCATGCATCAAAATTTTATACGGATTGTGCAAATCTTATCTAACTGGGAAAAAGACCAAGCAATACTCTTATCCCTGTTCAAATATGACTAGACGATCTAAAAGTGGACTACTCGAGATTTTAGACAAATTGTGCAAATCTGATCAAACTAAAAAGAAAGAAAAAAAGTTGAAAAAGGACCAATCTTTTCTATAAAATTGATGATTTCTTCTAATAAAAGTTTCAATAATATTTGTTAAGTTAATCTATATTGTTCTTTCAATAGCAAAATTAACTGTTATCTTTTACGATCATACAATCGTAGCTACAAATATCAATTTCTCTCTTAAATGACTCAATCCTCCAAAGTAATTAGGTTATGGAATCTATGCTTTTGTTTTTGTTACCAAAGAAAAAGGAATGGAAGCCAAAATTTTGAAATAAATTACTCCCCATGTATCACAAAAAATGGATTTTTTCTAAATATTTCAAACAGATTAAGAAACAATAAATATTTAGTAATAAATACATATATTAACCACTTTTTCATATCTATAAACCAATATAAATTCAACAGTTCAACAATTTAAAATTTTTTAATTAATATTTTTTGAAGTTTACAATTTACAAACATTAAATGATAAAAATGTATTTAAAAGTTTCAAAAATCAATCTTTTTGATACAAAAAAAAAAACTCTAGAAAATCAATCTTTGTGATACAGTGAAAAAATATTGGTAGAGATAAATTATTATACAAATTAGTTATTTCCAGCAAGTCCAACTGCATTGGGAAGCCTGGACAGTTATCAAAAACTAATATGCAACCACCATCTCCATGTCTCTGTAATTACAGGAAAATTATATTTTTCGAATTTGGTGGACCCAGAATTTTTTTTACACGCGTCATAATATTAATTTTCGGTTTTTGGAAGCTGGACGGGTTTTGCCCGCGGACCAACCCACCAATCCGTGTGATGATGACATAATAGTAGCACTAGCAATCTAGCATAAACCACTAGACTACATGTTTTATTACTTTATTATAAGATTTTTATTGTCAGTACGATAATAGGTATGAGTTTTTTTTTTTTTTTTTGTGCAACTATAGGTATGAGTTCTATGGTAGTAAAAACAAAGTCACTACGAGCGTTTGCAAGTACTGCAAAAGCATTTCTTTGGCTCTTTGCCTTTAGCAGTACGCCCAGTGCATATACTGGCGCCTTTGTACTTCTTCTGACACTGAGCTTGACAATCTTTGGGAATACATACTCCGTTCTTTTCTACAGGTAAAGGCACAGTACATCGTCCACTTGGTGCCTTATTCATTTGGGATTCTGAAACTGTTATATTTACATAAAATGTGAGTTTCTACATTAAAACTGAAAAATTGTATTTTTGTTGTTTCTGTCTCGTGAAAATAGAAGTTTTTAGGGTTTTCTCATACTAGTTTTAAAATAAATTTTTTTTACTTCAGATTCATGCATTGTTTATCTTTGAAAATATCATATAAATCTATGATAAAAAAAAACTTATGAATTAGAAGTGCTAATTGACATAATATGTGGCATGAAGAAAAAAAACATTAATGTTGAAAAAGGAGAAAATTTCATCCTCAATCAAAGAATACATCATCAAAACTCATGATCGGGTCGATGTCACTAAAAGAAGCCTTCGACAAATGCAAGGATGTAGGGAGTCAAAGCGGCATAAATGTGAAGTCTATATTATTATTAAAGGCACGATTACGGATTAATTGGTATCGTGTTAACATTTCAAAACATGTAACGGATGCAATGATCTTTTCTTAGACGATATTGAAAGCAAAAGAAGCAATGTCAATAAGGCATACATATCGTATCAAAGTGAGACAAATATAAAAAGGAAGATAACAACATAGATTGGTTGTTAGCATGTAAGACTTATTTCGAAAAAGCATCGTTTAATTTTTTTTTTTCTATTATTTTGTCTTCACTGTATGGCGCATATATCTGCGTATGTAATAATTTTTAATTCGATGTTTTATATTCGACTTTGTAATACTCTTTGTACTTTGTTATTTTAATGGAATTTTTTTGTCGAAAAAACAAACTTTGCTCCCGCTGTTTCAGCCTGGTGGGCCTTTTCATCCATAGTTCGGCCCATTTTATGTTGGACTTCTCATGGACCAGGTTTTATAAAACTCATATCCGACATTTTACCTTACCAATGCTTTTTAACAGTAGAAAATATAATAATGTATCATTGGCTATCCTTATATTTTCTACATCAATTGATTTAAGCTCTATAAACAAGTATGTGATGTGTACAACCTGAGTCCAAAACCCAATTCTCTTTGGGATTACACATCTGATTATCTTTTTCTGAATTCTTGCTACTTTTTTTTTCGTCGAATTCTTGCTACTTAAAAATGTCAAAACTGGTTTAAGCACGCGGGCATAATCCAACTCAGTCCGTCATGGGATTGCTATGTACTAATCTGCTAGATATAGCGGGGCGAGCCTGAACATAACTACAGAGACCGCGGTCCTATCAGGACGGTCTAATATGGTCCAAGTAAAAAAAAATCCCCTCACGGGACATGTCAGATTGGCGCGGGCTGGCCCATCTGACACCTCTAGAGTGCAACATATCTCTTTATGTGGCATGAGTTCCCAATCATGCTCCTTATTCTGCAGACACTATATCTTGAGACCCAAAATATCTAACAACCTCGTTTCTTACCTTAGAAGTTGGACAAGTTTCTCTCGTCTTATTCATATAAAAGGCTTTCAATTTAAAATATGTTCTGATTGAACTCCAACTCTTGAATACACTGCAGATGTGACTTAAATTGACAGTATGTCTAAAGATTCCATGTTGTAAGAGAAGTTTTTCTTCGAGGTTGAGAATGACTCGCATATCCATGTTCCATAACAATGAACTGCTACTATAGTTTGAGAATTTTCTACGATTTCAATTCTTTTGAAGTATTTGGTTTTCCTAGTTCATTGTTAAAATTTGATCTACATGAGACATGCTTTATCTTTAGACCATTAATCAATTTTGGGTGTGTTCGCATGAGCATGTTCTTACATGGTAAAACTTATGAGCACAATTGCCCTGAAATTAGGTGAATAAGAATAAACCACAATAGAAAAATACCAAATCATGTTTTCAAGCAAAATGTATTAAAGTTTGGAGGTGGAGGGAGAGAAGCATAAAACATGTCAAATAATCCTACAGAGACAAGAAAACTCCAAGAGATATCCAATTGTGTATGGAAGAGACAAAGCCACACTTGCGAAAAATGTATTTAATCAAATCGAACAGAAAGACAGAGCCACACTTTAAGAAACAAGGTTGTTGCTGAGGTTCAAGGAAGCAAATTGCTCGGCTGCACCACCACCAGCAACACTTCTGAGAACATCCATAGCCTCAGCTACTTTAGCCTTAAGTGCATCAGGTGACTCCAAGAGATAAAGCACTTCAGTCTGATCCATCTCCTAAAGCATCCCAGTCATTTTAGCTTCTCTGCTTCTAGCTGCTCCACCAGCGGATACAGATTCTCACCCAACATCTACACATAACAAAATCACAATCAAGATTTAAGAATCAAACCGCAAGAGAAAAATTTAAAAATAAAAAAGAAAAGCATTCTCACCGTCCTCTGGTTGGACGAGCATTAGCAAGGGATGAAGCCAAAGCTCCAATAGGAACATGCTGAGAAAGCACTGGGTCAAGCAATGGCAGTCTTCGCATTTACGATCGACATCTTATAAAGTCCTTTTTCAGCGAATTTTATTCTATGGAAAAATACAACATTTTTTAAAAGTCTTTGTTATCCTCGTACGCAAATAACTAGGACAAACTCGGTCACGTTTTCATGTTCCATATTACTAGGCGTCTCATATGGAAGCATTCCAGTTACATCAGGAGGACCACCACTACCACGACCTTGTGGATAGCGGAACATTCATCCCCTTGGGTGCATCTGACCATTTATACCAACAAACAAAGATTATCATGAAACTTCCTACTTAAGTATAACCAGAAAACAAGCAGCTTTTTACTTTGGTTGAGAAGAAGAAGAAAAAGAACCTGGTGATGCGGCTGCATCATGGGAAACTTGTTGTTGATGCTGCTGCTATTGGGATTGCTGGACCCCTCCAGTGCGTCTCCCTCCAAGACGTTACTGGCCCTGCTGAACCATTGGCATGAAGAAGTTATGCATCGGTGCCCCACTAGGTCTCATTCCAGGAACCAGTTGTTGTAGCCATACCCGGCATGTCATGTACATCTATTACATGCTACGAATCATCCAACAGTTTTGAGAAAATAAGAAAATAATTTTATGAAACCAATATTCATGGTAAAATGACAAAAGATATATTTATTAACATTGATATGCCTTAAATAGTAGAGCTTAAACATCATGATATAAGGGGTTCAAATCAGCTGGAAGCTAGTCAATTTATGCGAGATAGAAGATACAAAAACTTTCAATGTCAAGATTGCAGGTGTGGGAGTTACAAAATTAAGTGACAAGATTACACTTACAAATGTGTTTCTACATTCCGGATTTTTGACTCAATCTTCTAAGTATAAGTTAGTTGACCATATATTTTAGTTCCCGAGTGTATTTTGATGAAGATTCTTGGGTAGTTCAGGACCATATCAAGGGATTGAAGATTGGAAAGGGTAAGCAGATATCAAGATACTTATCATGAACTGTTAATGAATTCACAAGACTCTGTAAATCTGTTATTGTTGATGCTACTTTGTGGCACAGTAGACTAGGACATATATCTTACTCTCTAATTGATGTTCTTAATAATGTACTTGGTTTACAGAAAATAAATAAAATTGATTTGATTCATTGTGAAACTTGTCAGTTAGCAAAACATAAGAACTTACCTTTTCCCTCAAAATATAACATGTCTCATGCGTTTGATATGGTGCATATGGATACATGGAGACCCTTTTAATTTGTGTTCAGTCCAAGGAAGGCTACAAATATTTCTTGACTATTGTAGAGGATTTTTCCAGAGGCACATGGGTGTATATGATGAAGACCAAAGATGAAGTCCTTCATATTTTCTATGGTTTTCTTGAGATGATTGAGACACAATATCAAATGAAAGTCAAGGCAGTTCATTCGAACAATGCTCTAGAACTGAGATTTCCAACTTTATTTAAGGAGAAAGGTATCATTTCTTATCAATCTTGTCCTGAGACTCCACAACAGAACTCGGTAGTTGAAAGGAAACATCATCATATCTTAAATGTTGCTAGATCACTGATGTTTCACTTAAATGTTTCACTTGAATACTAGTCAGATTGCATTCTTTCTGCATTGTTTATCATCAACATGTTACCACCTCCTTTGTTGTTAAACAAGCCTCCATTTGAGCTGCTTCAATCACAGATTCCAGACTATTCATTACTTAAATTTTTTGGTTGTATGTGTTATATATCAACTTCAAACAACACAAGCACACACCACGATCAAGAGCATCTGTATTTCTGGGCTACCCTGCTGGATATAAAGGATATATATATATATATATATATATATATATATATATACCATAAAGGATATTAAGTCTTGGATTTGGAATCTAATCAGATTTCTGTGTACAAACATATTGTATTTTTTGAAGAATTATTTCCTTCTACAAGGACTAATCAACATTATGAGCTTTTTTCCACCATTCCAGAGAAGAAGATTTCTACACCAACATTGCTTGACCAATCTGATCTTGTTCCTACAAAGGAAGTTCCTGAACAACAGTTCGCTAGCTTGGCTGGTTCTAAACGACAAGACAAGTTACCGCTCACCTTAAAGACTGTTATTGATGTCAACCTGACTTGATTGCTACTTGATCGTCAAGCATTTGTTTGGGCTGTTGATAAGTTTTCTGAGCCAAGTTGTTTTATTTAAGCGAAAAGGATTAAGGAATGATTAGATGCAATGAATGTAGAAGTGGATGCACTAGAGGATACAAATACTTGGGTTGTTTGTTCTCTCTTTGAAGAAAAAGTTCCAATCGGCTGCAAATGGGTTTATAAGGTGAAGCTCAATGTGATGGTACTTAAGAAAGATTTAAAGCTTACCTAGAGGAAAAGGGATACACACAGCAAGAAATCATTGACTTTGTAGACATATTTTCTTCTGTTGTGAAGATGACCACTGTAAATATTATTATTTCTTATTTCAGTGACCACTGTAGACACCTTTTTAATGTGTTTTGTATAAGTAAACCGGGAAATAACCAAGTAGATTAGTTTTTTGGTTATGTGAAAACCGAAATACATTCCATATAAACAGAGTTTGATGTTACAAATTCATGCAAGAGAGAAATAACAAACTATTTTCGATCTGATTCTCTTCTTTATCTTTCTCTCGAAAGCTAACAAGACGGAAATAACACAAAGACGAGCGAGAATCTAGAGAGTTTTATGTATGAAAAATGTTTCTAAAAGTGGGCTAAAAATTATTCGGCATAAAATCAAATTGATTATTTTGACTTTGGAGTGAAATATTTTTTTAAGATATTTACATTTCTCCATGTCTTTCTCTTTGCTTTTATTTTTATGTTTGTCATGAACTTAATCTAATAACGCTAATTTGCCAACTGATGTGAGTATTTATATTATTAAGACGTATTTTTTTAGGGAAATTTATGAAAACAGTCACTTTATAAGAGAGAGATTCAAAATATGTCGTTTGCTACAGTAACATATGAACAATATAGCTACAAAAACAATTTTTGACGTATTTACCTTTATCACTTGAAGAAAATTATGGTACACATACACATTATTTTGTACACGAAATTATAATTTATCATGGACAAAACATAACATAGAAAGTGAAGTCCATGATGTACTATAAACAAAAATAGAAAACAATATAGACAAATGCAAATGTCATATTCCAAAACCCTAAACCCTAAATTCTAAACCCTAAAGCCTAAACACTACACTCTAAATCTGAAACACTAAACTCAAAACTCTAAATTCTAAACCCTAAACCTGAAACTCGAACCAAAACCCTTAATCCTAAACCCTAAACCCGAAACTTAAAACTTAAAACCTTAAACCCTAAACTTTAAGTTATAAATGAATGAATCTATAGCTTAAACACATATTAGTGGACAAATGGACAAAATAAAATAAAAGTTATACAGAATTATCTCGTGGACAAAATATGTAACATATATTTATACATGAAAACTCGTGGACAAACTAAAAAACATATTGAAAAATTCATATAGTTAATGAGCAAAATGGTCATTTTACATAGGAGAAAATGGCTTTTTTGAGTTTCTGGGCTTAATGACGTTTTTCAAATGCCACAACTTTTTTTGTGGCTATTCTGTAATTACGTCTCTTTTTTAATCTACAATTCACATAGGAAAATGGACATATATGAGTCTACATCATATTTCGATAGTGACAACACTAGAGCATAAACTGTGATGTCAGAAACCTTAAAAAAAAATTTATTACTTTAATTATTTTTAATAATATAACAATATGCATCATTTGAGTTTAAACCCGTCCGATGATACAACAATTGCTCCAGCACAAATTATTAAGCTGCATGTTTTATTACTCTGTTATATGACTTTTATTGTAAATATCATATGTTTTATTGTAAATTAATTTCCACAAAAAGAGCATTGGCAACTATTTAGCTCTTTTGATTCAGGAGTCTTCCTACCGCATCTACCTCCGCCTTTGTACTTTTGTTGACACATAGCACGACAATCTTTGAGAACACATTTCCCATTCGCTTCTACTGGAAGAATCACAAAACATCGTCCATCTGGGAGCTCTCTTTTATATCGTGATACTATTATATATACATAGAATATGATTCTTTATATTCAAAGTCAAAAATAATATTTATTTATTTCATAAGAATAGATGTTTTGTTGATTTTTCTCATATTAATAAATATCCAAAATATCTTATAAATCTACACTTAAAACTATAACACATTAATATTTTGAAACCAAAATGCAAATTGACATATTTATATATGTGCCATGAAACGGAAATTAATATATGTTGTAAAAATTAAAAGCAATAAAATATATTAAATTAATTCATATCACAATAAATCTTCATATATATATATATATATATATATATATAAAATACATTTTTATAATAGGTATTAGTGAATTCATAAGACTCTGTAAATCTGTTATTGTTGATGCTACTTTGTGGCACAGTAGACTAGGACATCTATCTTACTCTCTAATTGATGTTCTTAATAATGTACTTGGTTTACAGAAAATAAATAAAATTGATTTGATTCATTGTGAAACTTGTCAGTTAGCAAAACAGAAGAACTTACGTTTTCCCTCAAAATATAACATGTCTCATACATTTGATATGGTGCATATGGATACATGGAGACCCTTTTGTGTTCAGTCCAAGGAAGGCTACAAATATTTCTTGACTATTGTAGAGGATTTTTCCAGAGGCACATGGGTGTATATGATGAAGACCAAAGATGAAGTCCTTCATATTTTCTCTGGTTTTCTTGAGATGATTGAGACACAATATCAAATAAAAGTCAAGGCAGTTCATTCGGAAAATGCTCTAGAACTGAGATTTGCAACTTTATTTAAGAAGAAAGGTATCATTTCTTATCAATCTTGTCTTGAGACTCCACAACAGAACTCAGTAGTTGAAAGGAAACATCATCATATCTTAAATATTGCTAGATCACTGATGTTTCAATTAAATGTTTCACTTGAGTACTAGTCAGATTGTATTCTTTCTGCAGTGTTTATCATCAACATGTTACCACCTCCTTTGTTGTTAAACAAGTCTCCATTTGAGCTGCTTTATAAACTATATTGATGATGAAGTTGAAGAGATAAAAATAATCCTTTTCTCATCTAAATGACGTTACAAACATTTCACCGCCACACATGGCCGGCCCTTCCCTAAGGCAAATAAAGCCACAAAGCATAAGTTTTAGCTTTATGCCACCGTTTAAATACCTAAGAGCACTCCCATCAGCATCTCTATTGAAAGTATTTCATAATAAAACTCATGAAAATTAAAAAATGAAGGAGTGAGAAACATAGAATCGACTCTTGCTAAAATATCTGTTCTTAAATGACTCTTGCTAAAATATCCGTTCTTAGTTAAATGAGAAACTGTTATAACATGTGTCATTATGTTAGTGGTCCAAATGAATTCTTATTTAAAGTTTAATAATACTATGAAAATCATATATGTGAAAGTAAAATGACATTATCACATAGTTCGCCACGTTAGCACTCGAGAATTGACACATTTCCCCTTTAGAAAAATACAATTAATAAAATTTCTAGATCAACGATCACATTCTTCTCCCTTTCATCTTCTCCTCAGTAAAAAAGTAAAAAATGGTTTTGCAAAAGAAACCAAATGGTCAGCAATTCTTATTATCTCTTCTGATCCATTCGCCCCCATAATGCTCATACCTCAAACAACAGAAGAACCCATAAGCTCTCATCAAAATTAGGTAAGAAATTGCAAAACAACGATAATTGCTGTTGTTATGCCTATGTTTTTTTTGTAGTGGGTACACATCGTCTCCAACAAATACTATCAATTTCCCACAATTTGTACAAATTCGCTCCCATGAAGAAGGTGCTTCACCAAGGTTATAAGCCTCCTAAATGGTGATATAATTTTGGGGTTTTACTATTTTCTATCTATTGTGGTTACCAACTATGTAAAATATTTCAAAATCTATTTCGATCAAAAAAATTTCATGTACAAGTTGTTAACTTTCTTTCTAAAAATTTGCAGAAGATATCTCGATATTTCTATATCAAAGATGACATTTTTGGAAATTTGGGAATCAGTTTCAAATCATTGTTGGTGATTTGCACTACTTTCGTGTTCATCCAGAGGTACTTTTCCTTTCTGTAGATGAAAGATGTGTTTATTAAGACTAATCCATTTGACTGATGTTGTTAATCATCATGATGTTTATAATATGTATGAGTGATGGATTAATATCAGATTATGGATGCAGTACTGGGAAGATCAGCTCCTAAGAGCCAAGATTATGGATGTGTATCCCTCATGAATTGATATATCATGGATTTTACCGGTTTTATGCCATGATATAAGTGTTTTATCGAGTCTTAACTGTGTCTTTCGAGTCTTTTACATGTTTACATGTGTTGGGGACTTTTGGACGATTATGGAGCATTTGGAGCATTTGTTGCTGAGAAGATGAAGTTGATGTTTCCAGTGGTCAATGGTGTCCATCGACACCACCCATTGGTGTCACTCGACACCCATCGTCAGGAGTTCATGCGGAATTTATCAAGTTCTGAAGATTTGCAGTTTTGCCCCATAAGTTCCAAAAGTTTACAAAAGAGATCCAACTCGTGTCTTAAACTATTTATTAGGTTTTTAGGTTAAGTTTTATGTATCCATCACTATCTATTCTTTTGCTTAGGGTCGTTCTTGCTACTTGTACTTCTGAGAGAAGATCTTGAACCTCTGTTTTCTATTCTACTTTTGATGCAGTTGTATATGATATCTATTTTACCTATGTCTTGTGTTTCATCTGATATGTTTGAGTAGATCTCTAATTAGGTTTACGGCACAAAGGATTTCATGATTTGTTAGGTTTTATACTGGTTAAGATTCAAACTTGTTAGTTTTTCATCTAGGATTGTACTTAATGCTTGTTCTACCTTGATCACCTAGAAGTATGATATTAGGTTGTTAAATTGGCGCGATGGCATGATTTATAATCTGAATTAATCCTAGTGAACATGTTAGATAATCGCAACGACAGTTGGGTTAGATAACTTGTGAACATATCGAACCTGCACTTAAAGCTTGTCTGAACTTTAGGATTCGCAATGATAGTTGTTCTCTTAGGTTTAATTCATAGATAGTTTTCGCAACGACAGTTGGTTAGCTATACATTAGTGATTTGAGTTCTAGAACAGTTTTTAATTAGATCTTGACCAGTTGTTTTACCTGCTTTGATTGATTTTCTGAGAAGTTCCCTAGACCTTACGTTTTCCTCCATTGAATTACATCTCTATTTACTTTTCTGCAATTGTTATTTCAATACTACTTTACTGCTTAGCTGGATTTGAAGCGAACACGTCTATTGTGAAACCACAGAGTCTTTGTGGATTCGACCCCTAAATACCACCGTGATCTCTTAATTTGAGAGAGTAGTTCTGAGGGATAATTTGAGCTTATCATGAATTCGTCTCTCTTTAGAACAATGTTATTCTGGTGTTGAAGCTTGTCCTGATGAAGAATTTTAGTGAAAATCTACTGACAATCTCTGCCATGTTGAAGTAATTAACTGTGCAGATCGATTCTTGATATTCTTTAAGCATTCCATGGTCATTTTACAAATTTTAATGGTGTAGGTTCAAACTTCTGGTTTGATCGAGGATCAAAGCGTTGAAGCTTTTCAAGTTGACTTCGCAAACAAAATCTTAGGAGGTGGCGCTCTTTGCAATGGATGTGTAAACTTTTAAATCTAGGTATGTAAGCTTTTAACCCAAACTCGTTTAGATCATTGTGAAGTTTTCTGATGTGAATAAATTCTTGAAAACACATGAAGAGATTCGATTCAATTCATGATCAATCCAGAACTGATCGCTAGTATGCTCTTCTTACAAACCATGGAAGTCACTGAAGCTATTGAAGTTGTTGGTGCTGAAAGATTATATCATTACACATGGTACATTGGTGATCTATACTTTGCGTTTATACACAAAGACATTAAATGTGGTTCAGAAATATTGAACAAATAGTTTTATACTTTCTGCAGATATTCATCTTTGTTTCGGTTTTCGGCTGATTACATTGATACGAAGGAAATATATGTTTATGGAAGGCGAAAAACGAGAATAATAAACATAGATGCTCTGCGTCATCCAGGAATCTCTCAATACAAACCAGAATGCCTCCTCCGGTAAAGTTGAAACATAACTTTTTATATTGTAAACTTTTATATCAAACTGTTTCTCAGCTTTATTTTTTGTAATTTTATGTTTGATTCTTTCTTCTTTAGAGAGACCAATAGGGCTCTCACTAGTTTCCTATACGTCTGCAAGAATCAGAAAAATGGGCAATGCATAAATCATGAAGATGTAGTTGGTATTGCTACATGGAATTAGGGATTCGGTGCTTATGGTGGAGATCCTGAACTCAAGTCTCTTTTTTAGTGGCTTGATGTTTCACATGTCAAATCTTAAACTCTTCTCTCCATTAATTTCTTCATTATTAATCAATGGCTGTTTTTGGCTCACAGCATCACATTCTACATTTTTTCAGGCAAGAAGACCTTTAGTGTCTTACTACACTTTTGGATTTGAAGCACTACATAATTTAAATCAGGTTTACTCTCTCATCACTACATCAAAGTACAAAATAGTTACATATGTTATGTGCTGATTAATATAGTGTTTCGGTACAGGTAAAGGAATTGGTTTTATCTAAAGGTTGGATTGTGGGAGAAGCAAGAAAAGAAGAGAGTCTAATCTTGGTTTGTTTGATTGGCTTATTTCGATCAAATCTGCTTAAAAGTATTAACTCTAAACATTTGTTTAAAACAACAAGAGAATACTATTTGTGTTTTGGAGGTGCAGTTTATAGGAAATATAAGGGAGAGAGAAAATTGACATAATTCATCAACATTTTAAACTTTTAAAAATAAAAATATTTTTTAAAAAATTAAACAATATACCGGCGGGCATTCTCAACACTAAGGCCACATTTTAAAAGTCCAAGTAGAAGCTTTGCTCCATATTCCCTTTTCGAAATGACAAAGTCACATGTTCGAAAACATATATTGGATCCATTAAACATATATCTTCTTCTTCTTTTCTTTTTTACCTTTTTTTTTTTATCTCTTGTTCTACATTTTATGGTTTATGTTTTTTTTTTCCTTCTTTTTTAGTTGTCATTTTCTTTTATCATTTTCTCACAAGAACCTTAAGCATATTTTTAATATAATTTTTTATTCCTCTTTACCATTTTAAATTTAGAATTTTAAATACAAACTAAGCGCAATCAATAACTACATAAATAACAGATAGATTATCTATAAAACTAGTCAAAACACATAGTTAATTATATAAAACCAAATTTTTTGTTTGAATTATACAAATAAAACTTAGTTTATACTTACCAGTTAAATCGTTATTACTTTTGTTTCCAAAAAAAAAATTAATGGAAAATAAGAGATATAAAATTACAAAAAAAATCAAAAAGTAAAACAAAAGACGAATAATTAAAAGCATATTTTTACAATTTTGCTTTAGGTTTCCAAATTATACGGCTACCCTGCTGCCACAAGTTACTCATCTAAAAAAAATACATTTTGAATCTTTAAGTAGACTAGTCAAGCATTTGAAAGAAAATTCGCCAGCCCAACCCATCTTGTAAAAACCGCATCATGTAAATGAAGATCACGGTTGTCTACTAAACTAGTTAGTTTAGCCCAAACTAAGATTAGTATAATTTCAGACAAGATTTTTGACAAATAAAAGTGCACTTTCATGATTAATTGAAAATGTCAGTGTATAAGTGAATATACTCGCTATTAAATGTCAAACTCTCTCCTCTCTGATGGTGATTTCCGGTTCACCGGAGATCTTGTTTCTCCTTTTCTCTCTTCTCTCTTTCAATCTTTCAGAGAGATATGATGAAATTTTTTTTAGGAGAGAGTTTTGTTCTTTTGTTGTTTATAGTCCCGGCGATGTGCTGGGTTTATATCCGGTTTAGATGCCGGCAAACTTTCCGACGCTTTGTCGGTCAAGAAACTCCGACTTTCATGTCGGTTTTTTTTTTTTTTTTTTTCCGTTTGTTGTCTCTTCTGTGGCTGATTTTTTGTCTATCCTGGTGGCTAAATCTCCTCTTCTTTAATCTAGATCTGGTTTCTATGCCTTTGAATTGGAGTAATGGCTTTGTTTTCCTGTTAAAGGACATAGCCCGTCTCCTTCAAGGATTGGACGGTGGAACAGAGTATTCAATTCTAAGGATGTTTTGCATTCAAATCGGAGAAGGAGATGAAGATGGAAGATGTGTCCCAGTCATTTTCGCCATGGAAGCTGTGCAAGTGATTGATTCTCTATTTCAGGATCACCGGCCTTTGGCGGTGGATCTCAGCTGATCTGAGAGTTTGATATATCGACTTTTGGTTATATAACTATGAGTGTTTTAGTTTGTATATAGAGCTTTTGTTTGGTTTCTAGTGTGCTTTCAGGTTGATTAGTGTCTTGATGGAATCGAGAGGTCTAAAGAATGATCAAGTGCATTTAGAAGCAAGAATCGGCCATATTTCAACAAGGAATGATCGATCCTGTTGAAGAACGATCGATCTAAAATGCGTGGAGGCCGAAACTACCAAAGAACGACCGAAACAAGCCAAGAACGATCGATCCTAAAGGAGAACGATCGATCCTAAAGGAGAACGATCGATCCCAAAAGAGAACGATCGTTCCTCGTTTTTGCGAAGACCCAAGTGAACGACCAGGAATCACAGGACCGATCGATCCAAAGGAGAACGATCGATCCCAATACCAAGAACGATCGTTCCTGTTGCCAACAACTTCTCCATCCACTTGACTTAGACATTTCACCTGCTCTTGTTTTCTCTTTATAGCCACGACTTTGGCTCTTTTTAGACATACTTTTGGATCATTCAGAAATATCTGATTTTTTCTCTCATCACCTCTCAAGAACTTGAAGAGAGAACTTGCCAATTCCATAATATTTAGAGAAGATTTCTTAATTCTCTTGTAATTTTATTCATGTCTATGATCATGAGTACTTGCTATTTAAGTTTCTCTGTTTTCTTTGCTAATATGTTTGAGTAGTCTTTTTGTTGAACCTTGGATTCATAAGGGGCTTCATGATCCATTGAACTTGCCATAGATAGGGGTTTATCTTATAGAATTCTTCATCTATTGTTGATCTTAAAGCTGAAACTTGAGTAGCTAACTAGTTTCAGAGCGTAGGTTGTTTAACTCACCAAAAGTGCTTGTTAGAGAATCTGAATTAGGCTATAGATGAGTGGTATGTCCTTAGCCAACGAAAGCTGATGCTAAGGCGTCCCATGAACCGATCAGACCTTCTCGTTAATGCTTATTTAGAAGTTTAAGTTCAAACGACAGTTTAGACACTTAACTTGCTAGATAATGTAATTGATGCCACGAAAGTGGATTAGTTATTCATTCATGTTTGAGTGCAAGAGCGGTTTCTAACCATCCCCTGAATAATTGGCTAGTTCAAGATACTTGATTCCCCGATAAGAATCCTTGGTTTAACATCTCTTTTAATCATAATTTACATCGTTTTAAACTGCTGTTTCAATTAGTTAACAAAAACCACAAACAAATGCATTGTCTTAGCTTAACTTCATTTCTAAGGAATTGTAGTGTAACACTTGGTCTCTGAGGATTCGACCCCTAATTTACTACATCATATGCTGTGCACTTGCAGTAGTTTATAGGGTTATAAAACTTAGCCGTATCAAGTTTTTGGAGCCGTTGCCGGGGACCAATTGCGTTACCTTCAAATCTACGATTGAAGCTTAGTCTAAGAATTACTTACAAGTTCTACTTTTGTTTTCTTGTGTGTACTTCAGGAGTTTATGCAGAGGAGAAGTTCAGGCTCTGATAATCTCGTTGATCTCACCAGCGAAGAACTTTCAAAACTAGAACGAATCAACAAGAGAGAACCCAAAAGAGCCAAGTCGAGGCAAGCCAGCATGGGTGATAATCTCGACAATGAAGCACTTGCTGCTGAGCTTCAGGACGTTCAGCGTCAACTCCAGCAAATGCAACTATAACAAGAACAACAAGCTCAACAACAACGAGCCATTGGGGATGTAGACACACCCCACACATTCTACCAAAACAGGACTGCTATTCGTCCACCCGAGCCTGCAAGGCAAGATTATGAGATTAAACCAGGGATGATTGCATTGGTGTCTCAGCACCTATTCCACGGCCTAACAGCCGAGAATCCGATGGACCACATCGAGAACTATGAAGAGATCTGCAGCACTACAAAAGCTAATGGGATACCTTCCGATTACCTCAAGTGTAAACTCTTCAGGCACTCATTGGCTGACAAAGCGCTAAGATGGCTTAAGTCATTACCAGCCGGTTCATTAAAATCTTGGGATGAATGCAGAGCTGCCTTCTTGGATCACTTCTACACCTAGTCCAAGACAGCTGCACTGAGGTCTAAAATCACCACATTCATGCAACATTCTGGGGAATCTTTTTGTGAAGCTTGGGAAAGATTCAAGGAATATCGCAGAGAGTGTGCTCACCAAGGATATTCAGATGAGCAAATTCTCGGAATTTTCTCTGATGGGGTCGATTGGGATTTTAAGAATGCTCTTAATGCTGCAAGTAATGGGGATTTTATGACAAAGAGCATTAAGGGAGCATATCAACTGATCGAGAACTTGGCAGCAAGTTCTAACAATCAAACCCCGAGTATGATCGCTCAAAGAAAGTCAACAACATAGACTCACAGAAGATTGATGAACTAAATGCAAAGGTGAGCCTGTTGTTGAGATCAAATCAGAGAGGTATGCAGGCATGTGAAGATGATGCCGATGCGGTGTTTTGCCAAAACATCTCAACTGGAGAAAATGAAGAATCACAAGAAGTGAATTATATGAATGGGCAAAACTTCATGCAAAATAGGGGATTCAACTCAAATTTCAGAAACCACCCGAACCTGTCTTACCGAAGTACAAATGTGGAAAACCCCCCAAGAACAGGTTTATCCAAGGCAAGGGATTCCTCAAGCGCAACAATTTCAAGGAAAACCATTCGTACCAAATATGGGAGGAGCTGGTCCTTCTCAAGGGTTTGCGGGGCAAGCCAACATGCCAAACCAAGGATTTCAAAAGACCTTCCCTCAGAATTTTCAAACGAAACAGTTCGTGCCAAACCAAGGGCAGAACAAGTTTCAAGAAAACTTTCAGTCCAAGCCACCATTCAACAACTACCAAGCCCCTGCAGCTTTCCAAGGTCAAGCAACAACCTCAACCAATTCTGAGGACGAACTCAGAAATCTCATGCAGCAACTCCTCCATCAGCAACAAAAATTTTCAACCGAGATCAACGTGAAGGTCGATCATATGTACAATGATCTCAACAACAAATATGAAGCTGTAACCACTCACTTGAAAGTGCTAGATACCCAAGTCGCTTAAACCGCTGATGCAATGAAACGTCAACAAGGAGTTCTTCCGGCTAAGGGAGAGCAAAATCCAAAAAACGAATTTGTCAATGTCATTGGTTTGAGGAGTGGGAGAGTTTTGGAACCAGTTGTGCGGCGTGAAGCCAATAATGACGTGGTCATTAATCTAGAGGAGCAGGATACATTTGTGGAGCCAGAGAAAATGGAGACAACTAAGGAAAATCCAAATGTACCACCGCCGGAAGTTGTCTATGTACCAAGAGTACCGTACCCAACTCGCCCTATGAAGTCTTGAAAAGACCTAGAAGAAGCCAAGTGCAAGGAGATGATGAATGATCTTGTAGTAAAACTACCTCTCACTGATGTTGTTCATATGATGCCAGCAATGAAGAGATACATGAAAAGCTTGGTAACAAGTAAAGTGACTGAAGAGGAAGACTTTGTCAAGGTCACAAAAGACTGCAGTGCGGTTTTACAAAACAAAATGGTCACCAAGCTTGGAGACCCAGGACGTTTTGTGTTATCCGTGCAAGTTGAATCAATGGCTTTTCCTTGCTCTTTGTGTGATTTGGGATCTAGTGTCAACCTAATGCCATATTCTGTGGCTAAACGCTTGGGCTTCACAAAGTTCAAACCGACAAAGATTTCTTTGGTATTTGCTGATCGATCCGTGAAACTGCCTGTTGGGGTTCTAGAGGATCTACAAGTTAGGATTGGCAATGCATTTATTCCTGCTGATTTCGTGGTCCTAGAGCTTGCCGAAGAACCGAAGGACCCTCTCATTTTGGGAAGACCTTTCCTATGTACAGTTGGAGCCATGATTGATGTCCGTAACGGGCGAATCGATCTTCATCTTGGGGATATAGTCATGAAGTTTGAGATGGACAAGCTCCTAAAGAAGCCAATGATAGATGGCCAAACATTTTTTATTGATGAATCACAAGAAATCTCTGATGTAATAGCCGAAGAGATTTTGGTGGAGGACCATTTGGAGATTGCTTTGACACAAGCCGAGAGTGGATATGGGTTTTTGAGTGAGGACATAGCCAGTTATGCAGATATGTTGGACTCCAGAGAGGCATTTGGAAGGATGGTGCCTTACATAAGCCTGGATGAACCCATAGAGTCACCGCCACCAGCTGCCAATTCCAAGCCAACTACTAACCCGTGGAGCGAGCTGAAAGCTCCAAAGGTAGAGCTTAAAACGCTCCCAGCTGGGCTAAGGTACGCATTTCTTGGCCCTAACTCTACTTACCCGGTGATAATCAATGTTGAACTGAACAATGCTGAGACTGCGTTACTTCTTTGTGAACTTAGAAAATATCGCAGGGCCTTAGGCTATTCACTTGATGATATCACTGGAATCTCCCCTGATCTTTTTATGCATAGGATATGAACGACCGCACTCGTTTTTTTTTTTTTTTTTTTTTATAAATTATTGATTAATATTCCCATAAATATTAATTAATTTCCCAAATCAATTACCAATGCAATTACTCATGCATATTAATTATTTCACTCCATAAATAAAATACACTCACATAAATATTTCAATTGTTTATCCATTCACAATAATAACCCATATATAATTTCATGAATTTATTCAACTCCATAAAATTCAACTTAATATCTATAAAAACACTTAAACACACAACCGAGTTTAGATCATCCCCTCTTCTTCGCCTTGATTCCACGATCACAATTTTCCTTATCTGCATCAAACAAAAGAGATGCATAAGTATTTCAACAAATACTTAGTGAGGCAATCCTCCCGTCTACAAGCTATACACACAAGCGAGTTAAAGTATTTAACATAGCTAAACACGAAAATACCGAAACAACCAACCATCTCAAGAAACGCTCGATCTAGATCCACCCGAGATCATACCCGGCCTATTTCATGCAAACCACATCAAATAATTTAACCGCTTAGATAAGCTTACGGTCATGCACTCACCTTAGCCACGCACAGAAATTTCCACGATAAAATTCTGCAATTTTTCCAAAACTTCCCGGGATGGATAGAGCCTAATTTCCCGAACGCAGGCCTAAAAATAATAAAACAATCAAACTTAATTAACTAAACCACTAACTTAATAATTCATCTTCCATGTGACTCAGTGATGTCACAGCCCACCATGTGACTGATCCTCACCCACAAAGTCACTCTCCAACGGACACCACATAAGTCAACAAAACCACCTAAATAATAATAAAATCCAACTTGGAAGACAAGCAACTAAAATCCATAACTTAATAATCACTACAAGACAAAGTGATTCACGAAAGTCATCTTCTTCAACCTCCATAAACCTGCAACTACACACGGCAACACCAACATCGCCAGCGTCCACCACTAATCACCACCATGCACCATCACGATCACCACATCGTCACGGTACTTCCTCAACGAAGGCGACCTCGACACCGATCAACATCACGCCTCACGCTGAACCAACACCACAACATCACCAATCACAACGTACGTATCACGGACACCTCACCAGCACAACTCATTATCTCGACCTTGACGGCACCACCGATCACGATCAACACTGCCACCGCTATCATCGTCACCTCTCCATCACGCATCACCGTCGAAAGCACAAGCTCTGATCAACAACGACAATAACATCACCGATCACGACGTCACCGGCGTTCACCTCCGGCACCGTTCACGATCCTAACCTTGAGATGGCCACACGTTCCAACGCTAATACGTCACCGACACCACACCCCGACTACTCTTCATCAAACTCGATGACACACCGATCACGGCCGACACTCCACCACCCCATCGTATGATCACGAGAAAAAAAACAAGAGGAGGAGAGATTCTTACCGAGATGGGGAGAGAGATGGAGACTCGAGCTTCTCTCACACAGCACGATCCTCTCTTCTTCTTCCTCTCACGACAACTCAGTAACTCAGCTCCTCTTCTCAATACGATGCCAACACCAAACGACTCAACTCTCTTCCCTTTGCACTGGAGGCGACGACTTCGGTGGTTTAAATAACTAATAGGAGATTCCTCAATTACCAAAATACGCCACTAACCAACCCCACAATCTTGACAATAAAAAAATTCAATGGCAGAACACAACATGGATGGCCCAAATAACACTCACGCCAAAGTCAGCTTCCTCTCTCTTGAAAATGGAGGTGTCGGCCACATGAAGGATAAATGGGGTTGGTGACTTTTAGTGGAGATAGTGGGTGGCTGCATCTCTTTTTATTTGTTTTATTTTTATTTATGGTCTGGTCCTTGAACTCCCAAAAGTTCACAAATTGACCCCCAAACTTCCCAAATCGATTCCGAACACCCCTACGAGAAAAATGCGGTGTAACTCTTAAGTTACTCCAAAAATTCCCGAAAATATTTTCCAGAAATTCTACACATAATTCCCGGATATAATTCCAAAAATTCCATTTTTCGGAACACGGGCGTTACAGGATATATCTAGAAAATGAATCAATGACTTCTATAGAACATCAGAGGCGGTTAAACCCAAATCTAAAATATGTTGTTAAGAAAGAGATAATGAAACTTCTAGGGTCAGGCATCATTTATGCTATCTCTGATAGTTGTTGGGTGAGTCCAGTCCATGTTGTTCCCAAAAAGGGTGGAGTAACGGTAATTCAGAACGATAATAATGAATTGATCCCAACTAGGACTGTCACAGGACATAGAATGTGCATAGATTATCGAAAATTGAATGCCGCTACTCGCAAAGATCATTTCCCTTTGCCCTTTATTGATCAGATGCTTGAAAGATAGGCTAATCACCCTTACTATTGTTTTCTAGATGGTTATTCTGGTTTCTTTCAGATTCCTATCCACCCGGATGATCAAGAGAAGACAACGTTCACATGTCTTATAGAATTCTTCATCTATTGTTGATCTTAAAGCTGAAACTTGAGTAGCTAACTAGTTTCAGAGCCTAGGTTGTTTAACTCACCAAAAGTGCTTGTTAGAGAATCTGAATTAGGCTATAGATGAGTGGTATGTCCTTAGCCAACGAAAGCTGATGCTAAGGCGTCCCATGAACCGATCAGACCTTCTCGTTAATGCTTATTTAGAAATTTAAGTTCAAACGACAGTTTAGACAGTTAACTTGCTAGATAATGTAATTGATGCCACAAAAGTAGATTAGTTATTCATTCATGTTTGAGTTCAAGAGCGGTTTCTAACCATCCCCTGAATAATTGGCTAGTTCAAGATACTTGATTCCCCGATAAGAATCCTTGGTTTAACATCTCTTTTAATCGTAATTTACATCGTTTTAAACTGCTGTTTCAATTAGTTAACAAAAACCACAAACAAATGCATTGTCTTAGCTTAACTTCATTTCTAAGGAATTGTAGTGTAACACTTGGTCTCTGAGGATTCGACCCCTAATTTACTACATCATATGTTGTGCACTTGCAGTAGTTTATAGGGTTATAAAACTTAGCCGTATCAGAGTTTCGGGCGGTCAGCGGCGGAGCAGAGGAATGGTCCACGCAACCCTACAGATGTCGCCCTTTCAGATGCCTTCTGTGTGCACGTGTCTTTTTTCGTCTTGGGCTCATGTTGGGCTTCGTTTATGTTTGGTTAATATTGGGTTGTTTCAAATAATTAATCAGTTGTAATTCCGCCCTTAATGGGCTTTCTCTTTTAATGAGAACTGGTTGACAAAAAAAAGTGAATATACTCGCTAAATACCCCACCCACACACCCAAAAATTCTTCATGTTAACCCACATCATGGTCGGTCCTAAGTAACGAAGGCCTAAAGCAATCTGTATGAGTTCTATTTAGTGAATATATTCACGTTTAATGCTCTTATATGTGTTGTATATTCTCAAGTTGTAAACTCATTGTTAATGGTTGTTAAAAATTGGGACACATGTTCCAATCAGAATGTATTTCAATTTCACCGGTATGCCAAACATGTTTAAAACCCATGCCCAATTTTAGATAGAAGCCCACAAACAAGAGTTTTATAAGAAAATTTTGGACCATCATTTTAAGAAATATTTATATTGGCTACCATCTTATATCATTGCCCTCTTGTAAAAGGTTGAAGTCAACTTCCACTCAAGGTGGCTACCACTTCACTTTAAACCTTCATGGTTGTTCACTCCCACTTTAAACCTTGAAGGTGACACTTTTATTAATTTAAACCCTCCACGTGGCTTTACTGTATCCGTTGGAATTTTTGATCACCGTCGACGTAATTCCGGTAACGGAAAATTTAACTCCGTTATTTTTTAACCACCTGTAATTTTCTTTTGTTTTTCTTATAATTAAAACGTGATTTTAATAATTAGAATAATTATATTAAATATATCTTATTTTAACTTAAATAAATAATAACTAAATAAAATCAAAATTAAAACTTTCCAAAATTGGTTTTGGGGCTTTAGGGTTCGATTGTTCTTCAGAGAAAATATAGAAGAGTGTAGAGAGGAGAGAGTTAATCGATGGTGCCGTGAACATAACCGCCGGCGTAGAGTGAAGAACTGGAGTACTTTGTCTTCGTCGCCGTGAACATAACCGCCGGCGAAGAGAGAGAGACTTCCTTATAGCTAGGTACATCAGATCGAAAGGCTGCAACAAATCGAATTTGTTTGTGTATTGCTGACTAAAAAACGAATTTCTGGGTTTGTGTAAAAATGACATTGGCTTGAAATGTCACTGCAATTGGCAAGCAAAGATTACTCGTGCTTGGACTGATAGGAACCCTGGGAGAAGGTTCTATGGATGTCGAGGACGTAAAGTTAGAAACGGGTATGAGTCTTGCAATTTTTTTGATTGGTTTGATCTTGAGAAACCACATGGATGGCAATATGAAGCATTGTTGGAGGGAAGAGATATCATGAATAGGTAAAAAGATGAACTTAAAGGTTTAAGGGAGATTATTAGTTCACTTGAGGGTCATGGTGGAAGTGTGGAGATCACACATTCGAGTGAAGTAGGGGGTGAAACTCAAGCTAAGTCGTTAAGAATGTGAAGTTCTCAAGCGAGAGGTTCAAATACTAACTGAGAGGAGTAAGTTGTATCGGAATGTTCTGATATCGTCATCGGTTGGATTCATTGTCGTGACTGGAATCATAATGTCGATATGGAAGTAGTAGAAGATAATTTATTTTGATTTGGGGAAAAGACCTCTTTATGATGTTTTTAAGACTTTGATTGTGTTTGTTTCTTGAGATCTTTATGATGTTTGTAAGACCTTAATGATGTTTGTTTCTAGAGATCGTAATGTTCTTTTGTGTTTGTAAGACATTGATTGTTTGTTGCTAGAGATTTTTAAGATGTTTGTACGTTTAGTATCCTGATTTATTGTTCTGTACCAATTCTGTTCAGCTCATATATTAACTATGTTTTGGGAAATTTTTTAATATACATCTGAATTTAAGAAAAAAAAATAAAAAAAAATAAAAAAGAACACAACGAAATATTAAGATATATCTGGTCTTGCCGAGGGAAAATCCCATTACAAATAGTCATAAACCTAAAAAAGACACCACTTAAGTTTGACAATATCATAAACCTTAAGAAAACACCTAGTAGTCAAATAAAACAGATCACACATATGACATTGTCTTGTTAGCACCAGACCAGACTTAAAGCGGAGGTTCAGGGTTATCGCCCAGCCTATCATACACTTTGTTTCCAAAACATTCAAAAGGGCGACCTGTAAAGGGACTGAAAAATGTTCCAATACCTCTTGGAATGTTTTCTTCTATCTTTCTTATCTTGAGTGGTCGTCCACGCTTTTTCCCCTTCGGTTTTGGTTGGTTGGAGGAGACTAATGGTTGCGGAGCACTAGATTGGAGTGGCTGAGAAATAGCTGCACCTTCCTGATTGGTTGGCAATGGCTGAGAGCTAGTTGCACCTTCTTGATTGGTTGGTAATGGTTGAGAGCCATCAGATACATGAGCTTTACTCTTCTTTGGCTTTGGTTGAGCTTTACTCTTACTTTGCTTTAGCTGACGTGGTGGCACTATCTGATGCATGAGAATAATCACATAAGAAACCAATGAAAACAAACCAGATGCTTGAAAACAAAGCAATGTAAATAGAATAGAAAGTACCTCTGCTGGATGTTTGCGAGGTCTACCTTTTCGATTTTTTGGTCCTTCCACAACTACTGCTTCGTTTTTACAGCTAGTCTTGATATGTCCAGCTTCACCACAATGACTTCAGTGTTGTATCCTACCATGTCAAGTTGATTTTCCTGGATTTTTTAGTGACTCAAAAGGTTCCTTTTTTCTATCACGGTTTTTTGGTCGACCTCGTGGCTTTCGTATGTCTGGAATCCCAATAAGAGGCTTATCTTCTTTTGTCCACAACTTCTCACCATTAACAGGTTTAATGTTATCATTATATGTGTTCTTCAAACAAGACATGTAGTAATAGTCAGCCACATATTTCTCGGGATCATCTTAATTGTCATCTAACACACATATAGCATGCTTACATGGTATACCTGTCATTAAAAAGTATTCAATTAAAAAAACGATCATAAGTAGAAAGTAGAAACAAACAGCAAAATACTGAAACTCGTTAACATGTATACTGAAACATGTATAACATGTAAACCTGATCACACATATCTTAGTACGAAGATTCTCATACCTGTAAGATCCCATCGACGACATGCGCATTGGTGTGTTGCCAGGTTAACTGTATATCCATTATCAAACTCTGTGACCTCATACAAATTGGTGCTACTCCGTATTGTTGAGCAATATTTTTTATCAACCCTAGCTTGCTCCAAGATGGCCATTGTAATTGGTGTGAGATAGGAGTTGCATTTTTCTACTTTTCCCCACCTACGAGATATCCTTCTCATAGCTTGCCTTCTTATATCTTCCAGCAAACTAATGACAGGCTTGGTTCTTGCAATCTTAATTGTCATGTTTAAAGCTTCTGATAAATTATTGTGGACATCTGCACAATGAGACTCTGGACTGAAGAATGCTCTACACCACTTCTTCGGCTCTTGTATAAGCAAAGCCGCATACGCTGCAGGATCATATGACTGGACCATCTTCATCTTCTCCTCATATTCTCCTTCATGATAGCTATAAGCAACACCCCAAAACAAATTTTTGTATTCTGACCTCGAAAAGCTTTTCTTCCAATTAGCATATATGTGTCTTGCACACATGCGATGCTCTGCCCGAGGAAGTTCAACAGATATAGCATGAACAAGTCTCGGAAAAATATTAGGCATATAACACCAATCATTAACTAGTCCCAAGCTAAAAAAAACAGTCATCATTTTGTGTGCACAAATAGAAAATAAGAACACATAATGGCAGGTTAATAAGAATTTTCAAATTGTTTCATTTATGATTTTTTGTCAATAAACCATCACATAATAAGTAGAACGGTTCTACAAGTGAAACAATGTCTACTTAAAAAAGACATAGTTCATCAGCCACATATAAATGGAAAGGAAACATAACAAGAACAAAAAACACATTAACCATTACAAAAACCAAACCAAAACTATTTCATAGCTGATTTAAAGAAATCATCCATTCACTATAATGAAATCAATTCATAGCTCTAAAAGAGATGAAGCAATCAAAAACCAATAACCAGAACACATTACACAGTTCCAGTTGCCCCAATTTCTCCAATTTGCAAAAACAGGATCGAAATCCCTAACAAACCCCCCCAAACCTTCGAGCTCTAACAGACCCAAAACCCAGAAATCACATGTTGTAAGACCAGCTAAAAGCTTAAAATCTCCAACAAACCCAGAAATTAAAAGATTCAAACTAGCTCTTACCCCATTTCTGTAGCGTGATAGCGAAGAAGACGAAAATTTTGCTGGTGACAAGGAGCTCTCTCTCTTCGCCGGCGGTTACGTTCACGGCGACGAAGACAAAGTGCTCCAGTTCTTCACTCTACGCCGGCGGTTATGTTCACGGCACCATCGATTAACACTCTCTTCTATATTTTCTCTGAACCTTAAAACCCCAAAACCCCAAAACCGATTTTGGAAGGTTTTAATTTTGATTTTATTTAGTTATTATTTATTTAAGTTAAAATAAGATATATTTAATATAATTATTCTGATTATTAAAAATCACCTTTTAATTAGAAGAAAAACAAAAAAAATTACAGGTGGTTAAAAAAATAACGGAGTTAAGTTTTCTATTACCGGAATTAGTCGACGGTGATTCAAAATTCCAACGGATAAGGGAAAGTCACAGTAGAGGATTTTAATTAATAAAAGTGTCACCTTCAAGGCTTCAAGGTTTAAATTAGGAGAAAAAAAAACATAAAGGTTTAAAGTGGGAGTGGTAGCCACCTTGAGGGTTTTTAATGGGATTTTCTCCTTTAATATATGTAAACTTTTTTGTTTATATATATATATATATAGTTTAGTTTTTCAATAGGCTTAATTTGTATTTTTTGTTAGACATCAAAATTATTTGGGTCGAGCATGTTAAAACCCATTCGTCTCAATTTTCACATCAATATTTAGGTTTTATTTTAAACAAAGCATACACGATATTTTGGCTATTATAGGTTTTATTTTGAAAATAGCAAAAACTGATTTTTTAAAGGCTCTGATATCATTTGTTAAGATAAAGTGATTTTAAAATCAATATATATATATATATATATATATTTTTTATGAGTTGTATTAGAATAACAAAGGAATGATATTTATTTCCTAAATTTTAAATACTTTGTATAGGGCCTACTAAATTATGTGGTTATCTTATAATGGTTTCAATATCAGCATAATTTTAACCATATCCTTTTTTTGCAAATGTTAATAATTTTCGAAATTCATTTCATTGTGCAGTAACGACAACCGTCTTTTTTTTATTGGCACTTTGGTGGCTCTGTGGTAAGATACCAATTTAAATTACCCATTGATAAATCTCTAACTTTAATTTTTTTTAAATTAAATTTATTCAATTGTAAAATAAAAACAGTTGGTATCTAGGGTATAGTCCTTTCAAAATGAATTCTCCCTACCTACATATCTAATAAATTTAATGATTTAAAATCCATTTCAATTACAAATGTTTTTTAGCTAAGAAAAATGATGTGGACATTAAATATGGAGATCCTCTACTTCATCTAAAGCCTTTTACACACGTCCTTAACCACACAGAACGAGGGAGGATCAAGTGAATTCGTCCAAGACCCGAGTTTCTTTATTTCGACCAAATCATATTAAAACGTCAACAACTTTTTCTCAAACTGATTGAGCACGACTTGGAGACCTTCTACACCTACAAGAGACTTTCAATCAGTAAAGGATTCCTCTCCAAGTTGTCCAGATACAAAGCACTTTCATGTTTCCTCATTTGGCCAAAGTCGAGCATTAAAGGCCATATCAATCAAGCATTTGATTGATTTATCATTAATTTATCATTAAGCTTGATTTATTTTTATTTTTGTTGATTTATTCTCTTATTTATTTTCTTAGATTTAGCTATGCAAAAGCCTATAAAAACTCAGCTCATATCATTGTAAAAATCACCCTTGAATTTGAAAGAAATAAGAAAAACCGACAGTTTTCTCACCGTTAAAGTTTCGGCTTTGTTTGCTTGTCTTTTCTATTGTGTGTGATGCCCTTAAAAAGCAAGTGGGATCTTTGTCTTTGTATGAGATTCACATAGGCATTGATTCGTGTTCTTATCACAAAGTAATTTCGCAACTTTGTGTGGCGAACTTTGATCCATCTCTTGTTCTCAATCTTCACTCCATTTCGTTGCTGATTCAAAGAGCGTGTTACCACCATTTGAACTAACCTCATCTCGATCCACTTCACTCCATCACTCGTCAAGAAGAGATCGTGTTACCACCAACTTTTTGGCTCAATCACTATCCTCAGATCCTCTAAGGTTTCGTGCCTATATAAAAAAACTTTTAAAATGTTATTTCTACTTTTTCTAGAATGTCTAATATCTTCTTTGCATCTTCTATGTGTTTTTTTTTTATATATAAAGTACGGTACAATAAGATTTATAAGATTTTTTTATTCTTTTTGAATTATATCGGATTTGAGGCCTGTAAGCCTAATGGTCTGTAATATTCATTCATCCTATTAATAAAGAAATATAGAGGAAATAGTATTCGATTAAAAAAGCACACTCATTTTTTCGTTCTTTTGGCCTTCTAAGGTTTTGATAATTAATCATAATTTACAACAAATTGGTATTCCGTGAGGTTAAACTTTCTAGTAGCAAATAAAACCCCTACAAAGAGAGATTACTAAGTATGCATAACGAAGACTGATCTCTTATAGCATATACTTGAATCCGCCACATCTATACTATATAAAAGTTGAAGCTATAGTGTTTTGAAGGCGTCCACATAGGATTTAAAAAACGCGATGATATTGGTCCACATCAATATTTAACATAAATTCTCGAGGTAACTTAACAAAATCTTAAAAAAAGAAAAAAATCGATATCTGCCAAAAACTCAAAAAGTAAAATCATCGCCAAAAGAGGAAACAAAATAATATAAATTACTCAAAATATTAAATTCAGTATATAAGAAATATTATGCCTTAATTTTTTATTAAGCAACAAAATAAAAGAAACTACTCAAAATAATAAGTTTCCTTAATTTTTTATTAATGAATAATTAAGAATAATATTTTTTCATAACTTTATATTTTCCTGATAATTAATATAGAAATTATTTAATATGAAAAATACTAAAGAAGAAAAATAAATATGTGCCTTTAAAAATAAAGACAATTGGTCGCATAATAGTTTTGAATCTTTATTTTAATCTTAAATAGTATATTGTGTATAGATAAATGAGAAAAAAAAAATATGCCTTACTGAAAATTTCAGAAAAATTAGGAAAAAAAAGAATGATAGAATCCCTAAAGACAAAAAAGGAAAAATAATATGACAAATCCAAAAACGTTTAAGAAAGAAAGAGATAATAAAAATGTTATAGGAATAACTCATGCTTAAGAAAAAGATCATCACCGGAAAAAAATAATAAAATATATTAAGTACATGTTTATTTGTAGTTAAAACTTGAAAATGGAAAAAAAAAAAATTAAAAAAACTTCTAAATAAATAAAAATTAAAAGAAAAATAATTTTTAGTGTAACTTTAAGAACCAAGCTAACGATATATATATATATATATATATATATATATATATATATATATATGAAGAAAAAATCTCGCCTATGTAAATAGATTTGAATTGAAAAATAAAAAGGAAATTAAATACAAATATGAAAAAAATATCATATTTGAATAAGTTTAAAATTTAAAAAAACAGAAAAAAGGAAAGTAAAGTCAAAAGATGGCAAAACAAAATCCTATAAAATAGAAAACAAGAAGGAAAAACAAAATATTGCATGATAAATATATTGAATGCAAAAAATATTATATACATACTTCCTATGATAAAATTTAGGAAAGAGATTCGGTAAAGAAATATGAAAAATCGTCAAAAATATGACACAATATATATGCTCAAAATTATGTTTATAATTGGAAAATGATCAACTATATATATATAATCTTACAAAAATAATTTATTCCTTTTAAAACTTACACATTAAAAACATATAATAAATTATCAAAAAAAGAGCATAATATTATACCAAATTTTAATAATTGACTATTATAATCAATTTATTATATATATATATATAACTATAGTTTTCTAAATTATGTAATTTTAATTGCAATCATTGACTTAATTATACTTTAAAAATTTAGGGTTTAAAGTCACTAAAATTTGTTTTCAAAAAGTTAATATATATTATTATCATCTCTTATATAAAACTAATATTTTTATAAATGATAGATCACACATGATTTTTACGAAAAATATATTAAAATATCCACGCGTAGCGTGGATCCAAGATCTAGTATAATAGTTCTGAATTCTTATTTAATCTTATATATTATGTTGTATATAGATAAAGGAGAAAAACGAAAGAAATCTATACTATATAAATGTTGAAGCTATAGTGTTTCTAAGGCGTCCACATAAGATTTAAAAAATACGACGCGATTGGTCCACGTCAATGTTTAACATAAATTCTCACAATAATTTACCAAAAACTAAAAAAGGAAAAAATCGATATCTGCCAAAAACATAAAAGAAAATCATCACCAAAACAGACAACAAAATATTAGAAATTACTCAAAATAATAATCTATACTCTCTTTGTATGAGAAATATTGATTTTCTGAGGTTTTCACCAAAATTAAGAAAACTAATAAATGTTCTAAGAAAATAGTAAAAATTTAATCTCAAGTTGTTTTTTACTCTATTTTTATTTTTTAATAACTATAATTACATTACATATTAAAAATATTAAGTAATTAATTGATCTTTAAAATATAAATGCATTAAATTTATTAGAGGAAATCAATCTTTTTGATACAAGAATAAAACCTCAGAAAATCAATCTTTGTGATACAGAGGGAGTATTATATAAAAGTTGAAACTATAGTGTTTCTAAGGAGTCCACATAGAATTTAAAAAACGCGATGCTATTGGTCCACATCAATGTTTAACATAAATTCTCACAATAATTTACCAAAAACTAAAAAAAAAAAATGATATCTGCCAAAAAAATAAAAGAAAAATCATCACCAAAATAGACAACAAAATAATAGAAATTACTCAAAATAATAAATTTAGTATATAAGGAAATTACGCCTTAATTTCTTATTAGGCAATAAAATAATAGAAACTACTCAAAATAATAAGTTACCTTAAGTTTTTATTAATGAATAATTAAAAATATGTATTTTTCATAACTTCATATTTTCCTGATAATTAATGAAGAAATTATTTAATATGAAAATGTTAAAAACGAAAAACACAATAGCTTCAACATTATTAGACATTTTCCAAAAAATAAGAAAAGAAAATCGATATCTGGCAAATCTATATCTATTCTATATAAAAGTTGAAGGTATAGTGTTTTAAAAGCGTCTACATAGGATTTAAAAAATGTGATGCTATTGGTCCACGTCAATGTTTAACATAAATTCTCAAGATAACTTAACAAAAACTAAAAAGAAAAAAAATCGATATCTGCCAAAAAAATTTAAAAAAAATCATCGCCAAAATGGACAACGAAATAATAGAAATTACTCAAAATAATAAATTTAGTATGTAAAAAAAATATGCCTTAATTTCTTATAAGAAACATAATAATAGAAACTACTCAAAATAATGATTTTAGTATATAAGGAATTTATGCCTTATGTACTAAAAATAATTAATAATCTATACTTCTATACTATATAAAATTTGAAACTATAGTGTTTCTAAGACGTCCACATAAAAAATGTGATGCTATTGGTATGTGTCAATGTTTAACATAAATTCTCACGATAACCTAACAAAAACTTTTTTTAAAAACATCGATATCTGCCTAAACTTTAAAAGGAAAATCATCACTAAAATAAGCAACAAAATAATAGAGAATACTCAAATAATGAGTTTAATATGTATGGAAATTATGCCTTAATTTCTAATTAATGAATAATTTAAAAAAATTTCTTTTTTATAACTTCATATTTTCTCGATAATTAATTAAAAATATATTTAATATTAAAAATAAAAAGAAATTGTCAATTGGTTGAATAACATTTATATATCCCTATTGTATATAAATGAAGAAGAAGAATAGAGAAAAACAAGCTCTAGAGCCAACATTTAAAAAAAGAAGTAAGAAGAAGAAGGAGAGAAAACCGTATTTCAAGCTTGAAAGTTTCCCTCTCAACAGACATCTGGTGAATCTCCTTCCGCAGATCATTAACCACCTCTTCAGGAGATGCAACTGAAAAAAAAGAAGAAGAAGAAAACAGACATATCTAAAAACGTTTTAGTTAATTTTAGTTTCAAAAGAATGATAGTTTTCACTATGACCCAACTTAATATATTAAGATTCAAAATCTATCAAGATTGCAACAGATTAGAAAGCATCATGTCCTAGGAAGGAAGAAGACACACACAAATTTTTATGGTGAATCATGTGTTATGGTTTTAGTAGTTTTAATTCATATTTTTTCTAAGAAATTTTACATGATTTTTGCAGGTGTAATTAATTTTAAGGGAGGATTACTAGAATGACTCTAAAAAATGGATTAATAGCTAGAATGACTCATATTTTTTTATAATTAGTACACTGTTTTTTGCTTTTTTTAAATACATAAATACCCCTGAAATCTTTGATAGGAAAAAACAGAATCACAGAAATGCCATTAATGAATTAATTCCAGCGTCCCTAATATTTACGAAAATGCCATTCCGTCTTAGTTATCGCAGACTTATTTTTTCGCAGATTTATTTTTCTTTACCGCAGACTTATTAAACAAATTTAGTGACCACATACTTATTTAACATCATCGCAGACTTATTTGGCATTTGCCGAGTTATTTTCATTTACCGCAGAGTTATTTGACTAACTTAGTTACCGCAAACTTATTTAACGTCATGGCAGATTTATTTTCCTTGCAGAGTTATTTTCCTTTACGGCAGAGTTATTTGACTAACTTAGTTACCGCATACTTGTTATCGTCACGGTAGATTTATTTCTAGTTGCCAAGTTATTTTCCTTTGTCGCCGAGTTATTAAACAAAAATAGTTACCGCAGATTTATTAACGTCATGGCAGACTTAATTTAACTTGCCGACTTATTTTTCCATTATTGCAGATTTACTAGACTTATTAAGTTATCGCAGATTTAATAATGTCATGACAGACGTATTTTACGTTTTAGACTTATTTTTCCATTATTGCAGATTTATTATACTTACCAAGCTATCACAGATTTATTAACGTTATTGCAGATTTATTTTTATCGTAGACTTATTTTTCCATTACTGCAGATTTATTAGACTTACCAAGTTATCATAGATTTATTAACGTTATCGCAGATTTATTTTTATCGTAGACTTATTTTTCCATTACTACAGATTTATTAGACTTACCAAGTTATCATAGATTTATTAATATTATCGCAGATTTATTTTTATCGTAGACTTATTTTTCCATTACTACAGATTTTATTAGACTTACAAAGTTATCACAGATTTATTAACGTCATCGCAGATTAATTTTATGTATAGACTTATTTTTCTGTTATTGCAGATTTATTAGACTTACAAAATTATCACAGATTTATTAACGTCATCGCAGATTTATTTTATTTATAGACTTATATTTGAATTATTTATTTTGAATTATTTATTTTTGAATTTTGTTAGATATTTGAAATTATGTTAACAATTTTTATTTTCGAATAAGATATTATTTATTTATTTTTAAATTATGTTAATAAATTATTTTAAAGATATTTTTAAAATATTTTAATAATTTAGTTATTTTTGAACTATTTTGTATAATATATTTTTATGTTTATTTTTTTATTTATGAATTGTGTAAGATATTTTTAAATATGTTAATAATTTTTATTTTTAAATAAGATATTTTTGAATTAGTTTAGAATTTAAAATTTTTTTATTTTTTTATTTTTGAAATTTCCAATTTTTTTAATATGTTATATTTTATAATTATTTGTTGTTAATAAATTTTTTTATTTTAGTTTTTTAACAATTTTTTTTGTTTTTTATTCTTTTTTTTTTTAATTTTGTAATTTTAAATTTTTTAAATTTTTTTTAATTTTTTAATTTTTTCGTTTTATAGTTTTATAGTTTTATTTTTATTTTTTTCTTTTTATTTTTTATTTTTTTATTTTTTTGTTTTTTTTTAGTTTTTAGTTTTTTTTTAGTTTTTTTAGTTTTTTTATTTTTTATTTTTATTTTATTTTTTATTTTTTTATTTTTTTATTTTTTTTTTTTTTTATTTTTTTATTTTTTTATTTTTTTATTTTTTTATTTTTTTATTTTTTTATTTTTTTATTTTTTTATTTTTTTTATTTTTTTATTTTTTTTATTTTTTTATTTTTTTATTTTTTTAATTTTTTTGTTTTTTTGATTTTTTGATTTTTTGATTTTTTTGATTTTTTGATTTTTTGATTTTTTGATTTTTTGATTTTTTTTATTTTTTTATTTTTTATAAACGTTTTTTATTTTTATTTTATTTTTTTTAATTTTTTTTGATTTTTTTTACACAATGGCAGTATTGTTATTTTGTTATATGGAATAGATAATATTATCTTTTACCCATTTTTTTAGTTAACCCTTTAGAAAGAGAGTCATTCTAGTAATATCATATAAAATGAGAGTCATTCTAGTCAAATTTCACTAATTTTAATGACTCATTTTCTTTCTTGATGAGATTTAGCTGTCTCATGAAGCAGAAAAAATAATCTGAAAATTCATCTCGAACGTCTGAAACAATTTGAATAGACGAAACCTACTGAGGTGAGCATATAAGATTGTTTAGAAGAAATAACTAAACAAATATAAAAAAATCATGTTTAGATTTAGCTGTTCTTCTTTTTGGCTACCCTGGAGCTGGAAAAACAAAAATAAATTATTACAATAGATGATGCCAGTAAACTCTTTTGAATGATGTTGGATAGTCATTGAATTTATGTACTTCTATGTTAAAGTGTGTAAAAGTAAAAGCAAATACTCTTTAAAAATTCTACACTATTGAACAATTTTTTCCCAAGTTGGTGCAAAGAACAATAAGGGTAATAAAAATTCATGGAAGAATTTGCATACCGGCAAGGGAAGGCCAAAGGTCATGATCATGTCAAACAATAAATTGAGTCCATGTAGCAGCTCGATTAGCATACAAATTAATTTGATTCAATTATTCTAAAAACACAAACCATCAATATTATTAGGATATTACTATGTTTTAGGATAGTCAATTTCATAGAAAATGTAAGCCTAATATCCTTTTCAGCGTACAGTCATGAATGTGTGTTTTCAATTTCAAATTATAAGACCATTGTAGTCAATAAGTTAGAATTTTGAAAACTATTGTATTCTTTAAAACGTTCGATATGTTATTCAAAATTGGAAAAAAAAATAATGTACTAAACCAATTTGTAAAAAATGAAAAATACAAAAAATGTTAGAGGAATAAATGATAGCTTAAGAAAAAATCATCACCAGCAAAAAAAATATTAACATATCTTATGAACATACATAACCGGTCCTGGAATTTTTGATGCTCCAAACAAAACTAAGTTAGAAAAATAAATAATGCTTAAAAAAAAAACCATCACCCTCAAAAGAAATAATAAAATATATTATGTACATGTCCATTCGTAGTTAAAAATAATATAAAAAAAAATTAGAAAACCTTCAAAACAAATAAAATTAAAAGAAACATAAAAAAATATTATATCTAAGCTAACGATATAAATAAAATGAAAATATCTCCTATCGAAATAAATTTAAACTAGAAAACTAGAAGAAAAGAGAAATTATATACAGTCATGAAAAAAAATCATATGTAAATAAATTTAAAATTAAAAAAAAATAAAGTAAACTCAAAAGATGGCAAAACAAAATCCAATAAAATGGAAAATAAGAAGAAAAACAAAATATTGCATGTTAAAAATATATTGAATGCATAAAATATAATATACATAGCTTCCTAATCCCTATAATAAAATTTATAAAAGAGATTTTTTTTTGTCACCTTTTATGAAAGAGATTTGTTAAAGAAATATAAAAAAAAATGTAAAAAGCATGACACAATATTTCTGCTCAAAATCATGCTTCAAATTGGAAAATTATATATTTGAATATATATATATATATATATATATATAATCTTACAAAAATGAGTTATTTTGAAAATATTATACATTAAAAACGTATATTAAATTAACAAAAAAAACATACAAATGTACCAAATAATAATAATTGACTATTTATAAACAATTTATTTCTAGATTTAAGTTACTGTAATTTTCCATATTATTAATTTTTATTTTAATATTAGATTTAATTATACTTTGAACATTTTTTTTTTTTTTTTGATAACCGTGGGGATCCGGCGACCGAGGTCAACCGACTAATCCCACGAGGCCCACGGCAGTCCACGTATTCTTGCGATTTAACGCTAGCCCGGGTGGCCAAGGGGACTCGAACCCAGGAATCTCCCACTTGAGAGTTACCACTGGGCCACGAGGCCTTGGTTTATACTTTGAACATTTAGGGATTAAAGTCACTACAATTTGTTTTTAAATACTAGATATATATTATTGTCTTCTCGTATATAGACAAATAAATATTTTGATAATTATTAGAGATTGCATATGATTTTTACGAAAATATATTAAAACACCCATGCGTAGCGTGGATTCTAAACCTAGTTGAGTTATAAAAGTTTTATTATATATGAACACATGCACCACTACGGACTTATAGTGGCTAAAGCTACGATTCTTGTCTATGGGCTTATCTTCTTTTACTTTCTACCCACTCAGCTCTTCCATAAATTTCTTCACATCATTATAATCTACTACTCTATTGTATCTGGTTGGTCTGACCTTTTCAGACCGTTTAAATTAATGAAGGTTCGTTTTGCAAAAAAGAAAAAAAAACGAATTGTAGAAGGTAAAGTGCTTCCTTTTTTTGTCGGCAAAAACAAGTCTTAATATTATGGAAAGAAAATAAATAAATGTAAGGCCCTTATCAAATATTTTTAAAATAAAATAAGAAATTATTTGTCGTTCCTCTAGATATATTTGTGAATGATTTCTATAAAAATCAAGTAACAATTTTTTTTACTTTTATTTATTTATTTATTTAATTGCTTTTAACAATTATATAATTATACAAAAACAATTTCTACATTTACATTTAAACATATACACATGTTTTTTTTACTATTAACCATTTAGATTAATACATGCTTAATGTTTTTTTTTTATCATAACCTTAATATATCTCATATATTAAAATACATTTATCATTATCAAAAATTCAAAATTATACATCTATAAAAATACAAAGTAATAAATTCAAAATAACATATATTTACCAAAGTTATTTTAAACCTCTTTAATAGCCTTGAGACCTATTATTTGGGATCCGATTCGAGATCCGCTCCAAAAAATTAGATATTTAGGTAGACCGGATCTGCATCTAGATAATCGAATAACGGATCCGGATAATAAAAAAATTGACAGAATATCCGGAACTGTAATATTTATATTATTATTATTATATTATTTTAATATTTTTACAAAAATTCTTATATATTGTATTAATATAAGAATATTTTAAATATTTTCTTCAGATTTTATATAGTTTTAGGGCAATTCATTTAAATAGCACAAAATGAAGTTTTTTGTGACATATTTAGCACACATTTTTATTTAGGATACAAATAGCATTTTTATTAAAAGATAATTCTCTTATATGGCACAAATCTCATACCCTCAAATTTTTAGGGTTTAGGGTTTTATAAAACCCTAAAGCCTAACCCTAATTCTTATGCCCTACCCTCTAAAAACTATAATCTAAATTCTAATAGTTAACCCAAGCAAAAAAATTAAATTATGAACTTTATAAAATGTTTTTTTTATCCTAAATAAAAAATAGGTGTTAAATGTGGAACAAAAACATTATTTGGTGTTATTTGAGTGAATTCTCTTTTATATAATAATATATATTTTTTAATTATTTAAAAAATGGATCTCAATATTTGCGGATATTCGGACTTTTCATGAATATCTGAAACTCGAATATCCGGAATAATCGGATCTGGAGGCGGATATCAAAACTACAAATCCGGATGCGGATATCCCCAAAAACCTCGGATATCCGCATCTGATCCATCCCTACTCTTTAAAAGCTTAAGATTATTTATGTTGCTAATACACATAATAAATACTTTAAACACCTACGTAATATTCAATATATAGATACATTAAAAAATACATTACATATATATATATTTACAAAAGTAATAATAACATTTTTAAACTTATGATTATTTTACCTATACTTAACATTCATTTAACACTTCAAAATATTTACATACCAAAAATTACCGCCTCAATTCTTAAATATACTACATAATATTAATACTAAATGTTTAATTTAAAAACTCGACTAACAACTCACATTCTTTTTACTCTCAAAAGTCAAACCATAAATACATTGCTGTAATTTAACTAATTTATACATAACAAATATAAATTTTAAAACTACCCCGACTTCAACACGGGTTATTAATCTAGTTTGTTTAAATTAGTAAAAAAAATGCTTTGCTAAATATAGAAAAAAAATGAGTGGTTTTATGGCAATGTCTTAAATTAGATTTACAAATATATATGTACAATACATTCTTCATCTTTTTCTATTCGTAAAACATCATCAATTCGTTTGCAATATCTGATATGAATAAATCCTTTCAACTCTCCATCATTGTTCTATCTATTTTTACCATCCTCGTTATAGGTTTGTATTTACAGTTTAATTGTCTTAATATATATTGTAATAATCATCAAACATAACTCCATGTTGAATAACATGTTTGTTTTCTGTAATATCAATTAAAGTCTCTTACGTCAATTATGGATCATAACTAGATATCAAGATTTTTTTGTCAAAAAAAAAACTAGATATCGAGATTTATATTAAAATTATAGAGAATAGAAATTGATGTTTAGTAGTTTTCTTGAAAATATCATATTTCAGTTTTTTTTTATTAAAAGTGTAACTTTAAAAAACAAATCACAAAATAAACAAAATATTAAAATTTCTATGATACATTTGATTAATACATTGTAGAATTTTAACTTTCTTACTGATAAATAGTAACAAAACAAACATAATTAGTTTTTTTTTTTAAAGTATAATAAGAAAACTAAATGAGCTTTTATGTGTTTTAAACTATTTTTGAAATAGGGGATATCCAGATGGCGATAGGAAGGAAGCCGAAGCCGAACAAAATTGTAATAAATTGGTGCAGTGAGCTAATAGCAAGGGGACCTTGTAAATCCGACGAATGTAAAATGGCATGTATACTCAAGAGACCTAAGAATAAGAATCGTCAGATTGATGGTTGTATTTTACATTATGATAATCGCCCCGCTTGCCTATGCAGTTGGAATTGCACGCGCTAACTAGTTTAAATAATAAGTTATTTTTTATATTTTAATAATTTATATAAGTAAGAGAGAAATTGATAATTATGTAAGAGAGATATGCTTATAGCTATGATATGATATTATGATGGTACGAAATAAACTGTTAGTTTTGCTATTGAAAGAACGAGATATATTAACTTATCTAAATTATTGAAACTTTTTTTTTAACAAGAAATCATCAATTTGGTAAAAACAATTGGTCATTTATTATTTTCTTTTATTTGTTTTTAGTTTTATCAGATTTTCACAATCTGTCTAAAATCTCGAGTAGTCAAATTTGAGATCTTCTAGTCATATTTGAAGAAGGATCATAATTATGAAAAAAAATAACAAATTATACGACAAGCCTGTGAATTGGAGTAATACTCTGAGCATGCCTATGAATTGGCCTAAGGCGAAGCTTTCTAATTTACAATTCAGATTGAGAGAAAAAAGGAAGCTTTGATGTGATGTTCTCAGAGCTTTCTTATAGAAAAGTTATCAAGCGGCATTTGTGAAGGTTGACTGGAGAGAGAGCTGTAGAAGGAGGATCAGGTGGTGGCTCGTCAAGTCCGACGACGGCGGTGCTAGCTGTAGATTGTCGGCGGCATCAACCGTTCATTGTCCCCGTTTACACACGTGTTGAATTTTAACTCTTCCCTAGTTGTAAGGTTAAACTGTTACGGTTTTTCACCATTTTATACGGCTACGTTTTGATTACGGTTGAAAACGGTACGGTTAAAATCTGAAATATGGTTACGGTTAGATTTTGGCAATACCCTACACATCACATTGATTGTTATAGAAGTTGCCTTCGTCACTCTCGTCTCCAAAGAACTAGAAAAAAAAGAAACAAATCTCGACTCAAACACTTAGATGTTAAAATGTCGTTCAGTCAACATGTCTTCACTTACAGAGACAAGAACTCCAATGAGAAACAAAATCAACAATCCATCTCATAAAACTCAACATGTTCTGTCTTTTTCTACTTTCTACCACTCAGCTCTGCCATAAACTTCTTCACATCATTATAAGAAGACCCTCCTTCCTCCACAGCGGCTTTAGCCATCTCACTTAGCTTCTTAGCCCGTATCCGCCTTTCCTCTGCATCTTCCCCAACTATCACTTCCCTCACTGCCTTCTCCACTTGCTCTCTACTAATCAACTTCCCTTTTTTCACCAACTCCGTAGCTCCTACATTAACTCCTATTCTCAACACTTTTGTCAATAGTTTCTCATTGTAAAACTGTTCCGCCCCCATTGGCCAAGTCACCATAGGCAGCCCCGCAGCGATGCCCTCCATAGCTGAGTTCCATCCGCAATGTGTCACAAACCCTCCAACTGCTTTGTGGTCAAGTATCAACACTTGTGGCGCCCATCCGCGTATTATTAGCCCTCTCTCTTTCGTCCTCTCCTCAAACCCTTCAGGTAACCACTCTTCATTTTCACCTGCCCCAGCCACCCCAACTCCAAGTTAATTCCACATCGCATATAAATTGAGACATTAAGTAATATATAAAGTACATGAGCCAATCTACTCATTATCATGATATAAGATATTTAGCAATACAAAAATATACTCATAATTTTTAAGAGAAATCTTGATAAAAAACAGGGCAAGGAACTGATTTACCTTGGCTTTCATTTTTCCTAACCACCCATATAAAATTTTGTCCTGAACCTTCAAGACCAAAAGCGATCTCTAAAAGTTGTTCATTGATGAAGGTAGTTCCACTGCCAAAGGACAAGTAAACTACTGAACCAGGTGTTTTAGACTCGAGCCATTTTAGGCATTCTTGCTCATCAATATTCGCTTTTTCCCCTCTTCCTGCTTTCTCCGCAAATTCCCTATTAGATAGCGAAAGCGGACCAATATGCCAAGCTCTTTTCGCGACAAAACTACGGTAAAAATCAGCATAATCTGATTCCAGCTCATAGAAACTATTCACCAAAACACCAAAGCTAGTGGACTCTGATTCCCTAACCTCTTTCATAAACTTTCCCATTGGAGATTCTTCGTCAGCGACATTGGCTTGGTCTGCTGTGATAACTATATCCCCAGGCAGACCAGTGATTACAAAAGGAGTTGAAGTTGTAGCTACTTGTTTGTGTGGCTTATGAATCCTCATGTTATACGAACAACACAATGAAAAGAAAGATGTGCCGTGGAACACAAGTCTTGGAACAACATACTTCTCTGCAGATTCTGTAGCCCAAGGGAAGAACATATCGGCCACAAGAGCATTTGGTTTGGTTGTTTCAATGAAACTCTCCAACTGCTGTTTCAAATACTTGGTAGAGAAAAAAAGCTTTAAGAACAAGTCACCTGAGTTAGGTTTTTGGTACGTGTTGATGAAGTCAACGTTCTCACATCCTTCAGGCAGTCCCAGCTCTACACAAGGGAATTTGAAGATCTTAATTCCGATCTCGAGATCAGGGTTTTGATTTTTAAATGTTTCAATGGGTTTCTCCAAGATCTTAGCGTTGATTGGTGTTGTGAGGAGGGTTGATTTGGCTCCTCTGCTTGCAAAAAGCTTGGCCATGTCTAAACTTGGAATCATGTGACCTTGAGCCATGAAGGGGAAGAACAAAATATGAATTCGCTCAGAGACTTGGCTGCTCATGATTGGTTTTGCAGAATAAAGAAGAAAATCAAAAGAAAACAGAAGAGAAAGGGAAATTTTTTGCAGATCTAAAACCTGAAATGTTTGTTATAGATCAGACAAAACAAAGAGAGTTTCTTGTCTGGATTGAATTTTTTTTTTTTTTCTTTGTTTCGGACATTTGATATGTATAAATATACACACACGTGTACGTAGTAGAAGACAATGGAACAAGATCAGATAAACTAATGAAGCTTTAGGTCTTTGCACACGTCATTATTTGCTTTTGTGTTGCCTTATTCTGGTTCGTTTTGGACTGAGTCGTCTTTGGTTGGCTATAAATTGGGAATCGAATCTTGAACATGTGATGTGTAGAAGCAAAGTTTGACTTCTTAGTAAGGATTGGCATTTTAGTAAGAAAAAACTAAACCAGATGACCGAATCATTCCCACTCTATATAAGGATAAACCAAACATTTATCTACTAAATTAGAAGCCGTGACAATTGACCGGTAAAACATTTTAGTGAATTTCAAAGTTTTTTACAAGCTAATCAATTTTATAAATAATATAAGTTTGAAGAATTGTTTTACAAAGCAAAAAATTTGAATGAATTTTTTTTTTTTTTGTTGCATAAAGATATTTAGATTTCTTTATGTCCTTCTCTTCTCTTTGCTTTAATTTTTATGTTTGTTAAGAAATTAATCTAATAATACACTAAAATGATAATTTTGCAAACTCACCATGGTTTTTTTTTTATGGTGAGTTTGGGAGCTTTAGTGGTTTGGATTGTTAAGTTTCGGAGTATGTGGTATGTTTGAGTTTAGTGGGTTCTTATCGGTTAGATGACCTTTGACTCTCCGGATAGTTACGTATTTTTGCCTTGTCAATTCATAGCCGCCACTCACTTTTGGAGCTGTTGTTTTACCATTCTTCGCTTGGGCCTAGTGCTTCCACTAATTTCTCGTATCCTTTTTTTTCCTTTTTGGCTTATTGATTAGATATGTTCGCTTACGAGTAGTTCTTATTTCTGTAATTTCATCATCTTGTAACGATTCCACAGCTTTAAAAGAAAACAAAAAAATTGCCATATACGACGAATCTACATCATATATCGATAGCAACAAAACGCTAGAAACTCCTTTTATTACTTTAATCTCATATCACATGGCTTTAAATCCGCGTGACTACATAATTATAATAGCACTAGCATAAACCACACTAGTTTACATGTTTTATTACTTTATTATAAGACTTTTTATTGTCAGTACGATAATAGGTAGGAGTTCTATTGTAGTAAAAAAACAAAGTCATTACGAGCGTTTGCAAGTACTGCAAAAGCATTTCGTTGGATCTTTGTTTTTAACAGTACGACCAATGCATATACCGGCGCCTTTGTACTTCTGCTGACACTGAGCTTGACAATCTTTGAGAACACATATTCCGTTCTTTCCTACAGGTAGAGGCTTAACACATCCTCCTCCAGTACTTGGGGCCTTAGCCATTTGGGATTCTGAAACTGTTTTATTTACATAAAATGTGAGTTTCTACATTAAAACTGAAAAATATAGTATTACTATTTTTTCTGTCTCGTAAAAATAGAAGTTTTGAGGGTTTTCTCATACTAGTTGTAAAATAAACAAATTCATTGTTTAGCTTTGAAAAATATCATATATATCTATAATAAAAACTTATGAATTAGAAGTGCTAATTGACATAATATGTGGCATGAAGAAAAAATAAATTAATGTTGGAAAAAAGGAGAAAAAGCAATGCAAAATAAGTTAAATCAATTCATATCACAATAACTCTTTATAATATATTAATCAGATACACTTTTTATAATAGGTACAGAAAGTAGAGAAAAAGTTTTGGGGATTGTTTTTTTAATTCTAACATAAAACAGCTAAACTCAGTTTACTAATTGTGGTATAAATTTTACGTAGAAAAGCTAGACTCGATATTACAGTAAAACAAAATTGTGACACGATTTTGCTAGTAAAAATATTGTTTTTAGAACAACTACTATATGTAATATAATAAGATGATTTTTAATGTAAATACAAACCTGCTACCAAAATGACCAAGATGGTTAGAACGGTGAGCAAAAATTGAAATTGTTTCTTCATATTCTGAATGATGGGAATTATTATGGATAAAAATAATATTAAAATGAACAAACTCTGCTTTACCTTCAAACATACCTATACCTATATATATATGAAACAGTGGAAGCTAGCTGATCTCACATTCGTAACTATCTCACCTATTTAAATTGCGATTTAAAGGGATATACTATTACACAAATTCAAGACTTTTTCTTATTTGTTATGTAAATCCTCTAGACTCGTTCGTTCTTCTATCTACTATCTATCTACTTATCTACTTATAAACTATTAAAAAATTTATGACTAATCCTATATCCAAACACCCATAAAAGGAAATAAATTTCAGCAAAATTAAATTAAACATTTTATTTGAATCTTTTTCTTTCTCCTATTTATCATTTATTTCCTTATCTAATGTTGCAATATTAATACTATGAATTATGATTCTCCTATCACATTTGTTAGATCTTATTTTTAAATTATTTAATTATATAATACATATAATTAATAAAAATTAAAATAAATTCTCTATATATTGTGATTCAAAATTTAAAAAATGGACATATATTACTCAATTAAAGAAAAAAAGTGTGTTCAACATCTCACATTGACTAAAATTTTGGGCAATGGTTCAGAGTAATATTATAAAACATACAAAACTGATTTTAAATGCGAATGAATAAGAAACTTGACTTATCATGCGTCCAAGTTTTAAAAAAAACTTATTCAGTTTTATCCAGTTCATTAGTTGAAATAATTTAAAAACCCACATCGATTAAATTTTTTGTGCAACAGTTCAAAGTCATATTATAAAAAGACCAAAATAATTTAAAAATATTAAGTTTAAAATACTAGTAATACTAAAAATATATAATATCGACTAATCAATAAAATATATATAACTACTTATCTATAATAATAATAAATTATATAGTAAAAGTTATTTTAAATAAAAATCTACTTATTAAACTATTAAAAAAGACTCAATCTTAGAGGGTGTTGCCAAACACTCTAAAAGTATAAAATTAAAAAATTTATGGCTAATCCTATATCCAAACACCCATAAAAGGAAATAAATTTCAGCAAAATTAAATTAAACATTTTGTTTGAATCTTTTTCTTTCTCTTCTTTATCATTTATTTCCTTATCTAATGTTGCAATATTAATACTATGAATTATGATTCTCCAATCACATTTGTTAGATCTTATTTTCAAATTATTTAAAATTATTATATAATACATATAATTAATAAAAATTAAAAAAAATTCTTTATATATTGTGATTCAAAATTTAAAAAACGGACATATATTATTCAATTAAAGAAAAAAAAGTGTGTTCAACATCTCACATTGACTAAAATTTTGGGCAATGGTTCAGAGTAATATTATAAAACACACAAAACTGATTTTAAATGCGAATGAATATAAGAAACTTGACTTATCATGCGTCCAAATTTTTAAAAAAACTTATTCAGTTTTATCCAGTTCATTAGTTGAAATAATTTAAAAGCCCACATCGATTAAATTTTTTGTGCAACAGTTCAAAGTCATATTATAAAAAGACCAAAATAATTTTAAAATGTTAAGTTTAAAATACTATTAATACTAAAACTATATAATATTGACTAATCAATAAAATATATATGACTACTTATTTATAATAATAATAAATTATTTAGTAAAAGTTATTTTAAATAAAAATCTACTTAAACTATTAAAAAACCAATCTTAGAGGGTGTTGCTAAACACTCTTAAAGTATAAAATTAAAAAATTTATGGCTAATCATATATCCAAACACACATAAAAGGAAATAAATTTCAGCAAAATTGAATTAAACATTTTATTTGAATCTTTTTCGTTCTCCTCTTTATCATTTATTTCCTTATCTAATGTTGCAATATTAATACTATGAATTATGATTCTCCTATCACATTTGTTAGATCTTATTTTTAAATTATTTAAAATTATTATATAATACATATAATTAATAAAAATTAAAAAGAATTCTCTATATATTGTGATTCAAAATTTAAAAAACGGACATATATTACTCAATTTAAAGAAAAAAAAGTGTGTTCAACATCTCACATTGACTAAAATTTTGGGCAATGGTTCAGAATAATATTATAAAACACATAAAACTGATTTTAAATGCGAATGAATAAGAAACTTGACTTATTATGCGTCCAAATTTTAAAAAAAACTTATTCACTTTTATCCAGTTTATTAGTTGAAATAATTTAAAAGGCCACATCGATTAACTTTTTTTGTGCAACAGTTCAAAGTCATATTATAAAAAGACCAAAATAATTTTAAAATGTTAAGTTTAAAATACTATTAATACTAAAATTATATAATATCGACTAATCAATCAAATATATATAACTATTTTTTTTATAATAATAATAAATTATTTAGTAAAAGTTATTTTAAATAAAAATAGACTAAAAATTCTAAAATAATCAGTCCGAAATAGATAATTATATAACAATGATCGATTATATGATGGAAAGTTTCCGACAAGTACAGAACAATACAAGTTTTTGTTCCAAAATGGGCAGGATTAAGTGTAACACCCGTGTTCCGAAAAATGGAGTTTTCGGAAACAATTAAGACCGGGATTTATGCGTAGATTTCCTGGGAAATTAATTTTCTAAGAATTTCTGGGGTAATTTGGAAGTTACACGCATTTTTCCCGTAAGGGGGTGTTCGGAGTTAATTTGGGAGTTTGGGGTCAGTTTGTGAATTTTCGGGAATTCAGGGACCCAAATCCTAAATTAACGCCCGTGTTCCGGAAATTGGGATTTTCGGATTTGCATCCGGGATTTATGCGGAGAATCTCTGGAAAATATTTCCGGGAGATTTTGGAGTGACTTAAAGGTTACGCCGCATTTTTCCCGTAGGGGTGTGCGGGATCAATTGAGAAGTTTGAGGTCAGTTTGTGAACTTTTGGGAAGTTCAGGGACCAAATCTTAATTGATTTCAAATCTGATTAAATCAGATTCTCTCCGACCTTTTTCCACCTTCCTCTCCACCGAAGCCTTCCCCATCTTTCTCCACTAGGGTCACCCACCTATACACATATTTTCCACCCCTACAAGCTAGCCTAGTGCCTCCACCTTCTCCTCTAAAGTCAGCTTCTTTCCTTCTTCAGCTGCCGACACTTCCATCTGCAGAGTGAGAAAAGAGAGAGTTAGGGAGAAGGAGAAAAGGAGGAAGAAAAAGTGAGAGCTTTGTGTGGTGTGGAGAGCAAAGAAGAGGAGTGGGCTGAGTTGTGTGTGGTGTGGAGATCAAGTGAGGCTGAGACTTGTGAGGCTTGTGGCTGTGTGTGAGAGCGTGGAGAGCAAGAGCCAAAGAAGGCGAGTTTGTTGGCTGAGTGTGTGGTGTGGTGAGCAAGAGAGGAGTAAGTTGGAGAGCTGTTTCGTGGGTGAGAAGGAAAACGAAGTTTGACCTAGCAAATCATTTGCAAAGGTAGCGAATTTTTGCGTAGTTGTATTAAGTCTTATATCTAGATGTACCAATTTGCGGAATTGGATTTGAGTTAATATTCTAAAAGTTATTCACGTTTCCGTGAGGCGCTTTGTTTTAGACGCGAACCGGACCAACGTGGATTCAAAGGGCAATCGCAAGTTCGTCTGCCGTCGGATCATCTTGAAACTTTGAAGTTAGCTTCAGGACATTTGGGGGTTGAGTTTCAACGGTGGGATTGAGCTTTCAACGGTTAGTTGTTGATTTATTAATGTTTTGTTTCGGGGCGCGTAAGTATTGAAAGTGATCGTGTTGGTCGATCTGGTGTAGATTGATCGATCTGGTCAGGATCGATCGATCTGGCCAGGATCGATCGATCTAGCCTTGTTTGGTCGATCTGAGAAGGTCACGCTTGGTGGGATCGATCGATCCTAACCATGATCGATCGATCTGGTTGTTCTGGCCGTTTCTCGTGTTCGTTTCTTGTGTGTTTAAGTCTCGTTTTTGGGTTGTTGTTAGGCACGCGTTTGAGGAAGTGAAGTCTATTCATTTCGGGAAGTTTTGGGAATTTCCGTGCATGGCTAAAGGTGAGTGCATAACCGTAAGCTTATCTAAGCGATTGAGTTATTTGATGTGTTTGCATGATTGTAGGCCGTATGATCTCTGGTGAATCTAGATCGAGTGTTTCTTAAGATGGTTGATTTGTTTGCGGTATTTTCTTGTTTAATACGTTGAGTAATTCTAATCGTTTGTGTGTATAGCTTGTAGACGGGAGGATTGCCTCACTAAGTATTTGTTGAAATACTTATGCATCTCTTTTGTTTGATGCAGAAAAAGAGTTTGTGTGACCATGGAATCAAGGCGAGGAAGAGGGGATGATCTAGGAACTCGTTGTGTGTTTAAGAGTCTTCCGCTATAAAAAGATTGTGTTGTTTAGTATTTTTGGATAAATGATCTAACGATCACGAGTCCAGTTTCTCGTTTATCGAGAACCGTTTTAGATAATAGAAATTGTCTATGAAAGCCAAGGTGTCTATACTGACCAACTTCGACTCTCAACTCAAGTCGTCGTATTCTGAAAAGATCATTGGTTCAAATGTCCTTTCGGTTAATTAAGTAAAATATTTATGTGGTATATTTTTACTTATGGAGTTAATTATTTATAATGCAAGGATAGTTGTATTGTTATTTGATTTGGGAAGTTAATTATTATTTATGGGAGTAATAATTAATTGTTAAAAAAAAAACGAGGGCGGTCGTTTCAATTTGGTATCAGAGCGATGACGACTCTAGGACGGGATAGAAAATTAAATTGGGATTAATTTAATTTTTGGGTACGGTGATGCATGTGCAAACCATTAGTGAATTGATTATGGGAGTTAATCAATTGTTGGGTATGGAGCCTTTACGGTTCTAGGATGGTTTAGAAAAATTAAATTGGGTTGGATTTAATTTTTCTGGTGCTATGTGAAGCACGGGTGAATTGACTATGTGAGTTAGTCAATTGTTTGAGTATGAAGTTCTAGATCATCCTCTTCGAGCTTTTAAAGAGATTTCACGGTAAGTTGTTTTGTGTTGCTTAATTGTTTGCTGTGTTAGTTAAAAGACTTTTGGAATAGTCTTTTGGGGCCAAGGTTTTAATAACATAATATGTTATGTGATTTAACCTGTGGTGTCCGGTTTGGGTCGGGTTAATCCGTGAAGCGGATTAAAGTAATTCAATTGAGGAATTACAGTTTTTAGATTAAACCGGGACCAAGGGTTTGGTTGAGTTAGGAGATTAACCATTATTTAATTTTGGGAATTAAATATGGATTAATCTTGTTCGGTTAATCTTAACCATAGAAGTTCGAGTTGTTGTTGAACCGGCTTCTGAGGTTGTTAAGGTTTGATCGAAGAGTCAACTATTGGGTATAGATGGCTAAAAGAGGTAGAGGTCGCGGTCGGAGGAACGCGAGGACTCCGGTGGTTGAGGAGAGTGTGACACCGAGTGTTACGGTTGAGCAGGGCGGGAATTCGCTTGGGGATCAGGTTGGGATGGAGGGTGTGGCCGGTGTTGGTGCCGGTGTTGCTGGAGTTCCAGCGGGTGCTGCGGGTGTGGCAGCAGGTGTAGCTCCGGCCAAAGGGGATCCTATTGCGAACTTCTTGGCCTTGCTGTTGGAGCGGTTACCGGAGAGGGTACCAGTGCAAGCTCCAGTTGTACCACCGGTAGTTGAGGTGCAGCCGAGGGTTGTGGTTGCGGAAGAGCGCCCATCATACCTTAAAATGATGGAGCAGCTGCAGAGGATTGGCACGAGGTTCTTTCAGGGTGGTGCCAAGCCTGAAGAGGCAGATGAGTGGAAAATGCGGATGGAGCAGAATTTCTGTTCAATCAGATGTCCAGAAGGATATCAGGTGGATCTCGCAGTCCACTATCCGGAGGGTGATGCACATCTCTGGTGGAGGGTGATGCACATCTCTGGTGGGGGTTGAGTTTCAACGGTGGGATTGAGCTTTCAACGGTTAGTTGTTGATTTATTCATGTTTTGTTTCGGGGCGCGTAAGTGTTGAAGGTGATCGTGTTGGTCGATCTGGTGTAGATCGATCGATCTGGTCAGGATCGATCGATCTGGCCAGGATCGATCGATCTAGCCTTGTTTGGTCGATCTGAGAAGGTCACGCTTGGTGGGATCGATCGATCCTGACCATGATCGATCGATCTGGTCGTTCTGGCCGTTTCTCGTGTTCGTTTCTTGTGTTTTAAGTCTCGTTTTTGGGTTGTTGTTAGGCACGCGTTTGAGGAAGTGAAGTCTATTCATTTCGGAAAGTTTTGAGAATTTCTGTGCGTGGCTAAAGGTGAGTGCATGACCGTAAGCTTATCTAAGCGATTGAGTTATTTAATGTGTTTGCATGATTGTAGGTCGTATGATCTCTGGTGGATCTAGATCGAGTGTTTCTTGAGATGGTTGATTTATTTGCGGTATTTTCGTATTTAATACGTTGAGTAATTCTAATCGTTTGTGTGTATAGCTTGTAGACGGGAGGATTGCCTCACTAAGTATTTGTTGAAATACTTATGCATCTCTTTTGTTTGATGCAGAAAAAGAGTTTGTGTGACCATGGAATCAAGGCGAGGAAGAGGGGATGATCTAGGAACTCGTTGTGTGTTTAAGAGTCTTCCGCTATAAAAGGATTGTGTTGTTTAGTATTTTTGGATAAATGATCTAACGATCTAGAGTCCGGTTTCTCGTTTACCGAAAACCGTTTTAGACAACAGAAATTTTTTATGAAAGCCAAGGTGGCTATACTGACCAATTTCGACTCTCAACTCAAGTCGTCGTATTCTGGAAAGATCATTGGTTCAAATGTCCTTTCAGTTAATTAAGTAAAATATTTATGTGTTATATTTTTACTTATGGAGTTAATTATTTATAATGCAAGGATAGTTGTATTGTTATTTGATTTGGAAAGTTAATTATTATTTATGGGAGTAATAATTAATTGTTAAAAAAAAAACGAGGGCGGTCGTTTCATTAAGACAAGAATAACTGATCATAAAATATAGAATAAAAAATATAATTAATATTTTCAATATTAGAACTACTTACCAAATATTAAAATGAGTTTAGATATGACTGACAATTACATATGATTGACAATTGTATTATTTTTTTTTTAGTTCAAATTAATTTAATATTTAATTTGGTACGATTTGGTCTAAATTGTTTGAATGAGAGTATAGAACATCATTCATTTGGCATATGTTTGATTCAAATAACAGAAATTTGCTATTATTATAGATAAATAAAATAATTTGATGTTGAAAGCACGTTAGATATATTATAAAAAATAAATAAACAAAAAAACTATAAATATATATTAACACAAATTAAAATATTTATAAACATTATAAAAATCAAGTTAAAAGTATACAAACAAAATAAAAATATTTATTAACAATAAAAAATAAAAACAAATATAATTTATATCCAAATAATTGTATACCGCGGATACAAATCTAGTCTTTTATTATAAATCACTGTTTAGTTTATATAAAAATGGTAGAAATTCATAAAATACATATCTAATTTATACTGTACATATATATATATACATATATACATAGAGAGAGAGAGAGTGTAAAACCTAGTTTAAATTAATATTTTTGGATCTGTAATATTTTTGTTTAATAGAGATATTAGCTAATTGATTAGGTTAAATAGAGTTTCGCTTTAAAATCTATCTTCTATGTATTTATTTGGCAAGAATGTTTCTACTTTTCTTCTATGTATTAAATTTAAATGTGTTCTAGAGATTTTTAATTAATTTAAAGTAGAAAAACTTTCCCTTGTTCGTAAAAAAGACTTTCATGAAAGTGAGAATATGATCAATGATGTTGGATATATAGTACTATAGAACGAGTACAACAGAACTATAAGTAGTCAAGCATTTTAAAGCAAATTCGTTAGCCCCGACCTGTCCTAAAAAAAACCGCATCATTTAAGTGGACAACATGGTTGTCTACTTAACTAGTTAGTCTAGCCCGAACTAGACTAAACACAACAAAAGTGACATCAGAGAACGCATTGAAAAATGTAGTCATCTTTTATCTTTATATTAACGCATTTAGTCATTTATTAAGGCGTTTATATAAAGTTTGTTCTTCAGGTATTCAAGATGTTCTTGGTTACTCGAAGAACATTCTTTGTGTTATGGTTTATGCTTGTTGGGGTACGGTTTGTGATAGAATGTGGCATGTTTGGATTAGATGTTCATGATTAAAATGTTGTTTGGATCTTAACAAGTTTGTGGCATGCTAATTAGTTAAGACGTGTAAGGAATGTATTGAGCACATTGAATGGCTAAGTTAATTAATGAAATAACCAAAAATGTGAATTGATGAGATCTTTGAAATCCTAATGGCATGCAGAATCAATATGAGATCTCTGGAATCATAATGCCATTCAGAAATCAGAACTGATTAAAGACTTTCTAAGGCGTAATGGCCTTTAGGGTCAATAATGTTTAAACAGTAAAATTAATGGAACAAAACATTGTATTGGATGACTGAGAACATTTAATATGGTAGTATATATTGAATGTATTCCTTGTTTGAGTAATGTCCGTGCCGATAACCTTGTGAAAGGTGCTCGAGTACGAGGGTCAGTTTTTTTCCATGTAAGCTATCGTATTCCGGAGTGGCTGTCTCTCGAGGCTAGCCTTTTCGATATGATTTAATAAAATATGGAGTTTTGATGTCAACAAAAAAAAAAGATGAATTACCGTACTCATTGATGCGTGAGATATAGAGACCATCTGGAATTATTGCTAAGTATAAAAACCAACTTAATTTTTTTTTTAGGTCAAGGTGCTTTAAGTTGGTGGAAAATGCTCAATGATACTAATTTCTACAAGACTCCCAAAATATCCTCGACGATCTAGAGACAAATATAAAGATTGGGCTACAGTTCACTAGCTAGGTGAATAAACAACTACTTAAAATTGTTCATCAGATTTGAAAAGCTGATTATATCGACTATCTTCAGTGTTTTAGAGCACACTTGTATAACCTTTACATTATCAGTCATATCTCTTATTGATAATAGCTTCCTATTGTAGAATTGTTCATCCCTATCAGTCACATCACCATAGGCAATTAACCCCGCAACAATGCCCTCGATAGCCGAGTTTAATCTGCAATGCATCACAAATCCTCCAATTGCTTTGTGGTCAAGTATTAACACTTGAGGGATCGATCTTTTCGCGTATTATCAGCCTTTTCCCATTGTCCTCTCCACAAACCCTTCTGGCAGCAACTCTTCATTTTCACATGTCCCAACCACACCAACCCAAGTCATTATCGTATATAAATTTATACAAAGTAATATGTAAAGTACAAGATCCAATCTATTCATTATATCAGATCATAGCAATATGAAAATATACACAAATGTTGACAATGAGGGAATTATACTGATAAATCGATTAATAATGGCTGAAGAGAAAAAAAAAAAAAAGTAGCTTGGTTTTCATATTTCTTAAGACAACTGGAATTTGTTGTTTCAATGAAACTCTCCAAATGATATTTCAAATACTTGGTAGAGAAAAGAAGCTTAAAGAACAAGTCATATGAGTAAGGTTTTTGGTACAAGTTGATGAAGTCAACATTCTTGCACCATTCAGGCAATCCCAGCTCAACACAAGGGAAAATGAAGATCTTGATTCCGATTTTAAGATCAGGATTCTGATTTTTTAATGCTTCAATGGGTGTCTACAAGGTCTTAGAGTTCATTGGGAGTGGTTAGGATGGTTGATTTGGTTCTTCTGCTCGAGAAACGCTTGGCCATGTCTAGAACTGGAATCATGTGGTCTTGAGCCATGAACGGGAAGAAAAATGTATGAATTTGTTTAGATACTTCGATACCAATTCCTTGATTCCGATCACCTTAGACATAAATATGATCACTACAAAAAATGGCATTCTCATAACATTTGTATCTCTTTTTTTGAATTTTAATTAGCAGATTTTTTGCTATTTTAATTTGTTTGTTTGGTATCAAACATACTAAAACTCAACAGGGTCTTTCTCTCTCTCTACAATTGGATACAACCAATTATTAGTAAAGTACAATCTAATAAGCAAGGCATATTCTCTTAGCAATGACGTGATCACATTGATTTGGCTTGTGTATCTTTCAATATACAAATATAAACTGTTTCTATTAGTTGATTTTGCGTTTAGAACTTTGCTTTAGATGGAGTAATTTAGACTCTCAAATCAAGTATGGTGAAATAGATGCAAGAGTTATATGTGCAAATGTATATTACCATCATCTAACTTACTGATAAAAAAAAATCATGATTCAAGACAATAGGAGAATTTGTTTCCAAAAGTCCATGCGACACTGGGCTTCTTAGACACATAGCTACTTGTTGAAATAAATTCTTCTTATTTAAAAGAAAATTCAAGTGAAAAGGAAAATCAAGAAAATGGAAAGAAAAAAAAAACGCTAAAACAGACACAATGGAAGTTAAACAACAAATGATATTTGAGAAGAAGGAAAATCAAGCAACAAAGAAATTTGGATACCAAAAAAGTCCATGAACAAAATAGTCAAAATGAAAAATGTTACAAAAGCATATCAATTTACTATTTTTGTTTATAATCAATACTCTATTTGTAGAGCTTGGAGTGTGGAAGAGAAGATCATATATACAAGTATAGATTTTTGTTGAGTTTATATCATAAACACTAATGGAAGCACAAATGTGAGAACTTTACTTATTCTATGATTTTCTTACCAAAAAATAGTCATGATAAGTTGTTTTACTACTAATCAAAATGTGTGGATCCCTCCCTATAGCAGTGTTTATAAATCTCGAAGATGAATTATTTACTTATCTGCATTTGTGCAATGAGTGTACATGTTGGCATGCTGTTTAATTAGCTTGATTTCGATATCCATTTTTGATTAACTGTAGGCTAACGAGGATGGACATCGAGTTCCCTTTTTATTAATTGATTTGATAGAAATCGTGATGAGTTGTGTGTTCATATTTTCCAATTGACTCATCACAAATATATAGGAATTTGTATCATGTCATGGTGTTGAGATTGACTCCTTCGTTTGATCCTGCAAAAGAGAAAGAGAAGTGTGAGACTATGGCTATGAAGAATAAAGAAACTCAGAAGCAATAGGTGAAGTCGGCGACAAAGTCGAAGTCGGAGAAAGAAGACGGAGAAGAAGAAAAGAAAGTGGGCCAAACGATTGTTTTGGTAAAATAAGTCTGATGGGCCTTCGGTTAAATGAAGCCCAAAAGAAAGAAGTTGTGTTTATGTTTTGTTAATGTTTTCTAAGTGTCTAGTTAAGCTTTTAAGTATAAGTTGCTAAGGAAAATAGAGTTGTTGAGGTCTAATGCTAAGGTGGCTTGTGGATTAGCACCTATAGGCATGGCCTAAAGAGAGTTGGTATGTCTAGAGTCCCAATGAGTGTATTGTAGTAGTTATCTAGTTTAAATATGTATGGGTGAGAAATCGAAAGAGGTAATGAAAAAGAATGGGAGTTTAAGAATTCTATGAGTGAAAAGAGAAAAGATGAAAACCTGAGAAGAGATCAAGAAGTTTAACATGGTATCAGAGCTCTAAGCGTCCTTGGAGCCTGTTTAAGAGAAGCTAAAGGTTAAGAGCAAGAAATCTCAAAGAAGGGGAGTAGTCAAGACAATCTTGAAAAGAATTCAATGGCGTTAAACCTGCAATCTACTCAACTTGTTGCAGTCTTTGATGGGCAGAACTATGAGTTCTGGGCTGCAAGAATGAAAACAACACTCTTGAACAAAGATCTATGGGATATTGTGAAAGATGGAGTTCCAGAACCTGTACCTGAAACACCAGGAGCGGAGAAAGGCAAAGAAGTTGCAAACTTGAAGGCCATAAAAGCTAAGGACACTTCTGCTCTTCAAATCATTCAGCATGCAGTAGCCGATGTGGTTTTTGATAAGATACTCTCTGCAACATCAGCTCATCAAGCGTGGAAACTTCTGGAACATTGTTATCAAGGTAATGAAAAAGTTAAAACTGTTAGACTTCAGTCTCTAAGAAGGGAATTTGAAAATTTGAAGATGAAAGAAGGGGAAAAGGTTAAGGCTTACTCTGATAGGATTCAGGCTGTAGCAAACCAGATGAGAGCTCTAGGAGAAAGCAAATCTGAGTTTGATCTAGTAGTAAAAATGTTAGCCTCTATGCCAAGAAGTTATGCTGGTCTGTCATCCTTAATGGAAGAAACAAAGGATCTAAAGACAGTTACCTACTCAGAGCTACTTGGATCTCTTGAAGCACATGAGAAGAAATTCTTTCCTGATGATGAAGAAGAAGCTGAGGGAGCCTTTCATGCACGTTTCAGAAACCTAAATGTTGAAGACAGAAACAAAGAAAACTCAGGTCAGACAAGTTCCAGAGGAAGAAGGTGGTGTGGCTATTGCAAAAGAGACAATCACAATGAAGATGTATGCTGGATCAAAAGTGGAAAACTCAGACCTGAGTTCAACAGAAACAGAGACACTAGAAGTTGCTTCAACTGTGGCAAGATTGGCCATTTTGCAAAAGACTGCAAAAACAAGAGAACAGAACAAGCTCAAGCCACTCAAGAGGATGATGATGAAGAAGAAGAGGCTTACCACATGTTCACAGCAAGACAGGAAGATCAAGAATCTCCTGAGAGAAATGTATGGCTCATTGATAGTGGTTGCACAAACCACATGACTTCACGTGAGGACCTATTCACAAAAATCAACACAAGCTTCAATGTGCCTATACAAGTGGGAAATGGAGATGTGTTGATAACAAAAGGAAAGGGAGACGTTGAAATCATGACAAAAAAGGGGAAGAGAATTATCAGAGATGTCCTACTAGTTCCAAAGATTGCCAAGAATCTGTTGAGTGTTCCACAGATGATTGCAAATGATTATGAAGTTACCTTTGACCTCCGAGGCTGCAGTATTCATGATCCAGCTGGAAGAAAGATAGCTGAGGTACCTATGATCAAGAAGAGCTTTCATCTAAAGATACCGGCAGCTGAAGAAGAAACTATGACTGCTGCAAAAGAAAATTGTCCACTGGAAGCTAAGCATACTAAAGTTGAAAATCAGAAGTTGCAGCAAACTTGGAGCACTCAGAAGAATGTTGAAGAGAAGAACAAATTGATGATTTGTCAATCTAAGGTAATCAAAGCTGAAGCAGTTAAAGAAAAATCAATAAAAGAATTCAAAGATCAAAAGAGCTATGAGTTTGAAGAGAAAGAAAACAGAGATGAAGGGGTTAAAGCTATAACTCAGGGAATGAGACTAAGTGGAATAATGTCCAAAAGAGACACCACAGGGAAAGTCGAGAGCTCACCTAAGGTTGAGAGGGATCAAAAGTGGATTAGAGAAGCAATCTGCAAAAAGGATGTAGAAAGAGATCAAGAGACAGAGAAGAAAAAGCACAAAGGATTCGGACTCCAAGATGAGACGTCCACAACCAAAAGTGATACAGTTAAAGAACAATGCCCAAAGATTAAAACTCAAAGCAAGGAAGAAGTAAGGAGAGTACATGTACCTGATCAAAGTAATGATGTCGATGTGAGCAGCACGAGACGTAATTCAGAGCTCATACAAGAAAGGAAGAAGTTGAGTTTGGCTGGAACTGAAGAGAGTCAGAAGCTAATGGGAAAGAAAATCTGTGACAACAAGAAGGAAAATCTAATGTTTCAAAAACTGAGCAAGGAAGAGGTAAGAGAATTACTTGTGTCTGGAAATTCAAATGTTGTCAAGTTTGGCGACATAGATTTCTGTCAAGAGTTCCTGCAAAAGAAGACCAAATCGAGTTCAATTGAGACTGAAGCAAAGAAGAACAAGAATGAGGAGAGAACAACTCCAGAGGGAGCAAATGAAATATCGGAAACCCATCAAAAGGAAGCTAAGATTAAAGAGGAACGCACCAAGCAAGAGGGAGCAGAGAAACCTAAGAGCTATGCTGATGCACTGAAGAGCCATCCGGCAAAACACAGAGCAGTCAACAGCAAGGAATCAAAGGTATCTCACTTCAAAATTCTAACCTGGAATCGTGGAATCAACCAAAGGAATCAAGAGGGAGTGTTGAGATTGACTCCTTCGTTTGATCCTGCAAAAGAGAAAGAGAAGTGTGAGACTATGGCTATGAAGAATAAAGAAACTCAGAAGCAATAGGTGAAGTCGGCGACAAAGTCGAAGTCGGAGAAAGAAGACGGAGAAGAAGAAAAGAAAGTGGGCCAAACGATTGTTTTGGTAAAATAAGTCTGATGGGCCTTCGGTTAAATGAAGCCCAAAAGAAAGAAGTTGTGTTTATGTTTTGTTAATGTTTTCTAAGTGTCTAGTTAAGCTTTTAAGTATAAGTTGCTAAGGAAAATAGAGTTGTTGAGGTCTAATGCTAAGGTGGCTTGTGGATTAGCACCTATAGGCATGGCCTAAAGAGAGTTGGTATGTCTAGAGTCCCAATGAGTGTATTGTAGTAGTTATCTAGTTTAAATATGTATGGGTGAGAAATCGAAAGAGGTAATGAAAAAGAATGGGAGTTTAAGAATTCTATGAGTGAAAAGAGAAAAGATGAAAACCTGAGAAGAGATCAAGAAGTTTAACACATGGCTTACTCGAGATGGGAATTTGGAGTGTATGACATGTCTCGTTTGTCGCAAAATGGTTACACATCTATACCCCGATGATGAGGATGAGGAAGCACATCCTATGATTGTATGGTTGGCTACAATTTATGGCCATCTTTATGGTGCAAATCCCATTTTTCTGGCAAAAACCTTTTTTATATAGTTAAAACGATAGTATGCTTGATTTGTTTTGTCATAGGTAACTTACGTGTTTTATGTTGACTATAAGAGAGATTTGTCACCTCACGCAAATCGCTCGTGACCAAACCATGGTCACCTCACGCAAAGGGTATATGAGAAATCAAATCACTTACTTTTATCTGAATAAGGAATGCTGCATTTTATAGAAACATGCTGACGAAGGAGAGACGAGAAAGGACAGCGGAATCATGATACACCTGGTCAAATCATATTTTTAAAATGACTTTACGTGAGGTGACCATGGTCTGATCATGGGCGATTAAGATCATGTGCAAATCATAAACGGCATCGTTGTCTATGAGAGAGATTTGTGTTTTTCGTACTAATTTAGTTATTCTGCTTGTTCATCTAATTTCTCTCTAATCAGCTCTCTTTTTAATTTGATAATCTAAAATGGAAAAATGTCAAAAAATATGAACTTTCAAAAAGTAGACGTTTTAATCATGAATTTATAAATTAGCGTTTAAATGCCAAATTTTTTTGATTTTTATATTAAATAAGAAATTTTTATTGACTGGACAGTTTGTAGCACGTCGTTAAACCAAATGACGGAAAAGCTAACAGGAATAACCTACAAACGACATTCTTTTGTAAATTAAAAATAACACAACTAAAATAATCTTTTCCCTCTTATCTCTCATATTTTATTGTGAAGAGGGAAGAACGAATAAACTCAACTCATCCACCAAGTTCTTTTTTGGGTATTTACAAGGAACAAAAGAATAAAGAACAAAGAACAAAGAACAAAAATAACCCTAAAAGCTGGTAAATTTTATGAATCTATATTTGAGCTATGGCCACGAGACTTGAACACGTAGAAGAAGTGCAAGCTTTGTCGAGTCTTGATAGCCAAGTGAGCTCACTCTATTCCATTCTGCACCTTATTAATAGACTAGACTAGGTGATTAGTCGATAGATAAGTATGTTGATATCGCCTCAAGTTTCTCTTTTCCAAACATGATAAAATGTTGCTTAGAAGGCCAATCTTAAGAGAATGAATGTAACTGTGTCAAACTTATGAGGCGGTTGATTTCACTTTACTAGTTACACAAGTCACCATTGATTTCTAACATTACTAACTGTTTTTACTTAAATTAACCACTTAAGTACCAAATTTTATGCATATTATTATTCTTATATATAATGAGAATAATGCGAACTGAAATATCAATACTCAAATACACAATGTTACACATAATCAATTTCTTTCTCTTACATTTTCACTATTACTTTATTTCCACTTTACTATTGATACTTACATTCTGTCAGGCTATTTCTAAACTATTCATTCTTAAACATTATATACAAGATCAACCATGTATATAATCATATATACATCAAATATTGTTAGTAGCGGGTTTAGCACCCGACCTAGAGTCCGACCCGAATTAAGTCTGACAATTGAGAGAAGCCCAATCTTCGGTCCCATCAAGCATCAGGACGGTTCAACTAGCGGAACCGACCTACCGGAACTAACCAACATCAGCAAATTAAAGAGCACGGTTAGGAAGGAAGACCCATTACGAAAAGCCAAATGGAATCACCGACTTTGAACAGGTATAAATAGGGGCTCCTCTTACTTCGCAAGGCATCGAAAATTAGGGGAAAAAACTTGAGAATTGCATATCTGCTCTCCGAATCTCTTACTTCTCCTTCCTAGACCTAGAAACCTAATAAAGATACTTTCATTCAAACCCTAGATTGAACATCTTTGGTTCAACGAATATACATGAAGCATCAATCAGCAATCATTTACTTATTTCTATCATGTTTAAGAATGAGCAGCTTATGAGATACATCAACATGCATCAATCATCAATATCGCAATCACATACTTATTTCCATTATCATATTCTCATTTCATATCCTTAACAGTTAAGTTTATTAGCCTTCATGTAGGTTCCAGACTCATCACTAAATTAATCTCGACATCATGATCATCACACACACCACGCAGATTAAAATCATACAAACGATCATCAAGACTCATCTTAACGTATGTGTTTGTTTGGCTGTTTAACCCGGGGACTTAAATTTCCGAGAGTGCTTCTTTCTACAAAGGATTCACAAGTTAGATTACTTTATGATTACCACTTTTCAACCTTACCTAATTATCTTATTAGCACACTTGGTCTTTTAAGCACATGAGTGCTCTTACCTTTTTCAACAAAGTTGGATCCATAAGGACCATAACGGCATAACGCAGCTAGATATTTGATCCATAATTTCCAAATATCTTCATCATTATAATTTAATTAGTTAATTGATTATAATTATTCTAGGGTTTTTGAAGTTCTACGTTTTTTGTAAAAGATTTTTTGATAACAATTATTATTATTATTTAGAAGGTTTTTTTTTTAATTTTAAGAGCTTCTACTACGTCAATAAAATTTGTAATTTTCATGAGTATTTAGGAAAGCTTTTCTCAATATTTAAAAAACCAGAACAGACCGGCCGGTCGAATCGGTTAAACAGGAATAAGCCACCTAGCTGAGTCCGCTTTGAAACAAAATCTGTAAAACCGATCAAAATACAGAAAAACCGGTGACTCGGTTCGATGCCAAAAAAAAAAAAAAAAATCAGGTTCACAAAAATGAAGTCATAATTCTGATTGGTTAGGGGGTTTATGTTAAAATTTAAACCATAATTCAAAGTCATTTTTATTTTACTTTCAGTTTTATATTTTCTAGTTCTACTAGATAAAATTATTTTCTTTTTATTTAAATTGATTATAAATTTTGAAATTTACCATTTTTATCATATTTTTATGAAGAATAATCTTTTACCTTGAATTTTAGAGAACATACTATTTTTAGTCTCTTATTATTTATTTTTCTAAGTTTAATTAATCAATATATTTTTCTTTATTTTTTATTTTGTTGAGAAATACAATAATAATTTGTTAAGTTATAATTTATGTTTTTTTATTTTTTTTTTGTCGTATACTACATCATTATTACTAGAGATATTTGATCTATTTCTAATATGATGATATTTGACTACATACCATTTATTCAGTTATAATGAATAGTTTCTCCAAACAATGATTTTATGACACAAATTCTCTCTTCTGCATTTTTGACATATACATGATGGACAAACTCTTTTTGACATGTACCAGGGACGATTTTAAATGGACAACATATTATGATAGACATGTTCTCCCCACACCACAAGAGAGCACAACAGCCAATTCTATTTACAGCATGTTGGTCTCCTGTATATGTTTTCAATTTCCTGTATATGTTTTCAAAATCCTTCTCAGGAAACAACTTTGTTTCTAAAAGGTCTATGAACTTATTGGTAATTAAAATAAAATAAAAAAACCAAATTTCACCGTATAAATATAACATAAAGAATTGATGACCATAAAACTACTTGCAAACACTTGATACAATATACACGTCATTCGGATCAATTGGACGAACAATCCAAAAACCACTCACTGTATAACGAAAATCTATCTATTAAGCAGTAATATATTTTAGTTTTTTTTTACGACAAATAAATTATATTAATTTGAAAAAATAAAGTCATAGTACATATGATTTGTTAATTAAACGGGTGGATAAATACTATTTGAATATAAAATACGATTTGGAAACTCATTTCTAACAAGTAAATGTAATGTTTTGTTATTGCTTCTTGATACGTGTGTGAATCGTATTTCCTCGAATTTGCCGATATTCAAAATTAAAACTTCTTCATGATCACTTGTCACAATCTTAACTAAAATCTGACAATCAGCTTCAATAAGTATTTTTTTGTAACCTTTACTCTAAACCATTTGAAGTGCTACTTAAAGCTTTACATTCAGCTTATAAGGGAGATGATGTATAATTAGGGTTTGAAGAACCCCAAAATTGTGATACTCTATTATTATCACGAAGAATTCATCCACTAAAAGTTTGATTATTTACTCGATTGTAAGAAGCATCATAATTACATTTGAACTAATCATTAGTCGCCGTGTCCACGCTTTAAAATGGTATAGTATAGCTTCTTTTTTGGTGATTTATTATTTTGAATCCATTCATAGACATCCGAGTTAGCAAAATCAATATTGTTCTTTGGAATAATTAGCTTTTTATTAAATAATAAATCATTTCATGATTTCTATATTCTCCACATAATCTAGAATGGTAGAAATTTTTGTGCTTTTGTTAAATTTCTGTCATTTTGCATTTGTAGGAAAATTTTGATATTTTCTTTAATATTAAATGTTGGCATGAATAGAAACATAAAAGACAATTGTGATAATCTCCAAGTTTGACCATAAATAGGACAAGTAAATAGAAAAAAATTAATTGATTCATTATTCCCACAACATTGTTGACATTTTTTGTAATATGTTTTAGTTATACATGTGTTTTGGTGTGTATGTGATATTCAAAACATGAGTTTTCTGCTAATACTTTTAGATTTTTAGTACATGTTTAAATGCTTAATTCAACACCCAATTCAAAATTTTGAAAATTTTGATAATTAATAAATCAAATCTACAAAAGTAAAAGTCTTCTGTGTGTGGGACCTTGGCAATTACTATGCAAGCTGAAAAAGACATCCGTTTCAGGTTTTCAAAACGACCGGTTCTGTAGCCATAACCGGACAAAACCAAACCAAACATAAAATAAAACAACACACTTCTTTTTATGTAATAAAATCATATGCTTTATAAAGCCTCTTTTATTCTCAAAGAGAAACACATTTCGTCTTCTTTCCTTCTCCTTTTGTTTAATCAAAAAAAAAAATGAAGGGCACCAACACAAACACTAATCTCATTCTCTTCCACCACCACACTCCTCTAACCTCAAAATCAGCCTCCGCCGTCGCCGCCGCAAATCACCACCGTCTTTTATTCATCTTCTTCCTCTCTTTCTTCACTCTTCTCTTCTCTTTCTCCCTCTTCTCATCTTCAATCCACTCCACCACAACCTCTCACTCACTCTCCTCATCTTCCTCATCCTCCTCACCTCTCCCACCATCAGTACTCACAGCTCTTCTCCACTACACTTCTTCATCACCACCAAACACATCAATGTCCTTTCTTGAACTCTCAACCATCTCCTCCATCATTCACTCTCATGGCCCCACTTGTAACCTTCTCATCTTTGGCTTAACTCATGAATCTCTTCTTTGGAGATCTATCAATTTCCAAGGCCGTACAGTCTTCGTTGATGAGAGTCCTTACTCTGTTTCAACATTCGAACAGAGTAATCCTGGAGTTGAAGCTTACGACGTCGTTTACTCAACTAAAGTCTCTCAAGCTAAGAAGCTTTTGGGTTATTATAAAACCCGACCCGACGAATGTCGACCCGTTCAGAATCTTTTGTTCTCTGATTGTAAATTGGGTATTAACGATTTGCCTAATTTCGTTTATGAGATTGATTGGGATGTGATTTTGATTGATGGGCCACGTGGGTATGCTGTTGATTCACCGGGAAGGATGGCTCCGATCTTTACTTCGGCGGTTTTAGCAAAAAGTAAAGATTTTGTGAAGATGAAGAAGATGAAGATGAAGAAGAAGAAGAAGAAGACTGATGTTTTTGTACATGAGTTTGGGAGACAGATTGAGAGAGTTTACAGTGATGAGTTTCTTTGTGAGGAGAATTTGATTGAAGTCGTCGGAGATTTAGGACATTTTGTTGTCGTGGCGGAAGATGGGGAAAAGATGAGTAATGGGTTTTGTCGGAATTCGACGAGATTGTCGGAGCCATTTACGCCGGTGAGTGGTGGTGGTGAAGAAGAAGAAGTCGGTGTTGATGATGACTGAGTGGGTTTGGTTTACTTTTGGGTGGTTCTTTTGTAATTAATTTAGCAATTTAAGGTCTTTTTGTGTCGTTTAGTGTTTTTAATTTTGTTTTTTAATTTTGGAGAACGGTTACACTTGAAACCTTTGGAGTAGAAGATGTATCCAAAATTCCAAAAGAAAAAAACAAATGTCAGTCTATTGATGAAAGGAGCAAAAACTCGTGATAAATTTTTATTTTCGTATTAAATTGGGAGGAATAGAATTTTTGAATGTAGTTATTAATATACCAAGTTACAAATGGTAAACCGGAACCGACATAGAACAATATCATTCTGTTTTTTTTTTTTGTATGAATGTTAAATTATATTAAAGGAAAAAAAAAAGACTGTTTTACAACAAGTGCATCATAACATGTATAATTCAATTTAGATATAACAAGCTTATCTATTATTGTATGGTTTAAGAAGGAAATGAGTTTTATCTTTTGTTAAAGAGTTTCTTGATTTTGTTTGTTCATTTTTATTTTGTTGTCACCTTTTTATTCGACCATCTCCAATATATTCTTTTATTTTTTCTTTAAACAAATAATATTCTAAATAGGTTTTATTTTTATTTTAGTATTGATACATTTTTATTTATAAAAATTGCAAATTTATCTATTTATTTTTAGTTTTTGAAAATCTTTCATAAAATTAGAATATTTTATACCAAAATTCTTTATATTATTATTTATTATAAATAAATTTTATTTATTTTAATCATAAAAAATAAAAGTTAAAAAGTAAAAATCTACTTTATAAATAAAAAAATTCAACTTTATTAAAGAATAACTCTATTTATCCTCTAGGCTTAGAGCAAAAAATAACAATAGAAAATTGAGTGAACAGTTGTTTTCAAAAAGATGATGACCTTGACTTTTTAAATTTGATGGTCAAAGTAGATTTTACTATAAAATAAAGTTTAGGGATAAAAAAAAATGGGTTGAAGATACCTTTAATATTAATAAAAAAAACTCACTAGCTTTATTTCTATTTTTTTTTATGTTTGTGCAAAACTTTTATTTCTAGTAAAAACATTTATATGTTGCTCTTTTGTTATCCTCTTCAGATTGGAAAATTTTATATTAAAATGGTAAAAAAAATGTGTCGGTGGAGACCGAAGTCCCTAGGAAAGCGGGACTTATCTCGCAATGTGGCTTTCTCCCTTTTCCAGCGCTATCACATAATATATTAAGCACTTTCGATTTTGTATAACTTTAATTTCTAAGAAACACTATAAAACATGTATTTATTTGTTTCTTCCCATACACAGTTACAAATGACAACTAATTATGTTTTCGAATTATAAATACGATGTCCGTGTGGACTTGAGTTCCATTTATGTTATTAGGTTGTTGTATGAACAAAATTGAATGCCATTAGTTGATGGTGGATCCATAAAATTTTACAATTGGGACACATTTTTAATCAATATTATACAACCCACAAAAAGAAATAATTGTATATAATTGAGTTGAGGAGCCCAATACTAAAGATCAATAGACAATTTGGGTAAATGCGAAAGCAAGTAGACCTATTGCAAGATATCTTTTTTAAATTTGACTTATCTCGCCATAAACTAGACATTAGAGCGGCTACTACTTCACTTCTTCAAAGCTTTACCTTTCTTTGGTTGGTCTTGCACCGAGTAACTTATGTTTGGTGGTGTTCATGTTGTATCTCTTAGGTGTGTTATTATATTTCGTAAAGTGTGGTCATCTAAGCAGGACAGATCTTGAGATAGCGGGTTCTTAAACAAAATAGAAAATGGAGGTCCTGTAATATAATATATATTTTTAATTTTTTTTATATGATATACCATAAATTTTTATTGCTATTATTTTTAAAGTTTAAAAACAATATTTTTATTACTAAAAAAAATAATAATAAAAAAATCTTAAAATGGGAGTTATAATCAAATGTTTCACCTTGCTGTCCTCAGATCCGCTCTTGCATCTAAGTATGATTTGTTAACATATCATACATTAAGTGGACTTCTAAATTCCGTTAATACGTTGATGCAAAATATGGTTTTCTTCCACTGCCGGCTCTAAACAGATGCACCGAAATTTTCTATAATAAAGTTACGTAGGTCGATAATATACTTCCTACCTATATTTCTGCTATTTCATTTACTAAATTTTTTTTGAGTTTTCACAATATTAATGCCCACAAAATTATAATCTATTTTTAATGTCTAAAACTCTTGTTTGTTGGTGTTTGAAAAAAAAAAAAAAACTCTCTTGCTTGTTGGATTTTAACTCAATCTCGTGCGTGCCTCCCAAAAAGTGTAGAGTCGAACTCATGATATGAGAAGTAACGGACGGCCACAAAGTTTTTCAACCGGAGGTTAAAAGCGCCTATATATATATATTATATCCAATCTGAAATTCCAAAAAAATTAATCAAATTTAATAAACATTTGTATGGACTCTTCATAACTTCATATATTCTAAGAACAACAAATTTTTAATACCCAAGTAATAAAATAATAATATCTATAAATAAATAAAATTATTCCAACATCGAATTGAGATAGTAAACACTAAACAAGTATTTACTATTAAGAACAATTTTGGACAACACCTAAAAAAATAAAGGAATGTAATATCAAAATTCGTAAAATTCAAATTATCATCTCTATGCAATTGAGAAAAGCTTATATTATATAAATAATGGAGTAAACTAAGATTAGATAATTTGTTTGTATTGAATCTATGAACTATGTGACACCAAAATGTGTTATTTTTTTAAGCTAGTGATGCGAAGACACACCACAGAAGTAACCATGTAGGTCACGTGCTTAATTATTGGTAGAGCAAGGAAGCGCGTGCGGATAAGAACCGAAGAACCTTCTGCAGGAATATATAATACTCGTGATCCGATGTCTCCGACGTGACTCGAGGCTAAAGGAAAGTTCTCAAATTCTTAAAAGGTTTATTAGTCTAGGCGTCTCTTGCTCTCTTTATCACGTGATGCACGTGACTTTAGCGTATGTAAACGAAAACGAACCAAACCGATTAAGTGAGTGAGGGACATATAGGTGTCGGTGACAGCGATAGTGAGGGTGTACTGTGCTCTCGAGACTCGAATCTAGTAGATCATTCGTATTCGCAAGATGTGTTATGGGCCGTCTATGGCCCACTAGGTTGGCTTCCCATTGTAATGATTTTTCTGGGTCAACACCAGATGAAATAGGCATGAGCAAAAATCCGTATCCAAAACCCGAACTCGAATCCGACCAAAGAAACTGGATATAGATCGGGTATCATATGCTAAATTATCTGATTGGGTAGCAGCTCACTGTCACTTTGGTATTAGGTCAGTTTGGGTAATATCCGGTATCCAAATGAATATCAGTATTTGAAGAACCAAACCTAGATTTACCTTCTTTTCAATTATTGTTGTCGGTTAGGTTATTTGGAATAATTTTTTTGGTTACTTCTGGTAAATTTTTGGCTATTTCGAGTAGTTTTTGAGCATTTCGAGTAAAATACTTGATTGGATTTGTATTCGAATTTTTGTTGGATATGACCGAGTTTTCTATACATAACCATACTCGACTTGAACCCAGTAGAACCCGATCCAAAAATTATAAGTATCCGAATAAATCTTAGACTTCTAAACCCAAAACTCAAAAAACACAAACCAAATTCGAACGAGTACCGAATATCTAAATGATTCATCGGTAATACATTGGAACAAACTTAATAATACATGATATATTTTCTTTTTACTAAAAAGCATAGCAATACCCCAATTGATAGAGATCTACAGTCAACTCAGTGTATAACTATTAAAAGTTAAACTCGTATTAGAATGAAAACAGGTCAGAAGATTATAACCATTAACAAATAGTCTGCAAATCCGGGAGAATGTGATTAGGTCCCAATATTCACCTAAAAAGTTTATATACAGCAAATTTATATTCAGAGTTTTAAAACATCATTAAAAAAATTGTGTAGCGCAGTGGTTAATGTTAAAGTATCGACCCCTATATTTACATTAATGTAATTTTTTATTTAATCAATCTGTTTGTTAATAACCTAATTAATGATTTTATTCTTTTTTTTTGTTTTGTTTTGGTTTAGGTAACAAAACGCTATGGCGAACAATTCTTGGGTTGGGTTCACCCCTAGGGGTGAATCCTTTTGTTCACCACCATTATATTTAACCAATCAAATTTTGCCAAACAATAATACATTTAAATAGAAATAATACATTAAAATTAAAATTAAAACTAAACAAGGACGACAAACATCAAACCTTCATCTAAATTTATTTGTAAATAAAAATATGGAAAGAGGATAATAGAGATGACAGCTGTTACATTGTCAATTTTATTTGTTTAATTTTAATTTTAATTTATTATTTCTATTTAAATGTATTATTGTTTGGTAAAATTTGATTGGCTAAACATAATGGTGGTGAACAAAGAGGGTGAACCCAAGAATTGTTCCAAATAAAATTGACAATGTAACAGCTGTCATCTTCTATTATCCTCTTTCCATATTTTTCTTTACAAATAAATTTAGATGAAGGTTTGATATTTCTGCTGAAATTAAATAATTCTGTTTGATGAATGATAAATTAACAATTCTTAATTGGTTTACCTTTTTGCTGAAGTGAAGTTTTGTGTGGTGATTTGCTGGAAAAAGAAAGTCACGATAAAGCATATAAAGATGAACATTGATTACCTCATTAAAAATCATGATTAAAGCACATAAAAATGGACAAAGAGATAGTGTGATATTAGATATGTAAAATCAAAATTCAAATTCAGTTAATCGATTACTTTATCATAGAAGTCAAAATAAAAAAGAAGACAGTTGTTAAATTGGACATGAATCGGACATGAAGGAGAAGGTGGACTAAGAGCTTCATCACATTTATCTCCCAAGCAAGTCCCACTATTTCTTGAGCTTTTCTTACTGCTTCTCCAGCGTTGAACTCGCCTCGTTGAGCATAAGGATGTGAGTTTGATTCATTTTCAAAACCTCGTGGAGTGCCGTTCCAGAATTCTAGTACTCTTCGTGATGATGTCCCCAACGAGTAATGCAAACACACTGATCCAATATCGATGCACCACACAAACCTTCTTGATCTAATTCTCTGATTTTCCTCTATGATTTGCAAAATTCAACTTTGGCAGATTAAAGCCAAAATTGCGAAGAATTAGAAAGAACAAAGCGACAAAATAAAATCTTTTCAGCTAACGACGTTAACCTAATTTTTTTATTTTTTAAATTTGTTTAATTTTAATTTATTATTATTATTTTAATTTATATGGATTATTACTTGGTAAAATTTGATTGGCTAAACATAATGGTGGTGGTGAACAAAGAGATTCACCCCTAGGGATGAACCAAGAATTGTTCTTTTATTTGTTTAATTTTAATTTTAATTTATTATTTCTATTTAAATGTATTATTGTTTGGCAAAATTTGATTGGCTAAACATAATGGTGGTAAACAAAAGAATTCATCCCTAGGAGTGAACCCAATAATTGTTCGAAAAACAAAGTAAAAAGTAAAAATAAAAACCTCTCAAGGCATTGTTGACGCTTGGATGACGAAAATTCGACCAGTTAAAATTGTTACCAAAAAACCAAGTCGCCTTGGTCCAGTGGTAACTCCCAAGTGGGAGATTCCTGGGTTCGAGTCGCCTTGGCCACCCGGGCTAGCGTTAAATCGCAAGAATACGTGGACTGTCGTGTGCCTCGTGGGACTAGTCGGTTGACCTCGGTCGCCGGATCCCCACGGTTAACAAAAAAACAAAAAAAAAACAAAAAAAAAACAAAAAAAAAAAAAAAATTGTTACCAAAATAATTTTTTAAACAAAAGTTTTCTATATAAGAACAATAGAACTCATCTTCCTCTGTCTTCTTCTTTGTGTTCGTCTAGCTTCCTTTCAAGAAAACAGTTTCTCCATTTACAACTATATATTAAGTAATTATTTCATTAATTTACCCTTTTTATAATTTTAGTCTAAAAAATTATCACTTTGACACCAAATTTTATTAGTGTGTGTTTCTTGACATCTAGGGGATTTCTCAAAATATGAGTGAATTTGATGGAAGCTTTAGGGCAGCAACACCGTTACGTTCTGGGCTCCACCATCCTAGCCCAAGAACCATATTGGTGATGCCGAATCAAACATACAATGGTCTAAATCGTATGGAGCATAGAAAACGTTTTCGGCTAACCAACCGGAAATATACCATCTTCCAAAGAAAAAAAAAACACAATGAAAGTAAAATTCGCTTCTTGAAGGAGGATGGTATAAACAATCTCTCCCAAAAAGAGGATAATGGTGGTAGATCTTCCTCATAAACAGAGAAGAAGTATCAGAACTTTCTATTCTCATGAGAGAAAATCCATAAAAGGACATCTATTCTGAATATCACCAAAGTTGGATTTTCCAGATCCAGGTTCAAAATGGACTTTGACGTTGAAACATGAGACAATTGAAACGCTTGCATTGACTTTCGTAAAGTGATGAGAATGATAAGTGAGATGGAGCTCGAAGGATACAGAGTTATCGACTGTGCATAATTACAAGCAAAGTCGACTCTCCACGGTGTTGCAAGAGGGAGCACCGGTGAAAGACACTGGAGGTGGCAGCTGAACCGGAAGGTGACGATGGAGGCCCAATAAAACATGTTCGGATGTAGATAATATTTGCGGGCTAACATAATATTTTTTCATTAATAAATATACTTTAAACCCATGAACTTTTTTGGACAAAAAAATAGCAAGTCAATATCCATAACTATGGCCTACAAGCGGAACCATGAAGGACGTCCTCAGGTCCGCCGAGTTGAGACAATGATAGGGTGGACAGCTCCACCGAGGGATTGGGTCAAATTAAACACGGATGGAGCTTCTAGGGGAAACCCGTGCTTAGCGACAGCGGGGGGAGTGCTGCGGAACAGCGACGGAGACTGGTGTGCTGGTTTTGCGCTTAATATCGGACGTTGTACAGCACCTTTGGCGGAGTTGTGGGGCGTTTACTATGGGCTCTACGTTGCGTGGGAGAGGAGAGTCATGCGCTTGGAGTTAGAAGTAGATTCAGAGCTGGTGGTTGGGTTTCTTACGACAGGGATAAGTGAAACTCATCCACTGTCCTTCCTGGTACGGTTGTGCCATGGCTTCATATCGAAGGACTGGATAGTCCGGATCTCTCATGTGTATAGGGAAGCTAACTGTCTCGCCGATGGGTTAGCTAACTATGCGTTCTCTTTGCCTCTTGGTTTTCATTCTTTGAATTCAGTTCCGTCTATTGTTGTTTCAATTTTTAGTGATGATGTTATCGGGTCTGCGCGCCCTCGACGCATTCGGTTATAGTTGCTTTTTTTCTTTTATGAATAAAGTATGGGAGACTAGTTTCTCCCTGTTTTAACCAAAAAAAAAAAAATATCCATATCTACGGATCAAATTTTTTTTATATATTATAAATAAAAAAAAAAAAAAAACTACAAATATACCGCAGGTTCGAATCTAGTTTTCTTTTAAAAGTTGTGTACTTGCTATATTCCTTGGTCAATATTTTTCTTTTAATGTTTTCTTTTGTTTATAATAACCTTAATAGGTAAGTTCATTATGAGTCATCACTAATTAATTCTATTAAAAAATTACTCCTAAACATAAACTAAAGTAGAATTAGGATTTATGAATATATTTTCCCCTTTCCCACCTATTCACGTATGCAAATAATTTTGTTCTTTAGTGAACCAAAATTATGGAAATAACATAAATATAAATAATAACCCAAATGACCAAGGATTAAAAACATGTTGACCTTCTAAACATACACATTTTTAAATTTAAACCAAAATTAACCAAAATGTTTTAGCTTATAATAATAATCAACGATTTTTAATTATTTCTTTGATAAAATTAATTATTATTTAAAAGAGAGAGTCTAAAATTGCATAATTGTGTAATATATATTTTTAGTTTTTAAATAATTTAATCCAATAAATGTGTATAAATCTAATATAAAACGGAAAAAATATAAATCTAATATAAAACAGAAGAAGTATAAATCTAAAATGATATTTTAGTGAATAACACAAATAAACAAATAAAATTTTATTTGAAACATCAATCTAGTACATGTTATTAATATAATGAAGTTAAACTAGCCTGAGTATTACCATGATCTTATATTTATTTGATTAAATAGTTTAAAAACTTAAAAATATAGGGGGTTTGTACATTTATTCATATATTAAAAATTAAATAAATAATGATTAATGGTTATTTTTAAAAATATTTCTAAAAAAAAAACAGAAAATATAAAATTGATTGTTCGGTATTTTTTTGATTTACCAAACCGATGTAAAAAGTTCTAAAATAAACCAAATTTCCGAAGAAGAAAATTAAAACCTCTCCATGCTTGTTGACACGTGGATAAAAAAAGTTTGACTGACCATTAAATTGTTACCAAAATAAAATATTTACGTACATTACTACTATTCCACATGTTTCTCCATCTTAGCTTCCACAGTCCATCCTATATAAGAAATTAAGAACATCATCTTCCTCCTAAGAACATCATCTTCTTCTTCTTCTTTTTTTTTTTCTTTTTTTTTGATAAGGAGAACATCATCTTCCTCCTAAGAACATCATTCTCCTATATAAGAAAATTAATCTTTACAAATTTTACTATATAAAAACATATAAGAACATCGCAGGTCTTCTAGCTTCCTTTCAAGAAAAAAGGTTTTTCCTTTTACACCTATAAATTAAGTAATTATTTCATTAATTTTACCAATTATTTGTATTCTAAATCTCAAAAATTATCACTTCGACACTAATTCATTTTTATTTCAAAACATAGAGTCCATTTTTTTTTTTTTTTGTGTGTGTAAATTGACATCTCAGGGATTTCTCAAAATGAGTGATGTTGATGGAAACCTCATGTGGGCTCCACCGTCCAGTCCTAGCCCAAGCACGATATTGAATCAAACGGACAACAGTCAAAATCTGATGAATGAGATATTCTCTCAAGCCAACTTATCAAAAGATCTGTCTAAGCAGAGACCTGGTCTTGGCGAGAGATTGGCTTCAAGAATAGGATTTATTCCTTCAACACTCGCCACAGAAAACATTACTCCTTCTTCTACACTTTTCAGGAACCAGACTGTTCCTTCTTCTCCTATCACTTTAATAGTCTCTCCAGGAATCAGTCCATCTGCACTGTTGCAATCTCCCAATATGTTCTCCAACTTTTCACAGGTAAATAAAGTTTTATAGCATTTCATATATCATAAGGTTACGATTATTATTATTATCTTTTATTTTATTTTATTTATGTTTACATATGTATTATATATATTTCCCAAATAAACCTATGATCTTTAGCAGTTTTGACAAAGCTAAGCACAAATATACACGCATAAATTACGTTTTAAAACCAACGAGTCTTAGGGCTCATAAATTCTCAATCCTAAACCCTAACTGATATTGCTTTGGTGACTTATTTTTTTTTCAGTTGGACCCTCCAGTGATGGTTGCATCTTCCAATGAAGGCAATGCAACGACTCTTACATTCAACAATGGTATTCCTAATCAAGAATGTAATATAATATTTTGCATCCCAAGTTTAAAGCCGTTCTCTATTTTATTAATATTTAATCATATTTTTCTTATATATGATTATGAAGCAGACGTCTGTGAAATTCCAACAGAAGAACCCGTTTCTATACCATCACATGAATCTGAAGTTGAGCCATTTGTTGCTTCTATTGAACCTAATCCTATTGATGAGGTGAATAACGATCTTCCTCAAGAAGGTAAATAGAGTTGTTTGCGTCTCAAGTTTAAATCTGTTTTCTATTTTCTGAATCTCTTATAATATGTTTTACATCCAATGGTGCTCCTTTAGTTGCTTCTGTTGAATCTGACACCATGAACGAAGGCAACAACGATGTTTCCCATCAGGCACTTGAGGTTGATCTGCCTCCTCTAGAAGGTAATAGAGTTGTTGTATGCCTCTCAAATTGAAATCCCTTCTCAATAATCTTCTATTAAATCTCATCTCATGAATCTTTTGTAGAGCCATTTTCTGCTCATTTGGTCACTTCTATTGATTCTAACGCCATCGAGGAAGTCATCACTAATCTTGCTCAAGAAGGTAATAGAATATATTTGCTAGCTAGTGTGATCATGTATAACTTAAGTTTAAGTCTCATTTCTATTTTTAATAATCTTTTATGATATTCTATTTTTAATAATTGCCATTTGTTGCTTCTTCAGAATCTGATGCAATTGAAAACATCAATATCATCTCCATTGAGGAGGAGAGAAAGAGTGCGGACGAAGAAAAAGTTGAGGATCGAGAAATTGTTGATGTTGATGAATTAAATGATGGATCTTCATCTTCAAAGAAAAGGTTCCAACAAAATTTAACATCGCTTTCTATATTACTAAACCATGTCTTTGATGTTAAAACAACATATATACATCTTCACTATATTAAACCACTACATAAAATTTTGCAGGAAGTTTAAGGGAACAAACATGATTGGTACCTCAAGAAAAAACAAGACACAAAGAGAAGGTTCCAGCAAAACAGTTGAGGATCGAGAAATTATTGATGTTGATGAATTAAATGACGGATCATCATCTTCAAAGAAAAGGTTCCAACAAAAGTTAACATTGCTATTTATATTATTACTAAACCACGTCTTTGATGTTAAAACAACATACGTCTAAGCTCTTCTATTCTGGTTCATGGTTTCTCTTGGCTATATGCAGGAAGTTTGAGAGAACAAACATGATTGGTACCTCAAGAAAAAACAAGACAAAAAGAGAAGGTTCCAACAAAACAGTTGAGGATCGAGAAATTATTGATGTTGATGAATTAAATGACGGATCATCATCTTCAAAGAGAAGGTTCTAACAAAAGTTAACATTGCTATTTATATTATTACTAATCACGTCTTTGATGTTAAAACAACATACATCTTCAATATATTAAACCACTACATAAACTTTTGCAGGAAGTTTGAGGGAACAAACATGATTGGTACCACAAGAAAAACCAAGACACAAAGAGTCATACTTCAGATGGAAAGCGAAGAAAACAATCCTGATGATGGGTTTCGCTGGATCAAGTATGGTCAGAAAGTTGTCAATGGAAATCCTAATCCGAGGTTGTTATATATATCACTGTCTTCTTTTTTTTTATCTAAATGATTCATTTATTTCCAATATAAATAAGCCTATTTCACATGCTTTATCTATGATGGTTTTGTTCAAAACTCTTTACCAAAAACATAAATTAATAAACCTTATTTTTATATATGTTAATCGCAGGAGTTACTACAAATGCAAATCCAATGGATGCAAAGTGAAGAAGCATATCGAGAGAGGAGCAAAAGATGATAGGTTAGTCATTGCTACATACGATGATATTCACAATCATCCTACACCACCTTCACGAAGAATGGGCAGGGGTTCATATTCCATGAATCGGTTTGATACACCAATGTTTCAGAATCGGTTTAATCAAACCACCAGTCGGTTAAGTATGCCTTCTTCTTCGTTTTTTACATCTCCTAACATGAGGGCAACTGATATGACTGGACTCTCTAAGCTGTCTAATTTACCAGTTAACCACCAGAGTTCGGGTTTTACGAACCGGAATGAAGAACCAATGGTTGATGCGATACCGGATGGTACAGCGGTATACAACAGGGTTAGGAATCAGATCTATGCTAATTTTGGTGAGAGACTTAGTATAGATATGCTGTGAGAAATGTAGTTTTTTTTCTTCTTTGTCAAGTTATTTACTCAAAAAACCATAATGCTACCCCTCTTTCTAGAAGTGAGTGAATCTGATTTTTATTGTTGCATCTTGGTTTTTAATTTTTGTTTGTTTGTTTGAAGAAATGCTTTTGGAAAATTGTTAGTTCTTGGAAAAACTGTAAGAATTAGAAATGTCTCCTTTGAAGCTATGCTGCATGGAAATAAAAACGGATAGGTAAAAGCAAAATATGTAGAAATTCTAGAAATGTGAATATATATATATCTATTTATGAAACACAAAAACTATAATTAAAAAGAAACTATTGTTTGCAGAAACTAATATCTACTACATAAATTCTATAAGTGAAGCCTAATCGAAATGAGAAGAAAATCAACATACCGATCGACTTTAGTTGAAGATAATTATGTTAATTATGGCCTAAACTCGAGACTTAATTCGAGTCTTATTCTCTAGGTTTTTAGGTTACCTTTAGTTATTCGAGAAAAAATAAAACACAAGAGTGATTTCTATTCCTCAAATTACTTTGATGCTATATTTATGTTCTTAATTTATCTACTGTGGAATTCGATAACGATTATAGCTTAAAATTGACAAAAAAAAACTAAGATATGATTTGGATAAAAAATTTAAGTTTGAGAATAGCATACCGACTCTCTCTCTCCCAATAGAGTACGACATTTATGAAGCTATTTGCAGAAATTCAAATTTGTCTTTTTTTATTACAACACCTTATACTATAATTAAGCATACTAACAAAATAGAGACGCTATGCATAATATGCATAATATGTTGATTTATATTCAGAAGAAAAGTCAAGGAAATAGTTCCGAAGTTAGGAAAAAAAGAAAAAAAAAAACTAAAAGCAAGTATAGGAGTAGATCACTCCTCAAACTTCTCTTAGTTTAGTCTATATTACAGATGCATGTAATTTTCCATTCAATATTAATACATAATAATATTACATTAAAATAACAAGAAATGTTTTTATCTATATACCTGAATCAGTGGGAAAGAGAAAAATATTTATCCTTAGAGTTTCCAAGAAAGATGAAAGTGCTAAGAGGAGTGTGACACACTAATTACTCGACATATTACTTAGAGTTTCTGGTTATGGGTAATGTTATAATCTACTATATGAAAGTGGTAAGAGGAGTGCGACACATGGGCGCATGAAACAAGGATACGTGGACACAAAATTTGACTTATCAAATTCTTTAATTTCTCATCTTCCACTGTCTTATGAGGTTTTTTTTTTTTTTTTTTTAGAGATATTTTATCTGATTCTAATATGATAATTTTTAATTAACTATTTTGCAGTATATGCGACTATGATAAACACTTTCTTTAAACAATAATTTTACAACGGAAATTCTCTTCTAGAGACAGTTCTATATATACGACATCTTCATGATGGATATGATGTCTCCGCAATACTAAGAACATGTGCAATGAGAAGAACCTCTCTTAATCTCTCAAGAATATTATTTAAATAGTTTTTCAATAATTTAATTTTTTATTTAAAATTTAAATTGTAAATAAAATTTAAAATCAATCATGTTAGGACATGTGTCAAAGGAGTCTCTCACCAAGTTCTTAGAGTCTCTCCTTTGAGAGATTCACTTTCTTTTCTTTCTTACTTTTTTAATTTTTTATAATTTTTTGTGGGTGAAAGACTCAATGAGAAACTCTCACTGCACATGCTCTAAGACTTACGACATAAAGTTCTGCATTTACGATATCCTTAATGATAGATAAGTTCTTCCCGCAACACACGAGACCACGATGGAAAACTTTATCTGCAGCACTCTCGAACCTCTGAAAAGTTTTGCATCCTTTAATCTGCAAGAAACTTCACTCTCTGGGGTCCAAACCCCACACCTGGTGTAAAAGACTTTAAATCTTTAACCAACGGACCAATGATGCTTCCATAAATGAAACAAATTAACAACCATTTTAGGTTTTTAATCAATGAATATATTTTTCTACCTCTTCGACAATCCTCCGATTCATTTCATTTCTCATCTTTTTCCAAATCTTAGACATTCCTTTTTCATCTATTTAAATAATATTGCCAATGAAGTTCTACCACAAATTGTTCATCTTCTCCACTTGTTCTTTGTTTTCATCAATTGTTCTAATTTCAAACTCTCTGCAAATCTTTCTTTGTTTCGTCTTATAAATAAATAAATTTATTTATTTATTTATTATAAGGCAGTTTACAAAGCAAGCCATCATAGCACCCTAGTTCATCAGCTGCGCCACCACGATCGTTCCCATTTGAAAGTCTCATCACCGAGATCATAGTCACCTGGTTTGTTTTGTCAATAAGGCACTTACATGGCTTGCATGTATAATTCTTGCGGTGAAAGAGATCCCATATTATTATGCAGGACTAAAACTTATAGAATATCTCCCCTTAGGGAAACCCGAAACTTATAGAATACTACCAACAATGTAGAATGATATACATCTAGGTATGTAAACGGTGTACATGACTCGTGAGGGTATGATACACTTTGTACACCCGTAAGTGTATAACACTCTCTGTACAGTTGCGTTCTTAATACTCTATAAGTGAACACATGTAAGATAACGTCACAATTACTTCTATATGTGACCATTAAGTATACACCATGTTATGTACACTAGTTATGTACACCCGTGAGGGTACGATACGATCTGTACAATTGTACCCTTAGTACACCCTAAGAAACAATACAATTAATTTTGTACACTATTATTCCTTATGTACACACTACAGTTTGTACATCTGTGAGCGTACGACATACTCTGTACATCCTTGAGAATATAATATAGTCTCTACACTTGTGAATTTCTGGAAAAAAATATTTTTGTCATTTTCATTTTCACTATCCATTTCACAAAATCTGTATTACAGAAACAGTAAAAATCGTCTATTTTACCAATGTGCTATAGTAAACTGTCCAATATGCAAAAGACTACACAAAAAAGTGTCCAATTCTCCAATTATCCTATATATTTTATATGTCATATATACGAGAATATATATATATATATATATATATATATATGTTCAGAGGTTCAAGATATATTAATTTTTATACTATATACGTAGAAAGGTGATCGCAATTAGTTATGTAGTTGCAATTTTCTTTTCAAAAAAGTGTATTCGCAAATCCAAAAAAGTGCGTTCATATTTTCCGTTAACATATATGTATGTTATTCAAATAGTTTAGGCTTGTAAAAGGTAAAACATTACTTAGAGCATTCATATCAGATTCTTTACTCATTAAAAAAAATAAAAAAATAAAAAGAGAGAAATGAGAGAGAGAAATGATTCTATAGGTAGAATCGGTTCTCATCAAAAAAAAAAAAAAAAAAAAACTATCTTTCTATGTATCAGCATGTGAGCGGTCCAGCTTAATTTTATTTAAAAGTTCTTTATATAATTAAAATATATTAATAAAATATATATAAGAGACTCTCATAAGTACTCCTCCTAATGTTGATGCTCTTAGACGCGGTAGGAAAATTGCTTCTTAGGAATCAATTAAGGTTTATGCTATGGATACCATCAAATATGTGTAAGAGGAAGATGTAGCAATCATTTTATATGTGTCTCTTCGTATTCATGAATAAATCGTCGCCCTTATCGCATAAAAATTAAGGTTTTTGGACCACGTGTTCAACCTTTGACTTTCAATGAATTAATGACTTGCCGAATAGGATCCAATGACCGCATCATTCTCGACCTCTTAAGAAAGATTTCCCCTCAAATCTTTGTCTGAATTGGATGAGACTAATCCAAGAGTCATCACACGTTCTTTATGCATCTGAAGAGGAAAAATCACGTTCAGATCTTACACCATAACTTCAAAGTAAAGAACGTAATAACTGAGGCTGCTCATGTAGAAACGGCTCCTCCAACTTGTGTAGCTTTGAGGATGAGCGGATATATGAATGAGACTCCTTAGAATAACTTATTCATTTTTATAGACTTGAACCATAAATTTGATCGGAGATTCTTTTCACAAAACTTGGTCTCGGGCTATGCTCGAATGTGGATAAGGAAAATATAAAGTCAACGCTTCCTTGGATTTCAAAATAAGAAAATGTCTCATTTATTTGTGTTCATACCTTTGTTCATGTAGTCTCCCATTTATGGACTCTCCAAATTTTCTAAAGTGACTATCATCTCTTTGACCTCAAAATTGTCTTCGATAAAATGTTATGTCCTTGTCGGAAGTGCAAAAATTCAAGTTCAAAAATTGCATGTAGTGAGATTATGTGGAATCATTTATTAAATAGAGGATTTACACCGCATTATTATATATGGTTTCAACATGGAGAGGGTTATGATGGAAATGAAGCAAGTAGTAGTAATAGTAACATTGAAGTTGTGGGTAGTATGGAAGAACGTAATAATTTGTATTACCACGATCATTATCATGTAGATCAAAGAGATGTATAACATGATAGGACACATGACATGATTACAGATGCATTCCATGAAACAACTATGTCATTTGTTGATAATATAGTTGAGGAACCTAACTTAGATGCAAAACGGTTATGTGAAATGTTAGATGCTGCAAATCAGCCAATCTACGAGGGATGTAGAGAAGGTATGTCGAAATTGTCATTAGCAGTTAGAATGATGACCATTAAAACAGATTATAATTTGTCTGAGGTCTGTATGGAAACATGGGCAGAATTGTTCAAAGAGTATTTGCCAGAAGACAACTTGTCTATTGAATCATATTATGAGATTCAAAAACTGGTTTTTAGTCTTGGGTTGCCTTTTGAGATGATAGATGTGTGCATTGACAATTGTATGATCTATTGGAGAGATGATGCTCAGTTACAGGAATGTCGGTTTTGTAAGAAGCCAAGATTTAAGCCGCAAGGTAGTAGAAGGAATAAGGTAACGTACCAACGGATGTGGTACCTTCCAATTACAGAGTGGTTGAAAAGATTGTATCAGTCTGAAAGGACAACAGCATCGATGAGATGGCATAGAGAACATTTTCAGACGGAAGGGGAGATCAATCATCCATCAGATGAAAAAGTATGGAAGTGTGGAAGGGGAGAACATTTACGTCAAATTTATGACGTCTAACTCCATGTCGAGTTTACGACGATTTGTGAGCCTTGTACTTTTTATGACGAATTTACGATGATTAGTCCATTATGACTAGCATTTAACGACGAATATGACTTCGTCGTAAACGAGTTGTAAGACGTCAATTACGACCAGTTAACAATGATATCTTCCGTCGTTACAGACATGTTTTCTTGTAGTGATTTCGTTAATGGATTCTTATTCTCCCTCTTCTCAATATTCTCTTCACTTTTTAATGCTCTCTTGTGCATGATTAAGGAAAGATGAAACTCCAACATTTTATATTCCTTCAATTAGCCATGGGCTTTCGGATTAATCGGGTTAATCGGTAATTCGGATTAATTAGCATTTGAAAGTCATTCCGATAAAAACCGAAATTTACATTCGGTTTATTTGGTTTGGAGGCAAAGTTGATCGGATCTGATCGGAGGCAAAGTTAAAAATTCTGATTAGGGTTCCAAGTTTTATCTTCAAAATTCAACAAAATCATACCATTGAAAGTCCAGATTAACACTAAATTCATGTTAAATAACATATTTACATCCCCAAAACCTAATTACAATTGAAAACCCCTAATTTGAAAAATCGAAATCGAGATTAAGGTTTGAAAATCCGACGATTCACACCATTAAAAGTTCAAACAAACACAAGATCCTTGTTAAATAACATATCTACGACCTGAAAACCTAATTAATTTTGAAAACCCCTAATTTGAAAATCGAATTCGAGATTAGGGTTTGAGAATTTACTTGATAATAGCTTGATTAGCTTCTGTCAGAAGACTCAGAACGAAGAAGATGATGAAATGATGAATTTTAAGGATGGAATCGACAAGATAATCAGAAGAAATGAGCAAACGAAGATTGAATGAAGTTTTCGTCTCACTCTCATAATCTCACTCGACAGACACGGGTTTGAGAAGAAATGAAAAAACTGATTATTATTAATGTTTTTAGGTTATTAGTTGGTTTAAGGTAATTAAATCGGATTTACTTCAGTTATTGTTTACCGATCCAATTAACCCGATAACCGTTGTACAATTACATTCTCGCCGATCGGTTTAAAACTTAAAAGAATCTCCAATCCAAAATTGGTTTTCTCGAATCGGATGTCGGATATCCGATTAACCCGATCCGCAAGCCCAGAGCTACCTTCAATCATTGCATTCTTTTTTTTTAATTCTTTGAGTTCTTGATGAGACATCCTCTAGGAAGAATGTATTAAAAATGCATGTAATGACTTTATCGAAAATATCTTACGTTTAGTCATTGATGTTGTTGATAAGATCTTTACTTTGTCCTTTTAAGAGTATCGTACATGTTTTAGATTTATTGCAATCAACAACGAAGGCAAAAAAATCATCTTCTATTTTCTTGACCACAAATAAACCAATTAATGCTGATATACCAACATGATGTTGAAATTTTAAAAATAAGAAGTTTCAAGCTAATTAAATCTGTCACGTTCTCGAGAAGCTTCTCTCTCTATGGAGATTTCCGGTACATCGGAATCTCCCTTCCTCTCTCTTCTTACTCTTCATCTTTCAAAGAGGGGAACAATTATCTTCTTTAGAGGGAGAGTTTCCATCTTTTGCGGTACATATTCCGATTTATGTCAGTTTAATTCCGGTTTTATACCGGCTACTTTTCCGGCGGTGTGTCGGCCAAATTCCGGCTGTTTATGCCGGTTCATCTTTGTTTTTTGCTGTTTTCGAATCTTCTCCAGCAGTTTATCATCACAAAATCCGGTGGTTCTACCCAGTTTTTCTTTGGCTTTTTTTGAACTCATTACCGCCTTTGAATCCTAATCTCTTGGATATCTTAAGTCCGCCTCCTTTATGGATTGACGGCAGATAGGAGATTCTCATCAAAGGACGAACTCAATTTCAGTTAGAAACAGTGAAGAAGCTGAAGTGGAATCTCGGCTACAAGCTGTAGAAGATCTCATGGGTATACAATATGAAGCCTTCTCCTCTTCTCCAGACTCCGGCCGATGGCGGTAGTCCGTGATGATCCTGAGAGTCCGTGCAGTTCAGCGGAGAACCACGGCGAGATGGTGTACTCAAGCAACGCGGTGGTGTCCCAGAGGTTGATCCGGCGCCGACCTTTCTCCATCCTCGTCAATCTGCCGTGTTTTTTGTTGGTGACACCTGTCCCACATGCAGCCATGTGTCCGATTGTTAACCTTTAGTTTATTGGTCTTTTTGTTATATTTTCGGATGGGTTTGAGTATTCATATTGTACGACTCTTTGTTTTGCCCATTTGGGCTATTAATGGATATTTGCCGTCTAAAAAAAAAAATTTCAAGATTTATTAAGATAGATAGATTATTTAGAAAATGAAATAGCTCATGAAGAGCTTTATTGTTCAAAGGAACTAAAAGAGAAAGCTTAATGTAAAACCACCAAGATCAAATTGATTCTTGAATTGATATGATAAAATGGGAAGAAGGAGAGTTACTCCAAATGGCACATCTCTAGGTTAAAATGCATATTTATATGAAACTATTTGAGATAAAACCCTAAACATGTTGGACCAATTGGAATCATATTGGGCTTGTTGGACTTGATGACACTACAACGGGTTTGGCTCTTGAGACTCTCTAATACATGAGACTTAAAAGTTCATTGGATGGGTTCACAAATTGTATAGCCTCAAACGGTGTCGTATTTAAACTTCTCTAATTAAGAAATGAAGGAAGAATTACCACAAATTTATTGTGATTGTTGACTCCTAAAACGCAAAGGGTACAACAAGGAACAGTGGTGACACTTTCATCTAGAGCTAGTGAAAATTATAAAAGTAACATATTTTATGTTTTATTTTCCAAAATTATTACCAAAATTCTTAATGTTCTAAAACAAATCACAAAATCCAGGTTCATGAAAGGTTATTAAAAGTTGAGAAAGAGTTCATACATAATTTACTAACTAACGTTTTGATACATTAGATTTAAGCTTGGGTTTGCTACCATTGATCGATATTAAAATCCAATATATTCTCACAAGTTAATAATTTGATTTTTGTTTCACCTCTAGTTTCAAACAATTTCACCTTTTTAGTACTTTTCTTTGTTATGAGCGAGTTTAACTACTAACAATAACCCAAATTATACCAAGATTCAGTAACACAAGGATCATAGGGTCCAGAACCGAACAAACAGAGTACTACTGCTTCACATGTTATTTAACAAAGGACAATGAACCTACGGTTAATATATCAATCTGGTCCGGAAAACTCAAAACCCGAAACAAGCGGGTAAAATAGGGAGCTCGAATTAACCACAAGTTGTTCATCCTCCACGCAAATGGGCACCGAGTTCACCAAACTGATCATCAGCTTCAACAGTGTCATCTGAGAGACGGACTGCATCAAGCTTCTGCTTCAGGATATCTATGGCATTTAGTACCAACTGCGAAGCCTTCACTGCACCTGTGGATTCAACTGTGAATATGAAACTGTCATCTTTCGGATGGATCTCAATGAGTCCTGGTTTCCCCATGGCTTCTGCTTTCTTGATCACTTCTTCATCGTAAGTGTATGCTTCTGAATCAACCACCACGACCTAAGAAGCAAAAGTATCATAGTTACAATTGTGATGATTTAAACAATAGACTGCAAATGAAATGGCAGACAATAAGTACTGTAGAACTCTGTTATAATCATATACAATGTTGTCACGCAGTCAAAGAAAGTTACTTCAGTTGGGGTGAATCCTAGTGAACACTTTACCACAAACATGAAAATCTCAAGCACAAGTTCCACCGATATTTCAAGTAAGATGTCATCTTCTTTCTCTGCCGGTCTATCCCCTTTTCCATATATCCATTCCATTGGCATTTTTATATGATTTGTGGTGAATAGCGTTAGAAAGATGATTCAATTTGTTACCAAAAATCTAGTAGTTATCTTGATTCAATCGGATGACTGAAGTCATTATCCTAAAGATATAACCAACGAAATAACTTGATACGTCACAGCTAAGTAATGCTATCTAACATACAGATAAGCACAGAAATGAGCTAAACACACTAAACACCTAGAGAGAATTCTTACACCCATATCACATATACATATAAATTGAAGTCTCAAAGCTAATATAAACTTGTAAAGATATCATTCTTTCACAACATAGAAACTCACCTGTCTGGTGACTGGGTCCATCCCAAAAACTTTGGTTGGACTGCTTTCAATCAAGTCGATCTTTTCCTGGTCTGTCAAAGTTTCCATCATATCTTCATTGATAATAATGTCAGGCTCATACATAAACGTAACAGTAGCTGCAGGAGACCATTTTGCATGATCTTTCCCAATTCCTTTCCTCGCAATCGCCCTAAGCCTTAGTTCTTGTCCTCGGCGCAGTTTCACAATGATAATCCCCCTTAAACCAAAACAAAACAGTCAGTAAACATAAGAGTAACCAGAAAAAAGAACTCACCAAACTACAAAGTTAAAAGATCAAACAACCAAAAGCAAGAAGAGCCAATGCAAAATGGCATCAAAAATTCAACAAGTCATGCTCTGAAAATTTCAGCAAACCGGCAAAAAGATGTCAAATTTGGTTTTCTCAGAGCCTAATCTATAAGTTAAGAAAACAAAGCACTGTACATTCCTTCAATTAACAACTTAACAATCTTTAAAATCAACAGTTATAGTGAAACCAATGAAGTAAAGTTCTCACCTTTGCTCACTTGAATCAGAAGCAGATGAATCAACAGTGAAATCAACAGGAGTAACAGTAGGATCAGCACTGTACAAATCCCTACTAGTAACATCTAGGGTTTGATCAGTAACACACTTAGCACTAAGCCTAAACTCAACAGAGCAAAACTCACACTGTCCATCACCATCACAAGCATCACAATCACGAGAGAAACGCATACTCATAGCACGTTCGCTAGTCAAAGGGATAAGACCTAATCGATGAGCTATGAACTCGTCGTTGAGAACAGAGGAGTTAACTTCGATTTCGACTAGATCTATCGCAACGGTTGGGACTTCGGAGATCATAACGCGACGGAGAGCGTTAGCCATTGAAACGTCTGTTTCACGAAGCTCGAACTTGGCGTAGTCATCTTTAAGCTCACGGATCTTTACCTTTGGGAATCTTTGGTAAGAGACACCTTCCATTGCAAAAGCTTGGTTTTTGGTTTCTGAGATTCCTCTCTGGAGCTTTATTAGGGTTTTAGGATTTGATAAAGGAGAGGAGAAATTGGAGAAGAGCAATTGAGAGGGAGTGGTGAAGAAGATATAAAAAGTGTTAAAGGTTTAAGTTGGGCTTTGGGCCAATTTTATTAGCTTTCTTCATTAATGAGCCTGTTAAATTGGGCTTAGAGCATATTTTACTGCTTTCGTATGAACTTGATGATCCGGTTTAGTTCAGAAGTGAACGAGCTAAGTGTATAACCGAAGGCCGGGGCAAAAAACCTGACATCCGAAACCGAACCAAAAAATCTGAATCCGAAACTGAACTTAGCAGTTATAAAATCCGAACGGATTCTAAATATTTATATCCGAATTATCCGAGCTGAACCGAAAACCAAAAAATATAACAGAAAACTCGAAATAAAAATATATATCCAAAATTATTAGCTATATATAGTTATAATTTTATACCAAATAACAAAAATATCTTAAACAATCTAAAAATTCAAAAATCGTTAGTTATATTTGTTAAAAATATACAATTTTTTACAATATTTAACCAAGTTTTATTAGAATTTAACCACCTTTTATTAAAATTGAACAAATTTTTAGATTTTAAAAATCTAAAAACCGATCCAAACCCGCACCTATCCGAATAGAATCTGAACCGAATAATTATAAAATCCGAACGGATACTAAACTCGCCTACCGAATTATCCGAATCTAAAAAAATAAACCGAATCCGATCCAAAATCCGAATGCACAGGCCTATTGTTCTATTTAAGTTCAGTTCGGATTTGTCATTTAGTATTAGCAATTTCCGAAAATTAAATTTAGATATTCATAGTTTAAGAGGATGTATTCAAACAAGAATTTGAAGTTATTTGTACTAAAATGACAATATATTCAAACATGAATTTTTAAATATTTTATAAAATCAAGTGTTAGAAGACTGATAAGTGCTTTGAAAATGTACAATCAAATTCATTTGACAAAAGACTCTCAAAAATGTGTAAAAATCACATTTGAATTGTATAATATTATAAAAAAAATGTCATTAAAATTGCTCTTTCCCATAATGAATTGATTAAAATTGTCTTTTTCTAATTGAATTTTTGTATAATAGTATACAATTTAAATATTATTTTATAAATGAATTTCCCTAATATTATTATAGTGATTTATTATCATGATATAAAATATTATATCAAAAAAAATTATTTAACAAATTACTAATAAATTTTTTTTTATAATCATGAACTCATGCTTAGCGTGAGATATAATCTAGTCTGTCATTATAAGAAAAAGGGAAAATTAGAAATAAGGGAGTTCTACCAATTTTTTTGTCCATCTATACCTTTTTTTTGTTCTACCAATTTTTATCTAAAGTACCCCTAATACTATATTAATACCATTTTTTAAAAAAAACCTAGAAAAATTTGTATAAACATAATTTTTAAGAAGTTTTCAAGAAGAAACTTTCTGATTTTATACAGTTTTAAGTAAGTTTTTAGAGGTTTAAAGTTATTCTGAAAAATTTAGAATATGTTTTCTAACCTTCTGAAAATATTAGATTACATATTCTACCATTTGTACATGTTCTGAAAAGTTTAGAATATGTATTCTACCACTTGTACATTTTCTAGCAATTTTAGAACTAGAATTTGTTCTAAATATTTTAGAATACGGAATTCTAAAAATTTTAGAATACATATTCTACCACTTGTACTTGTTCTGCGAGAATTCTGGAAATTTTAGAATACATATTCTATCAGTTGTATATATTCTGCCTGAATTAGAATATGCATTCTATCATTTTTCTATGTTCTAGAAAATTTAGAATATACATTCTGGAAATATTAGATTATATATTCTAGAAAATTTAGAATTTGGAAAAATAAAGTAACTTAATCTAAAAATAAGGAAAGTAAATATTTATTTTTTAGAATATTCTATTCATTTGTTATTTAAAATTCGGATTAATTACAAAAAAGTTTTTAAAAAAATTTGACAAAAAGAAAAAAGGGATCCGATTTTCCAAAAAATTAATTTCTTTTATTTATTTTTTAAATAACACAGATTATTAAGTTAAAAACCCTAGCATATTTATCGTTTTCTTCTTCTTCGTCTCCTTTGGACGACTTCTAGAAGAGATTTGGGATAAATTATAATTTTTACTTTATTTTTTTTGGGTAAAATCTGATTATCTTATATTATATTTTTAGTCAAATTATATTAAAAATTTATTATAATTTTAATTTGATTATATGAATAATTTTAATTTTTTTTATTATTTATTTATAGTGAAGTCTCTTTATGTGTTAGAATAGATTATTTTTTAAAATAACACAGATTATTAAGTTAAAAACCCTAGCATATTTGTCGTTTTCTTCTTCTTCGTCTCCTTTGGACGACTTCTAGAAGAGATTTGGGATAAATTATAATTTTTTTTATTTTTTTTGCGTAAAATCTGATTATCTTATATTATATTTTTAGTCAAATTATATTAAAAATTTATTATAATTTTAATTTGATTATATGAAAAATTTAAATTTTTTTATTGTTTATTTATAGTGAAGTCTCTTTATGTGTTAGAATAGATTATTTTTTAAAATAACACAGATTATTAAGTTAAAAACCCTAGCATATTTGTCGTTTTCTTCTTCTTCGTCTCCTTTGGACGACTTCTAGAAGAGATTTGAGATAAATTATAATTTTTTTTTATTTTTTTTGGGTAAAATCTGATTATCTTATATTATATTTTTAGTCAAATTATATTAAAAATTTATTATAATTTTAATTTGATTATATGAAAAATTTAAATTTTTTTATTGTTTATTTATATTGAAGTCTCTTTATGTGTTAGAATAAATTATTTTTTTAAAAAACACAGATTATTAAGTTAAAAACCCTAGCATATTTGTCGTTTTCTTCTTCTTCGTCTCCTTTGGACGACTTCTAGAAGAGATTTGGGATAAATTATAATTTTTTTTTATTTTTTTGGGTAAAATCTGATTATCTTATATTATATTTTTAGTCAAATTATATTAAAAATTTATTATAATTTTAATTTGATTATATGAAAAATTTAAATTTTTTTTATTGTTTATTTATAGTGAAGTCTCTTTATGTGTTAGAGGATTTAAATTTTATGATTTACTTGGAATTTTTTTAAAATTAAGGGTAAAATGGAATTTTATATTTCAAAAAGATTAACATACCAAAAAAATAGAACAAAAGTATATATGGACAAAAAATTTTCAAAAGTTCCTTTATTTCTAATTTTCCCTAAGAAAAACAAAAAAAAACCGCTAGTTTAATAGGTTGATGAAAATTTGAATAACTTTGTTTCTTTTATTTTTTTCACTCAAATTTGATAAAATATATCAATACAGAATCATGTGTCACTATTAAACATTTGAATAACTTTGTTTCTAAACGAACTATATTTTTTTTTTTTTTTTTTTTTTTTTTTTTTTTTTGGCGGCGGCGGTAAAAGAGAACCATCCATTGAGCATCTTCTTAACGAACTACTTATTTGCATTTTCACTATTTTTTAATTTCAAGTCTTCACAACGTCCGGGGCACTCCCTAATTAGTTAGATTCCAAGCTTTCAACATCGCTCGTTGATAAGTCAAAAAACTCTCCCATTGGAAACTTCTTCGTTAATGATCAAAAATACAATACAAAATTCCCAATTTGGAGTTGAAGACTTTTTTTTAACATTAAACAAAATGTGGACTCACGTTAGGAGCGTGTTGATAGTTTACGACTTAACAATGACACATTAGAATATTCCAAGTTTCATTGATAAAATATCTTTTTTTTTAAATCCACTATATATATATAACACGTTGGATACGAGTTGTCCACTCTTTTTTGAATCATCTCCTAATAATAACCAATCAAATTAAAGTCAACTATGTATCACATATTTCAGATCTCCGGCGAAGTTCTCAAGTCCTTTGGCGTGAAGACAAAGATTCTGATCACAGTACTCGTCTTTAGTTGTTTACTTATTTTCTCTGTTATGTTCTTATCATTCTCAGACAGTTTCAACTTCCAAGTTCTTGATACTTCATCAACCGATGGTAATAATCATTTATCAATCTTTTGTGTTTTATCATTGACTCAAAAAAAAATCCTCGTTTGACTTTATATTTTTTCATTCTCTTGTGATATATAGATATAATAAGTGATTCCGAAACAACTGGGGATAAACTCATAGGAGGGCTTTTAACCGCGGATTTCGATGAAGGTTCTTGCTTTAGTAGGTATCATCAATCTTTGTTGTATCGCAAGCCTTCACCATACAAACCTTCACCATATCTTGTCTCTAAGTTAAGAAGCTATGAGAAGCTTCACAAACGTTGCGGTCCAGGCACAAAAGCTTACAAGGAAGCAACAAAGAAGCTTGGTCATGATGAGATATATGTTGGTGAATGCAAATACGTTGTTTGGATCGCGGATTACGGGCTTGGGAACAGAATACTTACTATTGCTTCTGTGTTCCTCTACGCGCTTTTGACAGAAAGAATCATTCTTCTTGATAACCGCAAGGATGTTAGTGATCTCTTCTGCGAGCCATTTCCAGGTACTTCATGGTTGCTTCCTATTGACTTTCCATTGACGAGAAAATTTGATGGCTACCATAAGGAATATTCACGTTGTTATGGAACCATGTTGAATAACAAAGCCATCAACTCGACTTCAATACCGCCACATCTTTATCTTCATATTCTTCATGATTCGAGGGATAATGATAAGATGTTCTTCTGCCAAAAAGATCAAAGTTTGATTGACAAAGTCCCTTGGTTGATTGTTAGATCCAATGTTTACTTTGTTCCATCTCTATGGTTCAATCCAACATTTCAAACCGAACTAACTAAGCTTTTCCCGCAGAAAGAAACCGTCTTTCACCACTTGGCTCGGTATCTTTTACACCCTACGAATCAAGTTTGGGGTATGGTCACTAGGTACTACCATGCTCACTTATCCAAAGCGGACGAGAGACTTGGGATTCAAATACGGGTTTTCAGACGTGACGCTGGATATTTCCCACACGTCATGAACCAGGTCGTATCATGTACGCAAAGAAAGAAGCTGTTGCCTGAATTGACTACACAAGAAGATTCAAAAGTCAATACATCGATAAGTCCATCGATAAGTCCATCGATAAGTCCACAACTTAAAGCTGTTCTTGTCACATCTCTGTATCCAGAGTACTCTGAACGCTTAAAGAACATGTTCAAAGCTAATGCAACAGGAGAGATCATTGATGTCTATCAGCCAAGTGGAGAAAGGTATCAACAAACAGACAAGAAGCTTCACGACCAAAAGGCGCTTTCTGAGATGCATCTTTTAAGCTTAACCGATAATATTGTCACAAGTGCAAAGTCTACATTCGGATATGTTGCTTATAGTCTTGGAGGATTAAAGCCATGGTTACTTTATGAGCCAAATGGTAACACAACTCCTGATCCACCATGTGTTCGGTCCACGTCGATGGAGCCTTGTTTCCTTACTCCTCCTTCTCATGGATGTGATGCTGATTGGGGAACTAACGCGGAGAAGATTGTTCCTTTTGTTAGGCATTGTGAGGATCTTTGGAATGATGGGCTAAAGCTATTCGATGAACTATAGATCTTGTTTATTACATATGATTTCATTAAACTGTAAAGTCATTAAAACAGAGAAGCAATGATATCTCTTGTTTCATTTTTATCTAAAATATTAATAAGCATCATATTATTTGAGATTCAGAGGTTGGCTTTTGGCTATGTATTTTTCATTTGTTTTTGCGTAGTTGACCACATGGTAGTTGTTTCTTGGTATAGTTACGAGAGTATATATATATATTTATTTTTTGTGTGTTTTTAAGATCTTGTAACATGTATACTTATTTGGTCTAACTAAAAAAAGATTAAACAAAAAAAAAAAAAAAAAACCTGTTTGCATGTTTAATGGAATAGTTTACATTTAAAGTTTGCAAATTACAATCGTATCCTCTGTCCTAATATGTTAATTGGATAATCTCTCTTGTGCACGCGCGGCACATAATTTTTAATTAAATGTTTAAATATGTTTAGTTAATAAACTGTTTAACTATAAAATGAATATGGATATAACATGTGTAGTAATTTTTCATGCCTCAAACTTTTATATGGCTAAAAAAATGTTATGATTTATAGCTTGGATTACTTCTTTTGTTGTTGAAATGTTAAATTTATTAGAGAGAAATGCTCGCAAGCTATAATCGGCCACTGCATGTTCACCAACAATTAGACTTGTAGTGCGGTAATTACGTATAAACATGGGACATGTTGCAAACTCCATAACCATCATTTTGTCACTGTTCAAGTACATCGACACGATGGAATTCAGCACCACCCGGCCATGACCAAATGAAGCATCCAAAACTAGCAGAAGCAGCTGCATCAGCCTGGCGATTCCGTAGACAAAGATCAGAGGCTAATAGACTGGTCAATGAGGCAGTACAACGTGTGCTGCTTCCCAGCAATGAAACAGGTCGAGACATCTACCTTTGGCGACATGGTCCAGACAAGTTCTCTATCTCCTTTTCTGCAAAACAAACTTGGAACCAGATCAGAAACAAAAGACAATTAGTGACTTGGCACTCTAGAATTTGATTTAAGCATGCCACCCCAAAACATGCTTTTATCACTTGGTTGGCAATGAAGAATAGGCTCTCCACAGCTTCTCGAATGGCTAACTTGAACTCGAGCACGTCCTCTGTTTGTATTCTTTGTTCTTGTCATCCAGAAACTCGTGACCACTTATTCTTCACTTGCTCTTTCTCTAAGGAAATTTGGAAACATACAGTCCAAGATATGCTTTGTTCCAACTATACTTGTAATTGGAGTGATCTTGTGAGTATGATTGCGCCCCTGCAGAATAATGAAACATGTCTATTTCTGTTGAGACTTGCTTTCCAAAGCTCAATATATCAGTTGTGGATGGAGCATAACCAAAGACGCCATGGAGCTGTTTCGAGCTCTGTTGCGAGGATGGTGACCACTATCGACAAAAATGTTTGTGACAAGCTCATGTCCATTCGCAGTCTAGGTGATCATGGCTATGATGCTCTTCTAATGAATTGGTTTGGATCTGGAAGATAAGATAATTCAGCTTAGTCTTTTCTTTTTCTCCTCTACTTAAATTCTTCCATTCTTTGATTCATTAGTTCAAAAAAAAAACCAAAATATCTGAATAGTCACATTTGATTGTATTAAAGTCTTTTTTGTTGCAATAAAGTTTAACATTTCAACAAACAAAAAAAACTAGCAAAACCATGATTATGGTGTACGTTCAAGGTCGGATGGTGCCGAATTCCGTCATACCAATGTACCAAAATAATGAAAATGATAGTTTGACGTTGGGGACATGTCATATGTTTGTTAGTGAATATCATAATGTAAATCTAACTGTCAGTGTAGGTATCGACACTTGTTTTTTAGTCTAGATGTGTGACCATAAGGTGGTCGATGTTTGGTGTAGTTGGTGATCATATTTCCATTTATTAATCAACAAAAGAATGTTTATGTACATAAGTGTAGGAGGAAACTAAATGGAAAACAAAAATCCTGAAAGTAAAACTATCGGAAAACTCTACCATGAAACTACCTTTGAAAGAGATTTCAAAATTTCTGGCTGTCTTGATAACAAAGAGAAACCACAATATTTCGAATCATTTTTTTAATGTTGCGGATAAGATGGATGGTCGGTTTTGAAGCTCTATGTGTGTGTCATTGCTCGTTCCTTTCTCGCCAAACATAGTAGATAGTTGTCTGGAAGACCAAACAGAAGTATATAATTTATTTTTTCATACCGGTGTGAAGTGAGTCGTTTAAGAGTTGATCTCCAATTTGGATCTGCAGGATACCTAGCAGGTCACCAATCATGCCAACCTATATCGTAAAAGTGTAAGAGAGCACACGAAGAAAATATGATCCCTCATTTCACAAAAAAAAATGTATGGTTGAACACAACCACAACTCTGAGACTGAGCTTATGTAGAAAGACAATCATGTACCGGTAACCATGTCATGAAGGCAAACCATGGAACCCTTGATATGCCAAATCCAAGACCCTTTAGGATTTTCGTTCACGTCCCTATGTTCATCTCCTCCTTCTTGAGTCAATCAAAATGGGACAACTAATAATTCATTTAAACATAAACAATAAATTAAAATTAAATTTAAAAAAACAATTAACAACTTAAAGGCGTCGCTATTCGGCACTCATCGTCTCCATTCTTCTTTTACATAGTAGGGTTCTGGTGATACATGTAATTTGTCGTTCTTGTTTAATTTGACATTTTTGTTGAAATTAAACAATTCTGTTTGATGAACAACAAATTAACAATTTGTTTTTAGTTAGTTTTACCTTTTCTAATGAAAATCAAGTTTCGTGTGGTATGACTTGTAAGAACGCTATTTCTACAATAGGACAAGATGAATAAATTGTAAAGTTTATTGTATAAAATATGATACCGATACATGAATTAGGAATGAGATTTGCAGAGGCGAGACACTCTTTCCTTAATTCTGAAAACGCTCCGTAGTGTGACGGTTGGATGACGTTCCGAATCTCAGGATACAACCGCAACTATTCTGTTTTTTGCACAACCAATACAGAATTTAACGAACGCTTTTCTCTATTGTACTATCAGACTCAAACTAAACAAAATATGAAGAGGATTTGTTTCTCTTGTGTTGTCAACGTACGATATGGAAAATATATGACTAAATGAGAAGATGAAGCCATGACTAATTATAGTCAAAACCAAACAACTTTATTCTTTGAGCAATAAAGAGGAGATCTCTTGTTAATGACAATATTATGAGAATTTATTGTCACTTTAATGCTTTGACTGATTTTGTTGTCACAAAACTCTAGTCAATTACACAAAGATATTTGTTGAATTTGTTGAATAATCAACAAAATAACATGAGTGAATTTGGACAAGTAAGAAAAATTATTTGGGTTGTAAGCACATTATTCAGATTGCAAATTTCATAACCCACATCTAGCATGGCTCGGCGCTCATGCGATTTGAGTTTCTCCTCTAAATTTCGAAGTGCGATATTTGATCCTTAGTCAAGTTAGTTACTTCAGATCTCCATTTCTCATTCAAAATAAACCTCAGTTTTGACAAATGACTACACTAAGTTATAGTATGTATTGTAAAGAATCCAACACATCCATTTTCTGTTCAATTCAACGATCGAAAGTCACCGGAAAAGTTACCGGAAAAGTGGTTGATTCTATTTGTCTAAAAAGAGTCATGATTAAAGCATATAAAGATGACTAATGATTACTTCATAATAAAGTCACGATTACAGCACATAAAAATTGACAAAGGAATCAGAGATAAATCAGTTTTCTTCATGTTCATCATATTATTTTCTTCTCACCGTGTTTTTTTTTTTTTTTTTGTTACAGCTACTTCAATGGCTGAATCCGAATAGTCAAAGATTTGTGGGCATGAATGAGAGAGGACAAACTTCGACGAACCTGAACTCGTTGGAGATTCAAGAGTGAGCGTCCGATTGGGCCAGAGATGAATCTGTCTTCTTGTTAGGTGGAGTTTTGAAGGCTGAAAACTAACTTAATTCGATGTTAAACTCCGGTGTAACTGAGAAATGAGAGAGAGATCAAGTCTGAGATGTAACTTCTTATTAATGATCACAAATGTTTGTTACAACTTAATCCAAAAATAATACACTCACTAAGCTTATCTACTAACTTAATTACAACATTAAACTGAGACTATGATAACCAAAGTAAACCGATCCAAACCACATATCAAGATAAAAGATAAAAGATGAATACATTTTTCAATGCATTCTCTGATGTCACTTTTTTGCAATGTTGTAAAATACGCTATACGCTAGACGTACGGTAGAGCACCGTATAGCGTATAGCTGTATATGCGGCCGTTTATGCGGGGATTATACGATGAATATTTTTCTATAAAAGATAATATATAAACATAAAATATAGTCAAGATATGTACACATGTCTATAATAGTACAGTAAATAAAAAATATAAAAATAATACTCATGATGAATACTATTAAATATTAATATATATGAATATTAAATTTTTTTAAAATTTTTCAATTTTTAGCAAAATGTTTTAATTATCAAATTATTAATAAAAATTGAAATAATAGAAAAAAATTGACCATACTATCATTTTTTTTGTTTAAGGTTAATTTTTATTAGAGAAAAAATTGTATAATTTTATTAACTTTTAAATATTCACAAAATAGTACAATTTTTTTTTGAATTTAAAACAACACCGTATATACGGTAGTTACTGTATATAAGGCGTATAAACACTGTATATGTGACCGTATAATTTCACCGTATAATAACACTGTATAGCTAAAATATAGTACGGCTTGTCACCGTACAAAGTATATACGCCGTATATACGGCCGTACAAACCGTATTTTAGAACATTGTTTTTTGTGTTTAGTCTAGTTCGGGCTAGATTAATTAACTAGTTCAGTAGACAACCATATTGTCCAACATAATTGTCATATTCTTACGTTCATGAATGTCTTTTTTACGAACGAGGGAAAGTTTATCTACTTTAAATTAATTAAAAATCTCTAGAACACATTTAAATTTAATACATAGAAGAAAAGTAGAAACATTCTTGCCAAATAAATACATAGAAGATAGATTTTAAAGCGAAACTCTATTTAACCTAATCAATTAGCTAATATCTCTATGAAACAAAAATATTACAGATCCAAAAATATTAATTTATACTAGGTTTTACACACTCTCTCTCCCTCTATGTATATATATATATATATATATATGTACAGCATAAATTAGGTATGTATTTTATGAGTTTCTACCGTTTTTATATAAACTAAAGAGTGATTTATAATAAAAGATAGAAGAACGAACGAGTCTAGAGGATTTACATAAATACGAAAAAGTCTGGAATTTGTGTAATAGTATATCCCTTTAAGTCGCAATTTAAAGAGGTGAGATAGTTATGAATGTGAGATCAGCTAGCTTCCACTGCTTCATATATATATATATAGGTGTAGGTATGTTTGAAGGTAAAGCAGAATTTGTTCATTTTAATATTTTTTTTTGTAAAACACCATAATCATTTCCATCATTCAGAATATGAAGAAACAATTTCAATTTTCGCTCATCGTTCTAACCATCTTGGTCATTTTGGTAGCAGGTTTGTATTTACATTAAAAATCATCTTATTATATTACATATAGTAGTTGTTCTAAAAAACAATATTTTTTTCTAGCAAAATCGTGTCACAATTTTGTTTTACTGTAACATCGAGTCTAGCTTTTCTACGTAAAATATATACCACAATTAATTAGTAAACTGAGTTTAGCTGTTTTGTGTTATAATTAAAAAAACAATCCCCAAAACTTTTTCTTTACTTTCGGTACTATTATAAAAGTGTATCTGATTAATATATTATAAAGAGTTATTATGATATGAATTGATTTAACTTATTTTCATTGTTTTTTTCTCCTTTTTTCCAACATTAATTTATTTATTCTTCATGCCACATATTATGTCAATTAGCACTTCTAATTCATAAGTTTTTTTTTTATTATAGATTTATATGATATTTTCAAAGATAAACAATGAATCTGAAATGAAAATTTTTTATTATAAAACTAGTATGAGAAAACCCTCAAAACTTCTATTTTTACGAGACAGAAAAAAATAGTAATACAATTTTTCAGTTTTAACGTAGAAACTCACATTTTATGTTTAAAAAAAAAAAAAAACAGTTTCAGAATCCCAAACGAATAAGCCTCCAGGTGGACGATGTACTGTGCCTCTACCTTTAGGAAAGAACGGAGTATGTGTTCCCAAAGATTGTCAAGCTCAGTGTCAGCAGAAGTACAAAGGCGCCGGTAGATGCGTTGGGCGTACTGTTAAAAAAAAAGATCCAACAAAATGCTTTTGCAGTATTTGCAAACGCTCGTAATGACTTTGTTTTTACTACCATAGAACCCCTATTATCGCACTGACAATAAAAATCTTATAATAATGTAATAAAACATGTAGTCTAGTGTGGTTTATGCTAGATTGCTAGTGCTATATTATTTATGTCATCATGCGGATATTTCAACAGAAATTTCACTTTTATTCCGTAACATGTAAACCCATGTGATTCGAGTACAATTATCAACCAAAGTTAAAAAATATTGAAAACCCTTAACAGACTCAACACTAAAAGGACCCATATATCTATATGAACCAAATCAAATGGATTAGATGCTAGATTATTTTCAGAAACATAAGCTAATATTTTCTGTTTTGCTAATGGACAAACTGAACAATGGGAATTATTAGAAGAAACTGACTTCAAAGAAGGAATAATACTGACAAGTTTCAGTAAAGCAGCTGATGATGGATGACCTAACCGTTGATGCCACATAAGTCCATCATTATATTCAACACACAACCAGAGAAAGAACCAACTCCAGGAGATGATGGTGAGAGGGATGTATTATTTGTCTCCAATATGTATAGATTGTTGTAAAGATTACCCCTCCCAATCATCAAGCCCTGAGAAAGTTCTTGTATAAAACAACATGAGGGAAAGAAATGAGCAGAACATGATAAAGTGCTAACAAGACAACTCACATTAATCAAATTAAATTTGAAATCTGGAACATGCAAAACATTATACAGTTTTAAAGTATCAGCAGTGCCGGCTTAGATAGGAGGGCGGGAGGAGCGACGGCCCGAAGCCCATTCCCGTGTCTTACTAATTAAGAGCATGTGCAATGGTGGTCTCTCACCAAAATCTCTCATCTTTTATAAAAATTAATAAAATATTAAATATTTTTATTTTATTAGGAGAGACTCTCATAATAAATTAGTATTATTTGTTATTTTAATATTTCTTTTATAGATGAGAGACTCTCATGAGAAATCCCCATTGCACATGTTCTAAAGGGTCCCATTTGTTTTTTTTTTTTATATAAAAAAATTTAGGAAAAAAAAAATTTAGATTAAAGGGGCCCATATTAGAGACCCTAGTACCATTTGGTAAAGTGACAGTAACACTAGACACATGTATTAATTCTCTAAACATTGCTAAATCTGAACACACATGACTCGAAGCACCATTATCTATTATTCAAGCATCAGAAGGAAGAAATTTTTGAACAGAAGAAAGAGTATGATTTTAAAAAAGGAGATTATTATTCTCATATCGAAGACTCGTAGAAGGAAACAAAATGTTACCAGCTGTTGAAGTTTGAGCCATCAGACCATGTTCTGTAATAGTAGCAGATGTACTTGGAGTACTAGCAGAGGAAATTACAGGCTCCATGAACCCGAACTTGGGCATTGAATTGAGAAATCAAATGTTGAATTTGGTCTTGAGTAAGGTCTTGAAGATTAAGACAGTTACCACCACTAGTGACATGAGGCATCACAGGCTGATACGCACCAATCTCAGAATAACCTTGAGCCATAGAATTGGCTGTCTGCATAGAATTACCATAAGGAATCATTTGCATATGAGGTTGTGTTATCTGCATTTGAGCCACTACTGGTTGTTGCATCCTAGGCTGGAATTGTGATGTTTCATTCTAGGCTAAAACTGAGGTTGATTGTTGTTTCTGTAAGAAGCATTTGTCTTGTAGCCAGGTGGAAAACCATGTAGTTTAAAACACTTTTGCATAGTATGCCCCACTTTCCCACAGTGAGTACAAACAGGCTTATGAGAAGGGTGAATTGTATTGTAAGCTGCAATATACCCATTTTCTGAATTCTCAAGCATAGGTGGACCAGTCTGAAAAGCAACAGTATCAATCCGAGTAGAAGGATGAATAGTCTTCTCTCTTTCATCTTGAGTGACAATATTAAAAGCTTCTTCAATGATAGGTATTGGCTTCAACATCAAGATATGACGCCTAGTCTGTTCATAACACTCATCTAACCCCATAAGAAACTTAGTCACAAGGATTCTCTGTGTCAAATGTCTCCACTTAACTGCTGCATCACACTCACACCTTCCACATGTGCAAACAGGAATATCTATATAATTCTTGTGCTCTTCCCACAAAGTCAACAATTTTGTATAATAGCTAGAGACATCTTTAGAACCTTGCTCAATCTTACTCAGGCGTTGTTCAATATCATAAACCCGAGGAGCATCATCCTGCTTAAACAGAGATAATAGATTCCTCCATATGCCCTCAGCAGTAGAAATGAAGAATAATCTTTGACCAATTTGCTTAGAAACAGAATTCATTAACCAAGTCCCAACTATGTCATTACATCTAGACCATGCACCATAATCCCTATGATCTAGAACCGGTTTAGTGATAGTACCATCAACAAAACCTAATTTTTTCCTAACATTCAAAGCCATCCATACCGAGCATTTCCAAGAATGAAAATCGGAAGCCGTAGCTAATCGATCATAAACAAGAACCAAACCTGCATGATCTTTGTGATGCAAATGATACGGATTATAATATTGATCAGTATAATAGCGATGATCGGAAATTACTGGTGGAGGTTGATGCACTGGAAGATCCCATTTTCAGATAGAGGAATCAAGAAATTGAAAAAAATGTGCGACGGAATGAAATAAAAGAACGAGAATTGTCAACACAGAGGTCAATCAAAAAGAAAGAAAGAAAGAAATTAGAACAAAGAAACAAATTCCAGCGAACAAATCGAACATCGCAACGGCAAGAAGTTGAACAAATCGGAAAATAGAAGGAATCAGAAGACTCATCTCCGATGAAAATTGAAATACAATGAAGCGGAAGAAAAACGAAGGTGAAAGCAAAAGGTTAAGATACCATGTTAAACTCCGGTGTATCGGAGAAATGAGAGAGAGATCAAGTTGGAGATGTAACTTCTTATTAACGATCACAAATGTTTGTTACAACTTAATCCAAAAATAATACAATCATTAAGCTTATATAATAACTTAATTACAACATTAAACCGAGACTAAGATAAACAAAGTAAACTGATCCAAACCACATATCATAATATTCGATTGGAAGCTCTACATCGATCTCGAATGTTTACCAATTGTGTTGATTTGTTGTGTTGTTTGATTTTGCAAATCAAATTTTTTAATTTTTTTTTTTCAATTTAGTTTTAATTGATTAATTTTATTTATTATTTAGTACAATCTCATTGGTTAAAGTTAAGAATGTGAATATAAGAGTTCACACCCCTACGAATGAACCCAAGTATTTTTCTAATAAAAAGTAATATACATATTTTAATAACAAAATATTAAAAAGATATTGTATAAAACATGGCCTCATACGTCAACACCAATATTTGCTCTTTAATATAGAATATTATTTTTCAATTTCAAACAGAAAGTATTGGTCTATTAGATAATTATAGGACCATATAAATTATAGTTACGTGATCAAACTTTGATTCTCTGACCAATCATGTACTAGTCAAAACGAATATAATTTGAGTAACAAGAAAAAACGTCATGAACATATGGAAATATGCCAAGAAAATACGCAATTTAAAATTTTGAAAAAAAATATTGAACCTTCTTAATTCTCATAAAACAAATAAATACTCAACTTTTAGATTTTTAGCCAAAAAATTACCACGTTACTTTAATGTAACAGTGTTATTATATATTAACACCGTTAGACACTGTTATAAAACAATAACAAACTTTTTTTTCACACATGGTTATTTTCCAAAATTAAATCTAGATTTAGGCTATTCAGAAAATAAGCACTTGAAAATATCTAAACTTCTTTAATAATTATCACTAAGATAGAAGAAAACTTCAAAAAATGTTTTTGGAAAAATCCCCAAATTTCACAAACCTTAATCTTACGTTCAATTCTCTCTTTTTTTCTCTCTACCTCGAAGCTGAAACTCTTATGCGACATCAAACCTTTTGGAAAAATTGCAAAAAAGACCCCAGCCTATTGTAATTTCACCTAAAAAAACTCTGACAGAAAATGAAGTGTAAATTAAAACCTATAATTTTAAGGAAACATATAAAATTCCAACTTATTTATTGAGGCAAATAAAAACCTTAGAATGAATTAATATTAAATTTTAAATATATAAAAATTTCCCTTGGTTTAAAGACTTTTCTTGCTACTTAAAGTCAAAAGAAATAAAAAATAAAAAACAATACCCTACTTTTTTTTGTTTCGTTGTTTTGACATACACTTTTTAAAAAACTCTCAAATCCGAATTCAGTATATCCATTTAAAAATTAAAATCTAAATTCGTTATAGGATGCATAACTTATATGTTCTAACTATTCTCAAATCGCTTATTACTTACTTTCTACTAAAAAAAATCAAACAGCTTTGTGTTATTAATTATATTTATTGTTTTCAATATCTTAATTAAGTTTTTATCTTTAATTACAAAACATAGTTTTAAAATATAATTTTGTATTTTTTTTAATTTAAATTTAACATCAATATATTTTAAGAACTTTATTTACTTTAATTATATATGTTAATTTTTTATTTACTTTGATGAAATATGTTGGGATTTTATTTGCTTTGATGAAATATGTCTGATTTTTATTTGTTTTGATGAAAAAGGTTAGGATATATTTGCTTCGCGCGCTAAATAAAATGGGGTTTTATTTGCTTTCTTGTAATATTTTGGGGGTTTTTAATTTACACCTCAATTTTTGTTAGAATTTTTACAAGTGAAATTAAAATAAGTTGGGTTTTGTTTTTGCATTTTATCCAAACCGTTTCAACTCAGTCGATCCTGATTCAACATAGTATGCAGGGCAAACTATGTCTCTTTTTTCTTTAGCAGGACGAAAAAAATAAAAAACTATGCAGGGAAAAAAAACTACAGTATGTCTCTTACTATATTTTATATTTTTTTTTGGGTCAAACAAACTATGCTCTTCTTTAACAACAAGAAGAAAAAAAAACCAAAAAAAAATAAGAACATAAACTATCTCTCTAAACCAACTAATTATTTTTTTGTTAAAGGGTTCAAAACCAACGAATACAAATTTAATTTCAAGTCTTCACAACGTGCAGGGCACTACCTATTTTAGATTCAAAGCTTTCAACATTACACAACCTTCACTACAAGCTTGTTGATAATTCAATAAATCTCTATCATTGGTAATATCTTCGTTAATTATTAAAAATATACAGTTCAAGGTTTTTTTATATAAAAAAAATGTGTAGTCACGTTCAGAGCTTTGTTGATAGTTACACAACTTAACAAAGACAAAAAAAGACAACCAAAAAAAAAAAACTTAACAGAAACATTAAAATATTCAAAAGTCTTATAAATATGAAGTTTCTTCAAATATGTCCACTATAACACGTATTGAATCATCCTACCAATTAAACTCAAGTCAACATGCATAACATATTTCAGATCTCCGGCGAAGTTTTCAGGGCATTGGATTTGAAGATAAAGATACTCATACCAGTCTTTTGTTGCTTACTAATTTGGTCTGTAATGGACTTACCATTCTCAAACAACCAACTTCTTGATGCTACGATCAATGGTAAGAAAAATCATCCATCTTTTAGTATTTTTAAGTTGACCCAAAAAATCTTCCTTCTAACTTTACATTTTCATTTTCTTGTAATAGATTTAAGGGAATCCGACATACCGAGAGATAAACTCATAGGAGGGCTTTTAACCGCGGATTTCAATGAAAGTTCTTGCTTGAGTAGGTATCATAAATCTTTGTTGTATCGCAAGCCTTCACCATACAAGCCTTCGCCATATCTTGTCTCTAAGTTAAGAAGCTATGAGATGCTTCACAAGCGTTGCGGTCCAGACACAAAAGCTTACAAGGAAGCAACAAACAGTCTTTCTCATGATGAGATATATGTTGGTGAATGCAGATACATTGTGTGGATTGCGGGTTACGGGCTTGGAAACAGAATGCTTACTATTGTTTCTGTGTTCCTCTATGCTCTCTTAACTGAGAGAATCATTCTTGTTGACAACCGCAAGGATGTTAGTGATCTCTTCTGCGAGCCGTTTCCAGGTACTTCATGGTGGCTTCCTTTTGACTTTCCATTGATGAAACAAATCAATGGCTACAACAAGGAATACTCTCGTTGTTATGGAACAATGTTGAACAATCATACAATCAACTCGACTTCAATACCGCCACATCTATATCTTCATAACATCCATGATTCAAGGGATAATGACAAACTATTCGTTTGCCAAAAGGATCAAAGTTTGATTGACAAAGTCCCTTGGTTGATTGTTAAATCCAATGCTTACTTTGTTCCATCTCTATGGTTCAATCCAACTTTTCAAACCGAACTAATGATGCTATTCCCGCAGAAAGAAACCGTCTTTCACCACTTGGCTCGGTATCTTTTACACCCGACAAATGAAGTTTGGGCCATGGTCACCCGTTACTACAATGCTCACTTATCCAAAGCAGATGAGAGACTCGGGATTCAAATACGAGTTTTTAGGAAAGATGCTGGATATTTTCAACACGTTATGGACCAGGTCGTATCATGTACTCAAAGAGAGAAGCTGTTGCCTGAACTGGTTACACAAGAAGAATCAAAAGTCAATATATCAATAAGGCCAAAACATAAAGCTGTTCTTGTCGCATCACTCTATCCAGAGTACTCTGAACGTTTAAAGAACATGTTCAAAGAGAAACCTAATGCAACAGGAGAGATTATTGAAGTCTATCAGCCAAGTGGAGAAAGGGTACAGCAGACAAACAATAAGATTCACGACCAAAAGGCGCTTGCTGAGATGTATCTTTTAAGCTTAACCGATAACATTGTCACAAGTGCATGGTCTACATTTGGATATATTTCTTATAGTCTTGGAGGATTAAAGCCATGGTTACTTTATCAGCCAACTGATCTCATTACTCCTGATCCGCCATGTGTTCGATCCACGTCAATGGAGCCTTGTTACCATACTCCTCCCTCTCATGGTTGTGATTCTGACTGGGGAACTAAATCTGAGAAGATTCTTCCTTTTGTTAGGCATTGTGAGGATATGATGTATGGTGGGCTTAAGTTATATGATGAACTTTAGTTCTTGTTTATCACATTTAATTTTATTGAGTTATTGACTTATTAAATCAATTGAGATCTGCTATTTTGCTTTGGGAAAAATGTCAAAAAAACCAGCGAACTTTCAAATTGTGGACATTAAAAATATGAACTTTTAAAATGTCATTTAAATGCCCAAATTTTTTGTTGACTCGTAATTAAATGGTAAATTTTCGTTGACTGCACCAGTTGAGGCACGCCGTTAAATTGATGTTTACGGTGTTAAAGTTTCCATTTAATTAAAACGATATCATTTCAAGTTTTATTAAAAATCCTCAACTTTCAAACTATGGACATTTAAATCCTCAATTTTTTTTAAAAATGCCGTTTAAATGCCTAAATTTTCGTTGACTTCATAATTAAATACCTAAATTATGTGACTTTGTCATTTGAGGCATGATTTTAAATCAAGTGACGGAGCACGTTTACAGGGTTAAATTGTTTGTTAGCAGCTTCCGATTAATCAAAACAACTAATGTTCCGGCAACTATTTATCATTCGTCTTCTTTTTCTACTTATGGTTGCTTCATCGAGATCCAAGTATAATCAAGAAGTAAAACATATTCTCCAATTAAAATCCGCATTTGGAGAAACATAATCTAATGAAGTCGTTGGCACCTGGAATCTCCAGAAAATTCTCATGGAATTAGAGAATGATTAGAGACTCTTTGATTCACTTCTTGTGCTATTCGTTGATGCGTTGGTTCATTGATGTAGAATTCTTCTTGGAGCTTCTCTTGCATGGCTTGATCAACCTTTGGGAGCTCTCCCACGTCTTTGGTGCCGTGAGAGATTTCTTTTGGCTCTCTTGTCCATCCTTGGACCTGAAACTTTTCTCGTGCGCTTCTTATAGTTCTAATGCATTCCCTTCACTTCTAGGGATCTTGTCGACTATCAAAGAAGAGTCTATACATGGAATATGTCCAAGGCTTAGTTGAGGGAAGGCTTCTGGATTCTTTGTATTTATGAGGAACTCTTCCGACTTATAGGCTTCTTTATGTGGCCTTCTAACCTTGAAATATGCCATTGTGGCTCTTTTGACCTCGGGTACTTGATTTTGGTAGAGGCTTGGATTGATTACCGCATCACGAATAATAAATAAATGCCGGTACACTGGTCGTTTTGATTAAACGGAAGATGCTAACAAAAAATTTAACCACGTAAACGTGCTCCGTCATTTGATTTAAATTCATGCCTCAAATGGCATAATCAACATAAGTTAGACATTTAATTATGACCTCAACATAAACTTAGACCTTTAAACGATATTTTTAAAAGGTTGAGTATTTAAACGTCCACAACTTGAAAGTTGAGGATTTTTGAAAAAACCTTGAAATGACGTCGTTTTGATTAAACGAAACCTTTAAATTTCAATTTAACGACATGCCACAAATGACCCAGTCAAAGAAAATTTTTCTCTTAATTACGAGTCAACAAAAAAACTTTGACATTTAAATTGCATTAGAAAAGTTTATGCTTTAAACGTTCACAATTTGATAGATCCCGGTTTTTTTGACATTTTTTCCATTTTTCTTTATAGCATATAATTGGCAATAGCTCATTTAGACATATAAAAATATAAACTAATATAGCATAATCTACATATCATTTTAGACGTTATAAAAAGACAATCTACATATCATTTTAGACTTTATAAAAATAAAATTTACATATCAATTTTATTTAGCCATATAAATTAGTTTCTTATGTTAATATTATTGAAACAAACAACAAAATAAATAAGGAAAAAATGTCAAAAAGATAAACTTTCAGAAAATGGACGTTTAATTCATGAACTTATAAAATATCATTTAAATTCCAAAGTTTTTGTTGACTTTATAATTAAATAGCAAACTTATGTTGACTCAGCATTATGAGGCACGACGTTAACTACAAATACAAAATACGATTACCGAGTTAAATTTCAGTTAAAAGCTCGATCATAGTTTTCCTTTCTAATAATACGACGTCGTTTTAACGGATTGAAGAAAACAAAAATCCCCAGATCGCGATTTCAATTCCCCAATCGATTTCTAAATTCCCAAATCGAAGTCAAACCAAATTAAGACCATAAAATTGAAATTGAAATTACAAACATTTGATTCATTGATTCGGTATCGAATTTGTTGTTTGGAACTGAAATTACAGTTTTCATCTATCACCAAGATTCATGAACAAAAAGAGAGAAAAAAAGGAAAAAAAAACAATTGAAATCAATTTCGCTCTGTTGCAACGATTCTCCAATTCCAGATTCAAGATCAAAAGCCATTTTATTAATCCACAATTGAACCGATGTTCATAGAAACAATGATTCAAGCTCACCTCTTGAGTTCTACAAGACGATGAGAAAATCCCAAGTACAAAGAAGAAGCGAGAAGACGATACAATCAAATCAAAATCAGAATAATGAGAAGGAAAAAAAATCACAACATCTATCTTCAACTATCGTAATACTTCACAACCTGATCTACATGTCTTAATTTGGGGATTTCGTTTTCTTCAATGTACTAAAAGGACATCATTTTATTAAAAAGGAAAAATATGTTGTTTTGAGATAACCGAGCTTTTAACTGAAATTTAACTCCGTAATCGTATTATGGCTGTGTATTTAAAGTTGTGCCTCATAATGTCGAGTCAACATAAGTTTGCTATTTAGTTTTAAAGTCAACAAAAACTTTCGGGTTTAAATGGCATTTTGTAAGTTCGTGATTTAAACGTCCACTTTTTGAAAGTTCATACTTTTTTGACATTTTCCCAATTAAATAATGATACTTGTATATGTTTTTCTTTTTCCGTTTATGGATTGATGTTGCTAAATAATCTCTGACACCAAAAAGAAAAGAATATATTATAAAGCTATATATGCCTCACCAGTATGCCTTTAAATTACCTTGCAACAAGATTGAAGTATGCTAATTCAAAAGTTTATTCGAGATATTTGGGTATTAGATACGATCAGCCACCATCTCTATTCTTCGGAATTCCATAAGAATACAATTTCTTATGAATAAATAAGATCTTCCTTGTATTTTCAAGTTCAACAGGTTTGTGATAAAGCAAAAAAACGTAACAAAGTTATAAGTATCATGTTAAATAAGTAACGATATTTTCGTCTTGTAACTGAACATTATTGTATCGCTCTAAAACCACAAGAAAAAAAAGAAGCCGAAATCTTCCAATCTTTATTATACAAAAGAAGCCAGTTTGAACCACTTGCATACCATTATGGTGGAACACAAGAAGAAAATTTGTTATAATAGAGTTTCCATATTCACTGTTACCATGTGTTATGTTGCTGCTCTAGCTGCAGAGCAAGTCCGTAGGTTCTTTAATTATACTGGTCCGGTCCCTTTACATTCTCTTCAGAACACAATCCAACATAACTTTTTATTGAAAATAGTTTCTGTTTACTCTTGAAAAATAACAATAAGATATACCTCTAAAGAATATACTCTTGTAACTTGATAACTAATGCTTAAGTACCTTGATCCGTTTCATGCCTCTCTCTGTCTCGTCATTGCTATCTCTACCCACTTGACCTAGTTTTGATATTTTTTTCGACTCCATCATCTGCACAAACCTGTGCAACAATAACAGGAGATAGAGTATGGACCTCAAGAATTCTTCTGCCACATCATCTTATTTTGAACCAACAACAGTCATCCATGAGATGAAACTGTATATATGAACTTGATCCTAGTTACATTTTGCTACATAAGCATTGTCTTCGTTTAAAGGTAAACAACAGTATTAGTAAGTGTGGACCTAAATCACATCCAAAAACTAGCTTAAGGGAGGATGATTGCCACAACACTTATATACCACATTTGCAAGTCATAAGTCTGATGAAGAATTGTTGAGAGAGAAAGAGACGTCTGAAGTAGCGGTATTGATAAGAGAGGTTGCGTCATATATATATTAGAAAAATATATGTATAGTTACTAACAGTAGAATCATATATCTTTTGATAAAAGTAAGTACCATGTGTTTGCTTGTAGTAACTTTTTTTGTTACTATTTTTATTTTCTTTTCTAGGTTCTTTGTATATTGTGAAGTTATCAATAACATTCTCGAACACTTTTTACACACTGAGAGATGAATATCCATCGAAGGTGTCGATAAGAACAGTGGCCAATAAGAAAAACCAAAGTGGTTTCGGGGTATGTCTATGAACCAAAAATATACATCAATAACAAATGAAAAATTAACAAAGGAGGTAGAATTATAATCAACCACGTTGCAAGTCATAAGTCTGAAAAATGGTTGAGAGAGAAATAAACATCTAAAGTAGGGGTATTAATAAGAGAGGTTGTCTCATATATATATATTAGACAAACATATGTATAATTACTAAAGGTAGAACTATGTATCTTTTGGTAAAAAAAGTATGTATATTTTGGTCTTTTGTAGTAGTTACAAATGAGAAAAATTTTTAATTACCATGTGTTTGCTTGTAGTATTTTTTTGTTACTTTTTTTTTGTTTTTCTTTTGAAGGTTCTCTCTACATTGTGAAGTTTTCAACAACATATTCAAACATCATTTTTAGACACCGAGAGACACAAAGACCAAAATAGAGAATAATATATTACTTTTGTAAAAATGGAGGAAGGTAGTAGCATGACTAATTTCAGTTGGGTTAACTTTTTAATTAGTTTCATTTATCTACAATTTAACTTATATGTTTATAAAATATTATTTTGATGCATAGGTTGTTGAACTTTTTGAATTTGTGTATAGGGTGAGTGATGATACTATACTGAGAAAATTAGTGGGAAGCTCTAACAACGTGTCATGCGAAAGTCTCTCATTCCACATGCATGCAACTACCATTTTGGAGGAAAATTTGAGAATCAAATAGCATAGTGACATAATCCATTAATGCTTATGCCTATGGGCGGACCCAAGAAGGAGAAAGATAGGTCAATTGGACATATCCAAAATCTTAATATATACGACTTTTATATGTAGTACCCAAAAAAAATTGCTAGCACAAGTGGTAGTTTATGACTAGTGAACCACGTGTTTCTCAAGTTTGACTTCTCCTCTCTCCATTTATTAATTTTTTTTTTAAATATTATTTTGCACTTGGCTAATTTTTTTCCTAGATCCGCCCCTGCTTATGCCCAACCATTGTTTTAGACTTTTTAAGCCACAAACATATTATTTGTAACTAAAATAAGAGGTGTAGAAATGTAATTTACTCATGATTCATCATCTTCTTCTCCTAAAAAACCTAAGAGCATTATCATCCGTAGAGACCCAATACAGTCTCTGATCAATTAAAAAAATAATACTTTTTATGCAATTTTGTTATTTAATTTAATTTTTATTTGTTAAAGAAATATAAAGCAATAACAAACAGACAAGTGTACAAACAGTTGCACATGAGTTTTTCATACGTCTCTTAAATGAGAGACGTCTCTCTCTTCATTCCTTCTTTTTTATTTTATTTTAAATATTTTAATAGGAGTCTCTACATGAGAAACTCCCGTTGAAAGTGCTCTAATTGTCGAAAGTCTTTTGCGTTTTTCATTTAGATTTTTTTTTTTATTTCTTTTTTTTTTGTATTCCTTTGCATATTCTAATTGTTTCCTCACTTGGTGTAACCAAAATAGCACAGATCTACCTTAAATTTACATATTTCTAACCAAAACATGAAGTCTTAGGAAGCTTTTCATTCCGACCAGTTTTTTTGCCATTACGGCAAATCGAGCCATTGAACCATTAATTAACATCTCATCGGCGCCTACAAGGCCGTTAAAAGCGTTTTTTTAAGAAAAATTTGGGAGAAAATGCATCACAAGTGATAAAAATAATTGAAGAGAAAAATAAGTTAGCTGTTATACCCCCTTGTGTACTATTTTTTTCTTTAAATTTACCACAAGTGAAAAATATACCTATTTTTTATTACCAAAAAATATCTAATTGAAATTACTCACGCTACTATCCTCTTCCATATTTGTTTTTTACAAAAACAATGTTTGCTTATCTCTCTTTGTTCTCTCTGTCTCTCAATGTGTAAAATGGTGTTTAAATATGTTGTTGATAAATTCACAATATATATAGCTCATAGAAAAAAAAAAGAAAAAAACTAACAAAAATTAACTAAAAACAAACACATGGTATTCTCTTAATTTAAATTATCATAAGAGCAAAAACTTACATACTTCTTTTTACCAAAATATACATAATTCTACCATTAGTAATTGTACGTATATATATATATATATAATATTAAATATGTCAAAATGTTTAGAGATACATCTTCTATTCACATTAGTTAGGAAAATCCTCACAGTTCATAGGGAATGAGGAGACTTTTGCATGTTACCGCTCTTATGTTTTGAAGCCTCCCAAAAATATTTTCAATATCACCACTCGCCCTGTGAATAACTTTAAAAAGTTCAACAACCTACAGAACAAGTAAATATAGTTTTAAACATATAAGTGACTATTGCAGATAAATTAAATTAATTAAAATATAAAAGTTATACCCATTTGAAATTAGCCACGCTACTACCCTCCTTATTTTTTTTTTGTTATATATATAATAATTTTGTAAATATGGATTGTTGAAAATTTTCATAGACTTCTTTAATCTCCATCACTAAAATAGAAAATAAAAACGTCAAAAATATTTTTGGAAAAATCCCCAAATTTCACAAACTTTAACCCGACGTTCGATTTTCTTCTTCTCTTGACCCCGATGCTGAAACTATTATGCGATATCAAACCTTTCGAATTCAATTGATCCTGGTTCATCTTATCTTTTCCAGTTCTCTATTTTTTTATTTTTCTTTTTCTATCTTTTACTTGCCTCTGTGCACACACACTTTTGATATCAGCGCCAGAAATGTAAGATATAATCAATACCTTCCAATGTTGATGCTATTGACAAGTTAAAAAAATTTACAAGAGCGTGTTACCTGCTCCAAGAGGACATGGGAAAGTAAAAAGAAGCTCAATTATGTCATTATTGATACTTATATATGTTAAACAAGTACCTGAATACATGTGCCAAATTAATTAGTATGCAAGTAGAACCATTTGGCGCGGATGCTCCCTGCTCATAAGACTATAGAATCGTTCGTTATAGAATCGTCAATGTAACAATTCTCATAATTTGTATTAAAATAATAAATTAGTGTTAAAATAATGGGAAAACAACCTAATTTTTTTTAAAAAAATTTGGGTGAAACTATGTTTCCAAACAAACTAATTATTTCACTAACGTGCAGGGCACTTCCTAGTTTAGATTCCAAGCTTTCAACCTTATAACGCGTGTTGATAATTCAGAAAATCTCTATCATTTGCAATATCTTCATTAAATATTAAAAATATACAGTTCAAGATATTTTTTTATATCAAACAAATGTGGTGTCTCACGTTCAGCGCTTGTTGATAGTCACAACTTAACAATGATACATTAGAATATTCAAAGTCTTACTTATAAATATCAAGTTTCTTCAACTATGCCCACTATAACACGTTAGATAAGAGTTGTAAACTCTTTTTGAATCATCATCTTCTAGTTATAACCAAATAAACTCAAGTCAGCATGTATCACAAATTTAAGATCTCCGGCGAAGTTTTCAGGGTATTGGGTTTGAAGATAAAGATACTGATACCAGTCTTCTTTAGTTGCTTACTAATTTGGTCTATAATGGACTTACCATTTTCAAATAACCAACTTCTTGATGCTACGATCAATGGTAAGAAAAATCTTCCATCTTTTTATGTTTTATTGTTACACTCAACAAATATTTACCTTTTGACTTTATATTTTCATTTACTTGTAACAGATTCAAGGGAACCGGACATACCGAGGGATAAACTCATAGGAGGGCTTCTAACCGCGGATTTCGATGAAGGTTCTTGCTTGAGTAGGTATCAAAAATCTTTGTTGTATCGCAAGCCTTCACCATACAAGCCTTCTAAATATCTTGCTTCTAAGCTTAGAAGCTATGAGATGCTTCACAAGCGTTGCGGTCCAGACACAAAAGCTTACAAGGAAGCAACAAAGAATCTTGGTCATGATGAGATATATGTTGGTGAATGTAGATACATTGTGTGGCTCGCGGATTACGGGCTTGGAAACAGAATGCTTACAATTGCTTCTGTTTTCCTCTATGCTCTCTTGACTGAGAGAATCATTCTTGTTGACAACCGCAAGGATGTTAGTGATCTCTTCTGCGAGCCGTTTCCAGGTACTTCATGGTTGCTTCCTCTTGACTTCCCATTGATGAATTATACATATCGATACAACAAGGAATACGCTCGTTGCTACGGAACAATGTTGAACAATAATGCCATCAACTCGACTTCAAGCCTACCGCATATATATCTTCATATCCTCCATGATTCAAGGGATAATGATAAGATGTTCTTTTGCCAAAAGGATCAAAGTTTGATTAACAAAGTCCATTGGTTGATTGTTAAAGCCAATGTTTACTTTGCTCCATCTCTATGGTTTAATCCAACTTTCCAAACCGAACTAGTTAAACTATTCCCGCAGAAAGAAACCATCTTTCACCACTTGGCTCGGTATCTTTTTCACCCGACAAATCAAGTTTGGGCCATGGTCACTCGTTACTACAATGCTCACTTATCTAGAGCAGACGAGAGACTTGGGATTCAAATACGAGTTTTCAGGAAAGATGGTGGATATTTCCAACATGTCATGAACCAGGTTGTATCATGTGCACAAAGGGAGAAGCTGTTGCCTGAATTGGCTACACAAGAAGATTCAAAAGTCAATATATCACTAAGTCCAAAACATAAAGCTGTTCTTGTCGCATCTCTGTATCCACAGTACTCTGAACGCTTAAAGAACATGTTTCGGGAGGGGCAAACTTTGACAAGAGAGATTATTAAAGTTTATCAACCAAGTGGAGAAAGGGTTCAACAAACAGACAAGAAGAGTCACGACCAAAAGGCGCTTGCTGAGATGTATCTTTTAAGCTTAAACGATAACATTGTCACAAGTGCTAGGTCTACATTTGGATATGTTTCTTATAGTCTTGGAGGATTAAAGCCATGGTTACTTTATCAGCCAACTGATCTCATTACTCCTGATCCGCCATGTGTTCGATCCACGTCGATGGAGCCTTGTTTCCTTACTCCTCCCTCTCATGGTTGTGATGCCGATTGGGGAACTAACTCTGGGAAGATTCTTTCTTTTGTTAGGCATTGTGAGGATATTATGTATGGTGGGCTTAAGCTATATGAAGAAATTTAGTTCTTGTTGATCACATTTGATTTCATTGTATTATTGAGTTATTAAATCAAAAGAGATATCCATGCTTTTGACACGTGGCTCCTTATGCTTCTGACATATGTCTTTTTAAATTATTTAAAAAATTGAATTAAAAAATTGCAAAAAAAAAATCTAAGAAAAAGAGAAACTTGACCGTCTCACTTTAAATATAGGTAAATGGTATTTTTTGAGCCGTAAAATCTGAAGAGTGCCGTTTCCAACCCATACAATAAGATAGTGCTAATATTGATCGAATATGGAATATTCTGATCCCATATTAGAGTAACATTATCTGTTAGATATGTAAGAAAGTCTCTTAAAATTAAAAATTTAATGTTTTAATTTAAATAAAAAAACTGACCACTACACAAATGACAAGTGGAGACAGAGTTTCTCATACTGTTGAGAAAGTTTCTCGTTTGAGAAACGTATCTCATTCTTTCTCCAACTTTCCTTCTTTTTAATATTTTTTATGTTAAGATATCCAATAAAAAAGTGCCGATAGATGTGCTCTTAGTCATTGACGGATCAGTAATCAAAGCCAAAAGATCAGTCAAATCTCTGCCTAATATTTAGGATACACTCTTTCGCCTTCTAATTCCTCTTTTGGCTAAAAACCTTAATATTTCCTTGATCAATTTTTTTTTTTTTTACCGGCAATATTTCCTTGATCATTTACAGAGGGTATTACAAGGTTTATATAGAAGCGATTACATACAAATTTCATTATATATTACAAGGTTCAGATCTAAACTAATAATTGTGTGCCTAATTCTGAGTCGTCGTTAATGGATGTTACTGAGCTGTCAGACGGGCTAAAACCCGCGTCCTCCTGGGCATGCCCGCTCTCCCCGCCGATTTCTCCGACCGCCTCGGGTCTGCGGACACCGAATCACCTGTCCATACCTGCCCCGCAAAACCTAGCGGGTATGCAGATCGGCCCGCGGGCAGCGATCGATCCTTGTTCTCTTCTTCAATTCTTGTTCGGTTAGTTCTTGTTCTTGTACGATTGAAACTAATTGATACTAGATTTGGATTCTTGATCGATTGATCGATGGGATGTATTGAATTCTCTTGAGTCTTGTATTCTCTTGATTGATCTCTAATTTCCAGATTGTAATTGATCTAGTTCTCTTAATTGATCTCTAATTATCTTGGATTTGTTGTTAGATTGAGTAGATTTATGTGGATTTTCAAGATTGAAATTGATTGTATTCTTTATCTTTGAACATTTTTTTATTCGAATTTGTTTTCAAAATTGTTTGTTTTGAATATTGAGATTGCAGTGCAGAGTTTGGGACTGAGATTGTGCCTGCTGCAGAATACGGTAGGACTGAGATTTGTGTTGAATGATGCTTAAGGTACTTGTCTGATGAGTCTGTTGAACCAGAAGCTACTAACGAGGTTGAGGAGAGTCCTCAAGTAATTGAACCAACCGAGATTATCATTGGTAAGTATTTTTACGAATAGTTTGTTAATCAAGAATCTGATATTTACCCATTTTGACATTGTTTTGGAATCACATTGAAACAAAAAATTACCTAAAGCTGGTGAAGGAAAACTGTGTTTGATTACTCTATAAGAGACAGTAGCACTGTGTTTGATTCCTCTAAAGAAGTTTCTCGTGGTGAAGCTAGTTGTGCTGGTGGCGATAACAAGAAGGGTCACACTAAACATAAGGTTAATTGTTCTTGAACATATATCTTCCTGTATTAATTCATAGAAGCCATAACAGTTATGCTTTCTTGCTAAAAGTCGACACAATGCTTAAAATTTAGACTTGGAGATTTTGTTTGCAGTCGAGAAACAACAGTTATGCTGTGGAAACAAATCCTAGAAGGCCTTCTGTTGACAACTCTTGTGTGCAAACGAATCAACAATTATGCTATGTGAAAAAACTGATGATCTTCTACTATCCATGGGTTTTTGTTGTATGCTAATTTTGAGTCTTTGACTTATACTGTTATATTGAAGGGATGAGACTTGCAGAAATGTTTTTTTTCATCAAAACTCCAACTTAATCAGGTACACTTTTTACTAATCTCTTCTTGATAAGATTAGCTTTGATCACATATGCTGTTTCAGTGACTTGGTTTTCGCAATGATTTCATGACTCGTAAATAATGGTTTTTGGTATAATTATGTGTCTTGCTTATGACTTATGAGTTATGATATGTTGATAACATGAGTAATCCTACAAAAAGAACTCAACAACACACACGAGTAAGTAACTTATTAAGTTATAAATAGTCATGAGTTTCTTACTTTGTATCTAACGACTTAAAGGAAGAATCAATTATTAAACTTGACTCTGTTACTTTGTATCTCATGAGTCATGACTAAATTATATTAAACCGCTAGACTTTGTTACTCTGTATTCTAACGACTAACAGGGAGAAGAATCAATTATTAAACTTGACTTTGTAACTTATTAAGTGAATAAATAGTCATTAGTCATGATCGATTATTAAATTAAACTTGACTTTGTATCTAACAAGAAGAAATTCTCATGTTAACTTACCATTAGAATTTACAACTTCTGAGCCGCTGATTGTTTTTGTTTTTGCTGATCGAGTTTTTGTAACTTTTGCTGATGGATTATGTAACTTTTCCTGATCGATTTTTGTTTTTGATTGATATGTAGCCTACTATGAATCTCTTAGGCATCTCTGATTGTTGTGAGCCGCTTAGAGTTTTCAGTTTCTTTGAGACACAATAACACAGATTTTTAGTCTAAAACGTAGGAAGTTTCAAATTGGAAAGAAGCAAAACTTCTAGATGACTCAGAAATTTTCTGTTTTGTGGACTCCCCACCAAACCCGCATAACCGCAACGGGTACGTCCGCAAACACCGCCTCCCGCCTGGTCATCACCCGCTAGACCCGCCATTTTGTGGGCAGATATATGATTGTCCAAGCCCGCCCCGCCGTGGTACTAAACAGGTGAGGCCCGCGGGCGGCGGACCTGGTTGATGTCATGTTAGTCAACCGTAACGGTTGTGACTCAACTGATCCGTGTTTGATGATGTGATACGACGGCTTGGGGTTAACTTTATTAAAAATTGGAAAACCCAAGATTCAAACCCCCCGGCCTTTGTCCACTTTTACACTTTCGTATTACCAATTAATCTCACGACCATCTTCGAGACTAAGGGCTCGACTAGTTTAAATGCAGCGGTTGCCGTTGTGGGTGCGAGAGTTTGCGGAAGTGTGCGGTTGCGGTTATAAGCATTATTAAGCGATTTAGACGACTGATTTAAAAATTAAAAACATGTGCGTTTGCAGAAAATTTATGAATGGTTGACAGTGGTTGCGGTTGCAGATTAATATCAAATATATTTATAACATATAATTTCTATAAGACAAAAATTTATATTAGTATAATAAAATTTAGTTCTAAATAAATCATAGAATAACTAAGGTTAAAAACATTTTTTTTAAATATAAATATGTTTTTATAAAGTATTTAAGATTATAATATTATAATATTTGATAAGAGATTTTTTTAAATTTTTTATTATTATTATTATAGATTTAAAAATATATATATTAACCGCCCGCAACCGCAAACGTTGGCTGGAGTGAGCTTTTGACATAGAGGGATTACAAGCGGTTCGAATCGATCTATAGTGATTTGCATGATTGTTGTAAAATGCTTGCTCCCGCAACCGCCCAAAAACGTAGCGTTTGCGGGTATTTACGGGTGAACCAATCAAGCCCTAACTTAAAAATTTATATTTATATACCCAAAAGTTTTATATTTTTGATTTAACAAAACCATATCATTTACAATTGGGAAAATTAATCAAAATGCAAGTCAAAGTCTTTAAAGGATCAATAAATCTGACGACATCGCACTTATTCTCCGTGACTTCACCAAACTCGTTTTTTCAAATCGCAAAACAAACTTTTCTGACGTTGAATCCCATGAATCTCTGGTGATAGGTGTGTTTCCCAAATCTCATGAACCCAACAAATGATGACTTCTCTCAGCTCAACCACCTTAAGCCACCACTTCGTCATACTAACTTCCACCACTTACAGCCTTCTCAATCTCAACTCCACACCTTCTCCTCCATCTCCGTCCGCTTCCGTGATCTCCACACCAGCCACGCCGATGACTCCACCTGAGATATTCACTATCAACGGTAAGGAGCCAATAAGCGTCAAATAGGAGTTAGAGGTTATTAACTTCTCGGAGCTAATGTTAGGTATCGACAGCGGCGATACTTCTCCTTTACCGGTAAAACGCAATTTCATCTCCGGCGGAGTTAACAAAGAGAATTCAGATCCTAATTGGAACAAAACCCGAGAAATTCAAATCAGTTGAAGAACGATGAAGTCACAGTCTTGATGATTCATGGATATTGATTTCGATTTTCTAGGGTTTATAGGAAGAAGAACCTTCCAAACGACGAGCAAAATTGACCATCCTAAATCCACTAGGTAGTAAACTGGAACGGAATACTTAAATTTGATTAATTTCCCCAATTGCAAAAGTTTTATTATATAAACGGTTCGAAAAGGGCCATTTTGAAGTATTTATAAACACAAAACGTTTGCAATTGGGGAAATTAATCAAAATTGAAGTATTTGATTCCAGTTTATTATCTAGTAGATTAAGGATCGTCAAATTACCTTGTCGTTTGGAAGGTTCTTCTTCCTATAATCCCTAGAAAATCGAAATCGATATCCATGAATTGTCAAGACTGTGACTTCGTCATTCTTCAACTGATTCAAATTTCTAAGTTTTTTTTGTTCTAATTAGGATATGAATTCTCTTTGTTAACTCTGCTAGAGATAACATTGTGTTTTACCGGTAAAGGAGAAGTATCACCGTCGTCGATACCTGACAATAGCTCCGAGAAGTTAATCACCTCTGGCTCTGATTTGACGCTCATTGGCTCCTTACCGTTGATAGTGAATATCTCAGGTAGAGTCATCGGTGTGGCTGTTGTGGAGGTCACGGTAGCAGACGGAGATGGAGGAGTAGGTGTGGAGTCGAGATTGAGAAGGCCATAAGTGGTGGAAGTTGGTTTGACAAAGTGGTGGCTTAAGGTGGTTGAGCTGAGAGGAATCATCATCTGTTGGATTAAAGAGATTGGTGGAAACGCAAACATCGCCAGAGATTCATTGGATTTAACGTCGGATGAGTTTGTTTTGAGATTCAACGAACCGAGTTTGGTGAAGTCACGGAAAATGAGTGTGATGTCGTCGGATTTATGGATGCTTGAGACTTTGACTTCCATTTTGATTAATTTTCCCCATTGCAAATGATGTGGTTTTGTTAAATCGAAAATAAAAAACTTTTGGGTATATAAATATAAATGTTTGACTTAGTCACGAAGATGGTTGTGGGATCAATTGGTAATAGGCATGTGTAAAAGTTGAAGAGGTCACAGGTTTGAATCTTGGGATTTCCATTTAAAAAAAAAAAACTAAGCCCAAGCAGCAAAACGACGTTGTACCACATCATCAAACGCGTGTGTGACATACTTGAATGATGGTTGTAGTAAATTGGTATTGTCAAGCGTTAATTTAGATCCAAGGTTGTGGATTTGAGCCTAGGTTACACCACATTTTTTAAAAATTAACCTTTTCCACTCAAAACGACGTCGTTCCATGCCACATCATCAAATACGGGTCAGCTAAGTCAGCAACCATAACGGTTGACTAATATCCGTTAACGATGACTTAGAATTATGCACAAACTATTAGTTTGGATCTGAAATTTGAATTTGTTTTTTTATTGTTTAGTCAAATATTAGCACTATCTGATTTTACGGGTTGGTAAAGACATTTTCAGATTGTACGGGTCGAAAATACCATTTTCCCCTTTAAAGATCAATATTAAAAAAGAAGAAGTTAAACCTAAATTTTAGTGGGAAAAATATCAAAAAAACATAAACTTTCAAAAACTGGAGGTTTTAATCATGACCTTACAAAATGATATTTAAAACCCAAACTTTTTGTTGACTTTAAAAATAAATAGCAAACTTTTGTTGACTCGGACGAATGGGCATGTTGTTAAATTCACTAACAGAACACGATGACGGGGTTGTTAACTTACATTTAACAGCTCCGCTATGTCAAAACAACATAGTTTTATTTTTCAATTAAAAAAAAGTATATAAAAAAACATCAACTTTCAAAAAGTGGACGTTTTAATCACGAACTTGCAAAATGCCATTTAAATCCCAAATTTTTGTTGACTTTGAAATTAAATAGCAAACTTTTATTAACTTGGAAGAATGAGGCATGTCGTTAAGTTCACTAAGAAAACACGATTAAGGGGTCAAATTGAACACGATTACATTTTATCTTTTCTTACTACATGTTGAATTAGAAACTTATGCTTATTTGTGTGTTTATGTGTGTGGTCCGAGTGTTGGTTTCCGAGGCATGTTTCGAAACCAGCCACTCGTTAACTCCCCTCCGCCCCTCCTCTTCGTCTTCTTCTCCTTCCCTTCTCTTTGTAAACTCATGTGTAACCTCTGAATTATCTATCTATCTATTTATTCTCAAACTCTTTCAAATTATAAATCATTGTTTATTTTCGATTGATTCGAATCTGGAACTCTTAGACTTATCAAGTGGTCTTTCCGCAACCTCTTGTGGTGTCATTCAATCCATTAAACCTCCAGGTGCTCGTTAATCGGGTCAGGAATCAGTTACTTATAATCTTGACTTCACGGTGTGGAGATTGGGGCGAGATCCTCCTCTAGGATCATATCAAGTGGTATCATAGCAACCATCGCGAAGTTAAGTGATTTTCATGCGATTTTGTTTGAATTTTCATAAATAATTGGCATGTGATAAAATTGTGAAACCAATGGCATATGAACCTAGGATAAGTCTCGTATTTGTTTAAATTGGTTCTGGAATTGTTCAATGTGTTTTGATACTTTTGTGACCGATCAAATTCCACAGTCGCGATTAGGGTTCTTCGGAACTTTAGGCATACCAACGGTCATATTTTGTTTTAGGGTGCAAGATCTTTTGTTAGATTTAAAAGAACTCCTTACTAGTGTATTGTTGTGTCATTTTGCAGGAAAAGATGTCCAATCATAGTGAATCAAGCCGCAACTACAACAAACTTCTCATTGAAGCACTTTCAGAAAAGTTGGAGCGTATGATGGATGAGAAAATCAATTCCTTACGAGATCATGTTATCCCAGAGATGGTTTGTGATATCAGGGATCGACCAAGGGTTGAGTTATTGAGAAATGAAGAAAGTAACAGAGACCAAGTAAGGCATCAAGAAGAATTATCGAGGGATTTGCCGAGAAACCTTCTGAAACCACTCCCGAAAGAACCAGGCGATTTCGAGGCCGAGGATTATTATAGTGGCTCTTCTCGTAGCAGTCATATGAGACACATGTGTGTTAGGGATGAGAGGATCCAATCACAAGACAGTTTTGTGATATATCATGGTTTTTACCGATTTTAAGCCATGATATATGTATATAATCGAGTCTTAACTCGTTATCGAGTCTTTTACATGTTTACATGTGTTGGAGATGTTTTGGACTATTGTGGAGATTATGGAGCATTTGTAGCAGAAGAGACAAAGTGGTGCCTTCGATGATCGATGGTGTCGATCGACACTAGCACTTGGTGTCGCTCGACACCCATCGTCACGTACTGTTCTCGCGGAACTTATCCAGTTTTGAAGATTTGCAACTTTGCCTCAGAAGTTCCAGAAGTTTACAAAAAAAACTCAGCTCGTGTTTTAGGCTATTTATTAGGTTTTTAGGTTTATTATTATTAATCTTGGATTTTGCAAGAGTTTAGAGAGAGAGAATAGAGCTTGAGACTATTCTTGCTACTTGTACTCCTTGGCAGAAGATCTTGAACCCCAGTTTTCTATTCTTTCATTTATTTTATATAATATCTGTTTCAGTTATGTCTTTTGTTTCAATTGATATGTCTAAGTAGATCTCCTTGTTAGATCTAATGACGGGTTAAAATTCAGACTTTTCAGTTCTTCTTCTAGGATTGTATTAATGCTTATTTTGGATTGATCACCTAGAATTATGATGTTAGGTTGTTAAATTGACATGAAAGTGTAATTTAAGACATGAATAAATCCTAGTGAGTAAATTAGATAATTACAAATAAATTTGGATTAGATAATTTGTGACCATATCGAACCTGCAATTAAAGCTTGTTTAGATGTTAAGATTCGCAAAGAAATTTGGTTTCTTAGATTTAGAACATAGATAGTTCTCGCAACAAAAATTGATTAATTATACATTACTGATTTAAGTTCTAGAATCGTTCTTAATTAGATCTTGACCAGTTGTTTTATCTGCTTTGCATGATTTCCTGAGAAGTTTCCTACGCCTAACGCTTTCCACACTTGATTTCTACCGATTTAATTATTTGCGCATTGCTATTTAAATATTCAATTTTGACCTAGCTGAATTTTAAACGAAACGATCTATTGTAAAGCCTGAGTGTAACGCCCGTGTTCCGAGAAATGGAGTTTTCGGAAGTTAAAACCGGGATTTATGCGTAGATTTTCTGGAAAATTAATTTTGGGAATTTCTGGGGTAATTTGGAAGTTACACGCATTTTTCCCGTAAGGGGGTGTTCGGAGTTAATTTAGGAGTTTGGGGTCAGTTTGTGAATTTTTCGGGAATTCAGGGACTAGACTCTAAATAAGTTTTAATCT